>CAJQZP010000858.1:1200000-1649793 GCA_907164705.1 Parnassius apollo | reverse complement strand
AACTGCAGATTTGAAATTAACAACTAGTGAGCAATTTTGTGCACCTATTCAATATTCTGACCGGTTAAGGAATAAAAAATTTTATACGTTTAATTATTAATTACTAATTAAATAATTAGTAAATAGTTTGAGCAATTGCATATTGCAGTTAGGCATTTTTTAAGAATTTAGGAGTGCTTATTCATTTTAAAAAAAAGTTCTTTGGTTTTAAGGAAAAAACATTTTTGTATTTTTAATTATTAATAACTAATAAAATAATTGATAAATATTGTGAGCAGTTGCAGATTTGAAATGAGCAGTTAGTGAGCAATTTTGTGCACCTATTCAATATTATGTTCGGTTAAGGAAATTTTTTTTACTTTTAATTATGAATTACTAATTAAATAATTAGTAAATAGTTTGAGCAATTGCGTATTACGGTTAGGCATTTTGTGAGCAATTAGGAGTACTTATTCATTTTTAAAAAAGTTCTTTGGTTTTGAGGCAATAACAATTTTGTATTTTTAATTATTAATAACTAATAAAATAATTGATAAACATTGTGAGCAATTGCAGATTTGAAATGAGCAATTAGTGAGCAATTTTGTGCACCTAATAAATATTATGATCGGTTAAGGAAAAAAAATTTTATACTTTGAATTTTTAATTACTAATTAAATAATTAGTAAATAGTTTGAGCAATTGCGTATTACGCGGTTACGCATTTTGTGAGCAATTAGGAGTACTTATTCATTTTTGAAAAAGTTTTTTGGTTTTAAGGCAATAACAATTATGTATTTTTAATTATTAATAACTATTAAAATAATTGATAAATATTGTGAGCAACTGCAGATTTGAAATGAGCAATTAGTGAGCAATTTTGTGCACCTACTCAATATTCTGATCGCTTAAGGAATAAAAAAATTTATAATTTTAATTATTAATTACTAAGTAAATAATTAGTAAATAGTTTGAGCAATTGCGTATTACGGTTAGGCATTTTGTGAGATTAGGAGTACTTATTCATTTTTAAAAAAGTTCTTTGGTTTTTTGAAGGCAATAACAATTTTGTATTTTTAATTATTAATAACTATTAAAATAATTGATAAATATTGTGAGCAACTGCAGATTTGAAATGAGCAATTAGTGAGCAATTTTGTGCACCTATTCAATATTCTGATCGGTTAAGGAATAAAAAAAGGTATACTTTTAATTATTAATTACTAAGTAAATAATTAGTAAATAGTTTGAGCAATTGCGTATTACGGTTAGGCATTTTGTGAGCAATTAGGAGTACTTATTCATTTTTGAAAAAGTTCTTTGGTTTTTTGGAAATAACAATTTTGTATTTTTAATTATTAATAACTAATAAAATAATTGATAAATATTGTGAGCAATTGCAGATTTGAAATGAGCAATTAGTGAGCAATTTTGTGCACCTACTCAATATTCTGATCGGTTAAGGAATAAAAAAATTTATACTTTTAATTATTAATTACTAATTAAATAATTAGTAAATAGTTTGAGCAATTGCGTATTATGGTTAGGCCTTTTGTGAGCAATTATGATTACTTATTCATTTTTAAAAAAAGTTCTTTGGTTTTTAAGGCAATAACAATTTTGTATTTTTAATTATTAATAACTATTAAAATAATTGATAAATATTGTGAGCAATTGCAGATTTGAAATGAACAATTAGTGAGCAATTTTGTGCACCTATTCAATATTCTGATCGGTTAAGGAATAAAAAAATTTATACTTTTAATTATTAATTACTAATTAAATAATTAGTAAATAGTTTGAGCAATTGCGTATTACGGTTAGGCATTTTGTGAGCAATTAGGAGTACTTATTCATTTTTGAAAAAGTTCTTTGGTTTTAAGGCAATAACAATTTTGTATTTTTAATTATTAATAACTAATAAAATAATTGATAAATATTGTGAGCAATTGCAGATTTAAAATGAGCAATTAGTGAGCAATTTTGTGCACCTATTCAATATTCTGATCTGTTAAGAAATTAAACTTTATACTTTTAATTATTAATTACTAATTAAATAATTAGTAAATAGTTTGAGCAATTGCGTATTACGGTTAGGCATTTTGTGATCAATTAGGAGTACTTATTCATTTTTGAAAAAGTTCTTTGGTTTTAAGGCAATAACAATTTTGTATTTTTAATTATTAATAACTAATAAAATAATTGATAAATATTGTGAGCAATTGCAGATTTGAAATGAGCAATTAGTGAGCAATTTTGTGCACCTATTCAATATTCTGATCGGTTATGGAAAAAAAATTTTGTAATTTTAATTATTAATTTTTAATTAAATAATGAATTAATAGTGCGATCAAATACGATTTTGAATTAAGCATTTCTTGAGCAATTAAATGGTATTTATTCGTTTTTAGAAAAGTTCATTGGTTTTAAGTTGTAATAGGAAAAATATTTTGTATTTTTAATTATTAATAACTAATAAAATAATTCATTAATAGTGTGAGCAAATGCGGATTTGAATTGAGCAATTAGTGAGCAATTTAGTGCACTTATTCATTTATCTGAGCGGTTATACTTCCAAGCCAGCTTCTTTGTGGTGATAGTTCGGTGGCTGTAGAGTGACTGACATAAGTTACTTTTTTCCGCGGAAAAACATCTCATTCCCGTGGGAAAATAGAATATGTTGCACAAGTTTGTCCTTCTTTCACGTCGCAACAGAACGTCGTCATGGCATGATTTTTGTATGGGGATAGTTCGGTGGCTGTAGAGACATAGGCTACTTTTTTCAGCGGAAAACATATCATTCCCGTGGGCAAATCGAATATGTTGCAAAATTAAATTCAGCTAGGTGGCGCCACCGTGATTCTACAAGACGGACGACGGTAAGATGGACGAACACAGAAGGTCAGAATATCTGGATTATTATGTCTTTTTACCAAAATTAAGATAAAAAATGTATGCATCTGTATTTTTCCACGCAGGACCGGGAAGAGAGCGATAAAAAACATAAAATTCACCAGCTGATTTTCTTCAAACGTTTTGGTGCATTGTAATTCACAGAATAGGCGACAACCTCGCAGACGATATTAAGTAAGCTGTAGTAATCGCAAGGGTTACAGGCGTGATTATAAGTATGGATCAGAAATACTATCACCACCTATCACGCTTTCACCCTTAACTATTACTTAACTGTGGTAGAAACAGTTCTTAGTAAGCCTTATTAATAAGCCTTAGTAATATTTATTGAACGGAAATGAATACAGTTCTTATATGTGGTTATGAATGAATCGGTATTACAATAAGAAAAATTGTGCAAAATTATAAGAAAAATATTTTTGAGAGCTCTTATTAACTAACGTATACAGTTTAAATTGATTCCGCTAGATGTCGTTACTAGGTTTTTAAAACGCGGTAACGAAAGTTTCCTGACATGTACTTAACTCCCGCCGTTGAGCCACGCGTCAACTTATAGTGCATACGGTACATATACGCTTAAATTGTTTCTATTTCGTAGCTTATTCGACTACCTGCTTTCGATTTCGGTTGTTTGTTATTTGCTTTGTAATTTGGTTAAGGTTGAATGGATATTGGGTTTCATTTTCGTATTTGTGTATTTTCTTGGATCGGTTTTGTTGATTTGGTTGGTATTCCTTTATACATATTTAGACTCTGGCTTTGATTTTGGATTTTGTTTACTTAGAATCGTGAATTGGTTTTCGTTGTTTTAGGTTGTTTAACAATATTTCAAAGGAATATTAATAGTATAGATAGTGTACGGACCTATACACTTACTTCTTTTTTCGTTGGTTATATTTATATTGACTTTTGCTTTCGATTTCGGTTTTCTGCGATTTGTTTTGTGATTTGGTTTAAGTTGATTCGATTTTTTTTTTTGGCTATAGTTTTCGGATTCGTGTTGTGTCTTGAATTGATTTTGTTGTTTTGATTTTAATGATATTTTGGATTTTCTTTTAAAAAAAATATTTAAAAGGAAATTTAATTCCTTTTAGGTATTTTAAAGTTATTTTATAAATAGGTTTTTTGTTACTTCATAATACCTCGTAAACGTAAGTCCAGCCTTTCAAGAGTATCTTCTCAAAGACAAGCGAAAAGCTCGATCGCTAGAATCTTTAGAAGATGCTGAACTGAGAAGGCAAGAACAAGCAGAGGGTCAGGCTGCTTTTAGAGCATCTGAAACACCTTCTCAACATCAGCAAAGGCGTCTTGAACAGACAGAGCGTCAGGCTGCTTTAAGAGCTTCCGAAACACCTTCTCAAAGTCAGGAAAGGCGTCTTGAACAGGCAGAGCGTCAAGCTACTTTAAAAGCTTCTGAAACACCTTCTCAAAGTCAGCGAAGGCGTCTTGAACAGGCAGAGCGTCAAGCTACTTTAAGAGCTACTGAAACACCTGATCAAAGTCAGCAAAGGCGTCTTGAACAGGCAGAGCGTCAATCTACTTTAAGAGCTACTGAAATACCTGCTCAGTCAGCAAAGGCTATTCGAACAAGCGGAACGTCAGGCCGCCTTAAGAGCCGCGGAAACACCTGATGAAACTCAACACAGACTCAAGCAACTTGAGCAAGCTGAACGTCAATCTACTATAAGGGCATCTGAAACACCAGAACAGACACACGCGCGAAGAGATGCAAATGCACAGCTCAAAGCTTAACTTCGACAAAATTTTCAAAGAAACAATTGGTCGGTTTTTAATGACGCAGCATTCAATAATGATCCGTTGGTTGATTATAAAAATCACAGGTTAGTTGTTATCGGACTGATGGACAAGGCGTGTCGATTTTGCAGCACTTTAAAATGGAAAGATGAGACCGCAGGCATGTGCTGTTCCAATGGCAAAGTGTCTCTTCCGTTACTTGGGGAACCAGAAGAACCTTTGAAAACTCTCTTTTTATATGATGCTAATGAGTCACGGCGCTTTTTAAACAGGATCCGAAAATATAACTCATGCTTTCAAATGACGTCCTTCGGAGTTGAACGGGAAACAATAATGGCGGGATTTTCGCCTATATTTACGGTGCAAGGGCAAATTTATCATAGAATAGGTTCACTCTTTCCAGCTGAAAACGAACAGCATAAATTTTTACAAGTATATTTTATGGGTGACGAAGAAATTGAGGTAGACCGTCGCTGCCAATTTATCCAGGGAGTTGAGAGAGACACAGTGTTCAAAATTCAAAGATTCTTGCATGAACGTAACATTTTAGTCAAAACATTTAAAACTGCTTTAGAAAACCTACCTGAAGAGGATTATAAAGTCGTCATTCACGCAGATCGAACCCCTCGAGGAGAGCATGAAAGGCGCTACAATGCACCTTTGAAAAACGAAATAGCAGCCGTAATTAGTGGTGATCAAAGAGAAGTTTCTGGCCAAAAACCAAAAGGTTTTTTGTGCGTTCATGGACTTGGAAAAGGCCTATGACAGAGTGGATAGGGATTTGCTATGGCAAACACTGAACTCATTTGGGTTGAGCGCTGGCTTGATACAGGCATTGGAGTCTCTTTATAGGGACTCTAGTGCTCGAGTTAGGATCAACGGGGTCTACTCGGACTGGTTTGACATCCATAAAGGTGTCAGACAGAGCTGTGTGGCTTCCCCGTGGCTGTTCAACCTATTTATGGACAGTTGTTTGCAAAATTTGAAAGTTGAAGAATGCGGATTAAAAATGGGTGAGTTAACCGTCAAATGCCTTTTGTACGCCGATGATCAAGTTATTCTTGCGTCGTCGGCGGCCGAGTTGCAATTGATGGTTACATTAATGAACGGATCATTAAAAGAAAGGTGTATGAAAGTGAACGCAAGTAAGACGAAGGTTATGGTTTTTGAAAGAGAAGAAAGTAAAACGTTTTGTGAAATAAGAATAGAAGGGGAGTTGATCGAGCAAGTAGATGAGTTTGTATATTTGGGCTGCGTATTTAGCAGGGATGGGAGATATGATAAGGATATAGAACGACGAATGAATGCGGGAAATAGAGTAAATGAGGCCTTGCACTCTATTGTGAAGAGTCAAAATGTGTCGAAAAAGGCACGTATGGCAATTCACAATGCTGTGTTGGTCCCTACTTTAACGTATGGTAGTGAAAGTTGGGTGTGGCAGAAGAAGCACGAGAGTAGAATAAACGCAGTAGAAATACGGTCGTTAAGGAGTATGTTAGGGCTGAATCTGAATGACAGGGTAAGAAATTGTGTAATAAGAGAAGAGTGTGGTTTGCAAGATGATGTTGTGACCAGGATTAAGAAAGAAATGCTTCGGTGGTTTGGTTATGTGGAAACAATGAATGAGGAAAGAGTGACAAAGAAAATGTATGGTGCAGAAGTGAATGGCAGAGTCGGAAAGGGACGTCCTAGGCGAAAATTTATCGACCAAATTGGCGATTTATTGAAAACGGGCTAAATTAGGAGTACCCTTAACCGACGAGCATG
The DNA here is from genome assembly GCA_907164705.1 of Parnassius apollo. NCBI lineage: Eukaryota > Metazoa > Arthropoda > Insecta > Lepidoptera > Papilionidae > Parnassius > Parnassius apollo. Next base: position 1,643,379 of record CAJQZP010000858.1, on the reverse strand, counting down.
TATGCGTAGGTGTATGGATGTGAAGGAGGCAAGAGAGGTGTGTCAGGATCGTGCCAAATGGAAGTCTGTAGTCTCTGCCTACCCCTCTGGGTGACAGGCGTGAGTGTTTATGTTTTATGTCAATTTTCTTCACGAGACATTGTCTTGCAAGCACGTGATGATACGTTGCAACGGGTAGCCGATACACACAAGTTTTATGACGCTGTGCAATACCCATTGATTTATTGCAAAGGACAAGAGGGTTATCATTTTCAAATTCCACTTATTAACCCGGTCACAAAGGAGCCTACTCCGAACAATAAAGTATCATGTATGGATTTTTATGCGTATCATATGATGTTGCGAGAAAATGATTTTAACCTCTTAGCCCGGTGTAGACAATTATTTCATCAATTTTTGGTAGACATGTATGTGAAGGTAGAAAGTGAACGTATCCGTTATATATCTTTAAATCAAAAAAGCTGCGCGTTGAGAATTATATACATTTACAAGATGCAGTTTCTAGCGACGGCAATGTAAACCCCAGAGATTTAGGTAAAATTTATTTTGGTTTTCAAAGACGCATTCGCCTATGTACGAACTTACGGAAGACCTGATCTTTTTGTTATTTTACTTGCAATCCCACATGGAAATAAATAACCGAGGACCTAATGCCGGGCCAAAAAAGTACTGACAGACACGATTTAGTTGCTAGAGTATTTAGATTAAAAGTACAAAAATTAATGTATGTAATTAACAAAGGGAAAATTTTCGGAGGTGCAGTGCTTCATGTATTCAATTGAATGGCAAAAAAAGAGGATTACCGCATGCCCACATTCTAATATGGCTTAAAGAGAAGTTGCTGCCCAGCCAAATAGACGACATAATAAGCGCCGAGATTCCGGATCCTGAGCAAGATAAAGAATTGTGTGATACCATCGTCCGAAATATGATTCACGGTCCATGTGGAGCACGAAATCCAATATCGCCATGTATGAAAGAAGGAAAATGTACAAAGAAGTTCCCTAAACAGCTATTAAAAGAAACAGTGCACAATGACAATGGCTACCCTTTATACAGACGCAGAGCTCCCGAAGATGGTGGCAGGAAAGTTACAATCCAATCTCGCTCTGGAGCGTTCGAAACCTTAGATAACAGCTCGATTGTCCCGTATTCGCCCATTATATGTAAAATGTTTAAGGTGACTCTAGTCGACATTATTTCCATAGAAATTTCGGAGGGGTTTTACTCCGCTGTTTGACAGTGTACATCCAAAGTTAAACATGATATCGTTTTGTCTCATTATTAATTTTGTCTGTACCGAAACAGAATAGTAAAATAAAAAGTCAGTAAAAAGTTACGAGCTACCAAAGATTCGTTTTTATTGCCAATTTTAACACAACTTTGGGCGTAAATTAGTAATAAAAGCAGTGTAAAATTTCCAAAACAAAGTCGGTACCGACACAGCTCAATTATCGAAGAATTCAATAAATTTTATTGGTAAGTGATTCATGCAGTGGGTTTTTCATAAAACCCCTCCTTCCAAAGGCCTTTTCGTATTTTTTTACGCGCGCGTGTTTATATGAATTATCGTGCATCTCACTGAATAATTTTTCCCTCGGTGCGGTGCGGGAGGACGGGTGCAGCGCGGTGACGCGCGCTTATTCTAGTTTTATTCGACGTCATTGTCAGCTGCGGCCTGTGACGTTCGTATGATTATAGCTATACCTGCGCTCTAAATTACTACGCTACATTGACCCCTGCTTGAACTTTGGATTAAATCAAATTGATATAAGCACAGACAAAAATAGAGGAATATATAAATAAAATTTTGAAAAAAAAAACGATCTCAAAATTTTATTAATGTTCCGCTAATTTTATATGTAATTACCTATGTCAATTTGATTTAAATTAGATTATAATTATATTCTCAGACGTGCAGGTTTCCTCAATATGTTTTCCTTCACCGCCGAGCACGTGGTAAATCAGCACAATTGCAATTAACAATTTCATTGATACCGGCGGGGATCGAACTCGGGTCTGCATGTCTGAGAAATTAAAAAATATATATTTCGAAGAAATGTGAAATTCGTCAACACGCATTGAGGCAGCGTGGCGGACATTTCCTTGCCTTAAAACCCTCTCAGAAATTAGAGGAGGCCTGTGCCCAGCAGTGGGACGTATATAGGCTGTAACTTTACTTTTTTTTACTTTTATAAATATGTTATTTTACCGACGAAAATTTTAAAGAAAAATAAAAAATAAGCAACCGACAACCTCCTAGGTCCCTAGGTGACTTGCGAGATGTCAATGTAACAAAACAAAACGGCCCAGAAAAACAGACTTTCCAACTGATAGCTCAATCAGCACGCAACAATTTCATTGGTGCCAGTGGGGATCGAACCCGGGTTGCTCCCGTACGATCCTATAACGAGCGCTAACCATGTGAGCTACCACGGCTCTCAACGACATCGTTCTGTTCGTGTACAGCGCTGAAGATAGCAGAGTAAAAAATTAGAGATTGTGGTGTTTGAAATTTTAAAAAATGTGTTTTTGTTACTAGTACTTTCATATGCATTTAATAAAAAGCTGTTATTTTAACATTACAAACAGACACTTAAATTTTATTTATTTGTAGATATAGATATAAGATATTATTCATATTGGTGTCATTTTAAAGGGAATATCATGTACTATTATAATAATAAAATAATTCTCTCCAGTAAATATTATGCTTTTCTTGTAAAACTCGAAATAACAAATAAATACGATTTATTTTTATATTCCCATATGCTTTATTTTCATCCTTTATTTTTTATTTGACCAATTTTCTTGTAACAAAATTAAATTCTGAATTGGTTGAGCTTTTTGAGAATATTTTTATTTGAATGTTAGGTAGGTACCTATTTAGTTTTTCAGTAGTAATCGTTTTTGCCTACCTACTACTACCTGCCTAAGAACGTCGGTACTAAGGAAACAGTCTTGACGGGTCACTTGTCTTGATAAAAACATGTGTTTACATCTAGTGATATTGTGTGTATATAAAAAAAGTAAGAAGACAGGTAAGTATTTTTGAAAACAATTTATAGGTAGGCAGAACTAATTACAATTATTATCTAAATATTATAAATGCGAAAGTTTGGATGGATAGATGTATGTTACTCAATCACGCCAGAACAGCTGAAGGGATCTGTATGATATTTAGCTCAGAGATAGGTTATACCTGGTCTGGAATAACACATTTTTTTATACCGTTTATTCAGGTATTTCGTTCCTGTGGGATAATTTTCGAGTTCACGCGTTTGAAGCCGCTGGCAACAGCTAGTACGGATATAAATTGCGATGACTGTTCCAGTTCATGCTTCGGCGTCGTGAACTCTTGAGTGATCGCTGCATGACCACCCGGGGAAAACAAAACATAATAAAATAAGCAATCTATATTAGGTATCTATAGAGCCATAGAGGTATAGTATAAAGCGATAACGTAGCGCAGTGCCTAATAATTTAGTACGAGTTTGTAGGTAGGTACTGCTGATTTCTCAGCAAGCGTCGAGCGGCACAGAATAGGGTGGTATGTATGTGTGCATCGTGTTCGTGTAACTTCGTTTTTGTTCTAACAGTTCGGAAAGCCGTACGAACAAGACGTGCGTTCTAACTGCTCTTCACTTGTACTATCTCTGTCGGGCACGATGCCAGGTGAGACAACGTGCTTTTTGGCCGCGCCCACCAATGAGTTCGAGCCCGCGACTTGAGCCACCTTAATGCCCACATTAATGTAGAAGCATGTAGCTCTGTCCGCGCAATCAAGTATATCTGTAAGTACATAAATAAAGGAAGCGACCAAGCAATATTCAATCTCAGGAGTGAAGGTGAGACAAATCCCGTTAATGAAGTACAGATCTTTCAAGCAGGGCTTTATGTCAGCAATAACGAGGCAGCGTGGCGTCTCCTTGGCTTCCCTTTACACGAAAGGCACCCAACAGTTACTCACCTTGCTGTGCACTTAGAAAATGGAGAGCGTGTATATTTCACCGAAAGAAATTTCCAAGAAAGAATAGCATCTTTCAATTTCCAAGAAAAACTACACTAACAGCCTTCTTTCAACTTTGTCAAACCGACCCCTTTGTAAAATCGTTGTTATATTCTGAATTGACCCCCGCTTTGATTTTTTTTTTTAATTATACTTGGAACACATCTAGGAAGGAGTGGAAACGCCGTATTCAAGGAGCATCTGTTGCAAATTGGCCCGGTGTAAAGTCATCAGATGCCCTTGGTCGTGTGTATACCGTCCATGTAACTAATTTTGAATGTTTCCGTTTATGATTGCTGCTGCACCATGTTCGGGGTCCTACAGGATATAAAGACCTTAAAACTGTCAACGGTCAGGAATGCGCAACTTATAGAGAAGCATGTGAAGCTCTGCATCTTTTAGAAAACGATAATCACTGGGATGAAACCATGGAGGAAGCTGTGCAGTGCCATCAGCCAAAATTTGGGATTTTTATGCAACTCTCATATCGTCTTGTAGGCTATCTAATGCACGTGAATTGTGGGACAAATACGCAAACATGACATACAATGGACACATTTATAATGAAGCACTTGGAAAAATTGAAGATAAAGTAATGGCAATGGTAGGCAAAAAATTAAGCAACATTGGAATGATAAGCCCTCAGCGAACAACCGAAAATAAACAAGTGATTATACGTGAAACAAACTACGATACCCCGCTTGCTTCCCGAACAAAAACGAGTTTTTGACAAAGTATTAGGACAAATAGAATCTGTAAATGGTCCACTTTTCTTTTTAGGTGCCCCTGGAAGAACTGGGAAGACATTTTTGTTAAATTTATTATTAGCGCAAGTACGGAAAGATAAAAACATTGCTGTGGCCGTAGCTTCCTCCGGTATAGCCGCCACGCTGCTAAGCGGGGGCCGCACTGCACATTCTGTTTTAAAACTCCCTCTAAATCTAGCCCAGGAAGAATCGCCGATCTGCAACTTTAGCAAAAATAGTGCACGAGGTATAATGCTACGACAATGCAAACTTTTAGTGTGGGACGAAAGTGCAATGTCGCATAAAAAAGCTGTAGAAGCACTAAATCGAACGCTCCAGGATTTACGCAGCAATACCGATGTAATGGGAGGAATGATGGTTTTACTGGCTGGTGACTTTCGCCAAACTTTACCTGTCATTCAAAAGAGCACACCTGCAGAAGAAATTAAAGCATGTCTCAAGCATGGTAATATTATCTATAAATATTACCGTGCCTCAAGACGTCTATTTTATGGAAAGAGGTGACAAAGTTCAGTTTAACTACGAATATGAGAGTGCATTTGTATAATGATATCAATGCTGGAAACTATGCTGACACACTATTAAAAATTGGCGATGGGCGGTTCGAAACGGATGCGGAGGGCTGCGTTAAATTGACGAGAGATTTTTATAATTTAGTACAGAGTCATTCCGAAATGATTGCGAGCGTTTATTCAGATTTAACGAACAACATGCATGAAGACAAATGGTTATGTGAAAGGGCGATTCTTGCACCAAAAATGAGAGAGTTAACAAAATAAATTCAGATATATTAAGCGAAGTAGCAGGAGAAATAACAGAGTATTTGTCAGTAGACACAGTTATGGACAAAGAACAGAACACTTCATATCCCGCAGAGTTTCTAAATTCTCTAGAGTTGTCAGGTGTGCCCTCACATAAGCTTCAATTAAAATTAGGCGTCCCAGTCATGCTAATGCGAAATTTAGATGCTCCTCGGTTATGTAACGGGACAAGGCTGCGTGTAACACATATTGGACGGAACATAATCGGTGCTACAATTTTGACAGGCGTAGGAAAAGGTGAAAATGTTATTGTAACGCGGCTAAGTTGACATCTGGCACTAGCGCCATCTAGTGTCGTATACGGTAGTAGTCGGTAACGGAGCGAGGGGAGAACTTTCCAGAAAATGACATCGCCAATCTTTCAACCGACAGCGCCATCTGCTGTCGAAACGAAGAACTAAGTTTCTGGAAGCTGACTCTCGAACTTTCGGCGCTTTGTCGATTGGTGCGCGTATTTACTTGAATGTTCTGGATGATTCGGTAGTGTATTTATAGGCGCTGCAAGGTGCGATCGGGGAAGTATTGAATTTGGCGAGATAAGCGAAGCTTCGGAGCGGAATAAAGTGAATCAGTGTCATTAATTGTTAGTGTTGCAAGTTTTAATTGGTGTAAATAAAATTATAGTGTTAATTTAGGTAATTCTATCGGCAATTTTTATTGTCACGAACCTCAAGCTCGTAACAATTGGTGTCACAAGTGGGATAAAATCATGCCGATTTTACCTAAGGAGGAAACGGAGGGTGTCCGTACCCGAAATCAACGCCAGCAGGAGACGGACAAAGAAGATGGTGGTGATGGAAGGTGGTGCAACGCCGCAGACGTCGGAGGGCCAGCCGCCGGCTACAGGCCCGTCAGTAGCTCCTACATCTGCAGCACCCGACTTAGGTGTTCTGATGGTGATTCTGCAGGAACAGGTCCGTCAGTTGAAAGAGCAGCTGCAGAGCGGACAGGATGAACAGGCCCGTCGGTTAGAAGATCAGCAGACAGAACAGACGCGCTGACAGGAGGACCAGGTCCGTCGGTTGGAAGAGCAGCTGCGGGGTGGACAGGAAGAACAGGCCCGCCGACAGGAGGAACAGATGCTTCTCATGAAGGACCTTCACGCTACCTTCGGGAAAGAGATAAGGGAGGTGAAGGATATGTAATAGTGGAGTCGAACTGTCCACTATTAACAGACTCCGAGTGGTTTTCTTTAAGGTGGAGAAATGAAACTACTGTTTATGTTTATGAATGTACTGTCGAATGGGATTCGGAATGGAATATCTTTTGCATCAACCTTGCCTATATTTATATGGCTGGCTCACGATTGATTTGCCAATGGTAACAATTAATGTTTTGCCTAGCCAATTATATTGCTTATTTTATGACCAATGAAAACTATTTAAAATATACAATTATCTACGTTTCGTTTCCCGGCGTGAGACTTGTTTGTTGTTCACGAAGCTACATCGCTGGACCGGGCTATATAAGACATGCAGATCGGTGCGCACGCGTAGTCGGCGGGCGGCGGCGGTGTGGAATACAGCTCCGGAACAGCAAGAGGAAACGAACTGCGGCGTTGAAGAAACGGCTCACCATTGGTCGACGGATACGTGACGATAGCGGCGTGTGAAGTCGGTGTGGCGCTGAATGATATTTGCGGCTGCTTCTTGTTTCTTTATAAGAACGTCAAATTATCTATATACAGTCCGCAGTATCTCAGTAGCCAAGAATAATTAGGAAATAAAATGTTTTTTTATTTATTCTCGCCTTCCGCGTTATGGTAGCAGCGGAGTATATATTATTTATTCCCGTTTCGGTTTGATTAATCTGGCTGCTACATCACTCTCCCCCCAGCGAAAGCGTACCGGAGGCTTGACGACTCGCCCGTATTTCGTAGTTTTTAAAATAGGTTTCAACTGGGTTGATGTAGATGATGAAGTTTCAAGCTTCCTCGCTGGTGGTTTTGATGATGATGATGAATCCTCTGCAGTATCCTCGTTAATAATATAGGCAGGCTTTAGTCGGTCGATCGATATAATCGTAGATTTCCTTCCGGGTATTTGTAGTTTAAAAGTCTTGCTATTTCTCTCTAATACTTTATACGGTCCATCGTAGGTAGGTTGAAATTGTTTTTTCATTGCGTCGTTTCTTACAAAAACTTGTTTGCATGTTTTCAAATCTTGGTGAATGAATACTGATTTATTATTTCTGTGTGATTGCATTTCGGTGCATTTCAACGATAAGGCTTTGTTAATTGATTCTCGAAGTTTAGTTACGAAATCGTAATCCATTTCTTGTTTGTTTGACGCTGCTGAATTGAAGAAGTCACACGACAGCCTTATGCTGCAGCCGTAGGTTAGCTGAGCGGCGCTAAGACTAGTGTCTGCACGCGGTGTTGCTCGTAGTCCGAGTAGCACTGTAGGTAGCTCATCAATCCACTTTGTATGTTGAGATAAACGAGTTTTGAGTGCAGTCTTTAATGTACGATGCCATCGTTCGATTATTCCGTTTGACTGAGGATGGTATGCTGTTGTACGCGTCTTCTGTATTCCCATAGTTTGAAGAAGTTTGAGGAATAGGTTGCTTTCGAAATTCCTTCCTTGATCCGTTGTGATGGTTTTAGGTGATCCGAAACGAGTAATCCAATTTTCATAAATTATCTTCGCGACGGATTCGGCTGAAGTATCATCGGTAGGTATTGCTTCTGGCCATCTTGTTGTTCTGTCGATCATTGTTACGAGATAACGATGTCCTTGCGGTGAAGTAGGTAATGGTCCAACGATGTCAACGTGCAAGTGTTCGAATCTCTCCGTGGGTGGAAATGTAGCTAGACTACTTGATGTATGCCTTTGTACTTTGCATTTTTGGCATTGAATGCATTGCTTCGCCCAGTTGCCAACATCCGCTTGCATTGCAGGCCAAAAGAATTTTTCAGTGATGAGTTTTCTTGTTGTTCTAACACCTGGATGACTAATGTTGTGCAGTGCATTGAAGACTTCGCGACGACATTCTTCTGGTATGTATGGTCGCATGGTTGTCGTTGAGGCTTCACAGTATATAGGTAGATGCGTCATTGGCATTGTAACTTGCTTGATGGACAAGTTACCTTGCTTCGCTAGATGTTTTATGTTGTCACTATCTCTGTCTTGTGCTGCGGCGATCTTATGATAGTCGATTGATGTAGGGCACGTTACACTGTCGATTGGTACGCGACTGAGTGCGTCGGCAACTATGTTGTCCTTTCCACTGATGTGACGTATGTCGGTCGTGAATTCACTTATGAAAATAAGTTGTCTTGCTCTTCGTGGTGTTTCCGATAGTGATGGTTTCTTTGGAAGTACATATGTTAATGGCTTGTGGTCGGTAAAAACGATCAGGTTTCGACCCTCGAACGTTTTTCTGAAGTGCTTGATAGCCATGTAAATAGCGAGTAGCTCTCGGTCGAATGTACTGTAGTTACGTTGAGTATCGGAGAACTTCTTCGAAAAATATCCAAGTGGTTGCCATTTCCCATTGCTGTATTGTTGGAGAACTGCTCCTGCTGAGAGATCGGATGCGTCGCTGAAGATAGCAAGGGTTGCTTCGTGTGATGGGTGAGCGAGTAAAGCTGCATTTTGGATCGCAATTTTACAAGCTTCAAATGCCTTCGTGGCTTCATCGTTCCATTCGATTGACGTTTTATCTTTTTTCTTCGTGTTGTGAAGGTAGGCGTGAAGTGGTGCTTGGATTTCAGCGGCTTTAGGTATGTGTTCTCTGTAAAAATTTATCATCCCAAGAAAACGCCTTAGCTCTTCGATAGTTTTAGGTTTTGCATAATCGATGATTGCTCTGACTTTTTCGGCAGGCGGTTTTATTCCTTCCTTGCTGACGGTGAAACCAAGAAATTGAACTTCTTGCTGTCCAAATATGCATTTCGAAGGGTTGATTGTGATTCCGTTGTCTTCTAATCGCTGTAGCACGGTGCGTAGATGGGTTTCGTGCGTTTCTTTATCAGGGCTTGCAACAAGGAGATCATCAATAAATGCGAAAACGAAATCCAGTCCATGAAGTACTTCGTGTATGAATCTTTGGAAAGTTTGACCTCCGTTCTTTAATCCTGGGATCATTCTTGGGAATTCGAATAATCCCATTGGGGTAATTATTGCTGTCTTCTCTATGTCTTCATCGCGGACTCTTATTTGTTGGTAAACTCGGTTGAGATCGATGGTGGAGAATATAGTCTTGTCTGATAGTTGATGAGTGAAATCCCTGACTCGCGGTATTGGGTAGCGGTCAGGAGTGGTAATAGAATTCAGTCTTCTGTAATCTCCACAAACTCGTAATTCTCCGTTCTTCTTCGGTACAATGTGAAGTGGTGATGACCAAGGGCTTTTGCTTGGACGGCATATTCCTTGCTCAATCATGTTTTCGAATTCCTTTCGAACTTGCTCGTATAGGTGTGGTGCGATTGGACGTGCACGACAATGAAGTGGTGGTCCATTGGTGTCGATGAAATGCTCAACGTCGTTCTTCGGTGTTAATTTTATTGAAGTTATTCTTGTGATACCAGGGTATTCTTCGAGGATCTTGTGATACGGTTGTTGCACATCTATGCTTCTTATTGTGGGCAGATTGGTTGCTTGTACAAAAGACTGAGATGCAAGATTGGTTTTCCCGTCGATGATTCTTCTATTTTTGATGTCGACGACCAACTGGTGATGTTGAAGAAAATCAGCACCGATGATTGGTTTGCTGACTTTAGCGACGATAAATCTCCATTTGAATGGTCGGCGTAGATTAAAATCAAGTTCCATTGTTTTTTCTCCATATGTAGGAATAACCGTATTGTTTGCTGCATAGAGTTGAAAATCTAGTGGCTTCAACTTCTGTCCTTGCTTCGGCGGTAACACTGAGATATTTGCTCCGGTGTCGATAAGGAAAGTAAGCTTGCTTTTTTTATCGGTGACGAAAAGACGGTAGGACTTTGCTGTTACGCTGGATCCCGTCGCATCGAGCGTACTAGTTAGTTTTCCGTATTCGTATTTTCATTTTTGAATGTACACGGTGCTGTGCATTTTCTTGCCTCGACCCCGAAACGTCGATGATAGTAGCAGTAAGGGGATCTTGATGTTGAGCTTATTCGACTTCTACTTGCAGAGCGGTTGCGACGAAAAAGGTGATCTTCGGTGTTGCTGATTGCGCTGGTTGTACTGTTGCTGGTAAAAGGTATGATGCTGGGAAGCTTTGAGCGCGGCGACTTCGAATGATAGCTTCCGAATTTCTTCGAGAAGAAACTGGGTATCATTGGCCTTTGTTGAAGTGCCTTCGGTGATCGATATGTGTGAGCTACTGCTGTTTTCGATCATCTTGTCCGCCAGGAGTGCCAGTTCGTCGAGCTTCGTCTGCGTGCTGAATGTTTCGCTGATTGCTATTACCGATCGAATATGTGGTGGTAGGTGGTTTACCCACATTAGCCGTAGTGTTGAATCCGGAACTTTATCTCGCGCCAAAGTACGCATTTTGCGTAGGAGTTGTGTGGGTTTCCTTCGCGGTGTTCGTGCAATAGTAGTGGTACGTCGCAGGGTGTTCCTTCTTGGTGTTCGTACCGGATCTTCCCCCCTCGGTGTTCGTACGGGGTCACCACTGTAATAGTGGAGTCGAACTGTCCACTATTAACAGACTCCGAGTGGTTTTCTTTAAGGTGGAGAAATGAAACTACTGTTTATGTTTATGAATGTACTGTCGAATGGGATTCGGAATGGAATATCTTTTGCATCAACCTTGCCTATATTTATATGGCTGGCTCACGATTGATTTGCCAATGGTAACAATTAATGTTTTGCCTAGCCAATTATATTGCTTATTTTATGACCAATGAAAACTATTTAAAATATACAATTATCTACGTTTCGTTTCCCGGCGTGAGACTTGTTTGTTGTTCACGAAGCTACATCGCTGGACCGGGCTATACAAGACATGCAGATCGGTGCGCACGCGTAGTCGGCGAGCGGCGGCGGTGTGGAATACAGCTCCGGAACAGCAAGAGGAAACGAACTGCGGCGTTGAAGAAACGGCTCACCATTGGTCGACGGATACGTGACGATAGCGGCGTGTGAAGTCGGTGTGGCGCTGAATGATATTTGCGGCTGCTTCTTGTTTCTTTATAAGAACGTCAAATTATCTATATACAGTCCGCAGTATCTCAGTAGCCAAGAATAATTAGGAAATAAAATGTTTTTTTATTTATTCTCGCCTTCCGCGTTATGGTAGCAGCGGAGTATATATTATTTATTCCCGTTTCGGTTTGATTAATCTGGCTGCTACAGATAGGGTTGCTCAGCATGACAACCGCCTGTTGGAAGCTGAAACCCGAATCGACCAAGTGAACAATCGGGTTGACAACGTAATGGCTGACATGAAGAAATCACTGTACGAACTCAAACATGGGGATGGAACTACAGCTCCCGTAGTAGCTACTACACCTTCGCTACGTGGGTTCAAGGTGCCACCGTTCGACGGGACTTCTTCCTGGTCAGCCTACAAAATCCAGTTCGAGGCTGTTATGAAGGCGATCGGCTGGAATAAAAGTCAGGCCATGACTGCTCTCACACTAGGCCTGCGCGACCAGGCCTTAACAGTTCTGGAAGCTCTCGGTGAGGAAGTGACTTATGAGCAACTCCTTGAGGCATTGGAGGCGAGATATGGCGACGCTCACCTGGAACACGTCTTTCGTGCACAGCTTAAAGATCGCGTGCAGCGCATCAACGAAAACCTGCAGCAGTGGGCTCTAGAGGTGGAGAAACTGGTGCGAAAAGCATACCGGTCTGTACCTGCGCTCATTGAAGGGAACCTGGTGCAGACATTCATTGACGACATCCGAGAACTGGAAGTCAGAGCTGCTGTGAGGCTCGGGCACCACGTTTAAGGACGCCTTGGCCCATGCACTGGAGGTGGAAGCCGTGCGGCAGGATCATTGTTCCCATCGCGTCAGGGAGGTTGCAGCAGCTACAGTTCGCGACCGCAACAAAGGATACAGCCCTAGGTGCTATGGCTGTGGGGAAACGGGCCATCTTCGATCCAGCTGCCCTAAGCGAACCCAAGAAAGGGAAGGTGAACGATCTCAGAAGGGAAGTGCGGCTAACATCACCGCCCAGCAGCAGCCGGGATACGACTTTACTATCAGACATCGTAGCGGGAAATCTCATGGCAACGCAGATGCATTGCCAAGAAGACCTTGTCCTGAAGATTGGAAACATTGTACTAGGCAAGAGTAAGGAAGTGGTATCCGTGAGGATGCTCAGGACAGATCACCTCAGCAACGAGTGGAAGGACAGCCTACAACGTGCACAGCAGGAAGATCCGGACATCAAGCCGATTCTGGAATGGATGAAGGCCAGTGCTCCCAAGCCCAAGTGGAGCGACGTCTCAGCGATGGGTTCGACCACTAAAAGCTATTGGGCCCAGTGGGACAGCTTGTTGCTTCAGGATGGAATTCTCTGCCGTAAATGGGAAAGTGTTCGGGGAGACAGCTGTCATTTGCAAATGGTTGTCCCTAAAGCTAAAGTACCGGATGTTCTACAGCTTTACCATAATGATTATTCAGGAGGCCATCTGGGAGTTAAACGAACTCTACTGAAGATCCGAGAACGGTTTTATTGGGTCCACTGTCGAAACGATGTCGAGGACTGGTGTCGCAAATGTACAAGTTGTGCGACTGTAAAGAGACCTCAGACTCGTAGTAGAGGTGCATTGAAGTTGTACAATGTTGGTGCACCATGGGAGAGAATAGCCATTGACGTGGCGGGGCCGTTTCCGGAGAGTGAAAGCGGTAACAAGTATTTCATGGTTGTGATGGATTACTTCACTAAGTGGCCAGAAGTCTTCGCCATTCCAAATCAAGAAGCTTCAACAGTTGCAGATAAACTAGTTCATGAAGTCTTCTGTCGTTTTGGAGTACCTTTAGAGATTCACAGCGATCAAGGAAGGAATTTTGAGTCTCAAATATTCCAGGAAACTTGCCGAGTTATGGGTACTCATAAAACAAGAACGACTTCTTATCACCCGCAATCTGATGGAATGGTAGAACGATTTAATCAGACATTGGAGAGGTACCTAGCAAAATTTGTAGACAACCGGCAACGAGATTGGGATAAGCACATACAACCGTTTTTGCTGTCATATCGAAGCGCTGTTCACGAAAGTACATCAGTGACACCAGCTTTCGCAAACTTTGGAAGAGAATTACGGCTGCCTGCAGACCTGATCACCGGGATACCACCTAATGCCCCACGCAGCATAACTGATTATGCAAATGACTTGCGGAACAAAATGAATGACATTTATGAGCACGTCAGACAATCGAGCCAGCAAATGTCTGAAAAGATGAAAACCCAGTATGACCGCAAAATGAACAACAAAGGGTTCGACGAAGGTTCACTAGTGTGGTTGAACAATCCGGTCCGCAGCAAAGGGAAATCTCCTAAGCTTCAAGCTAAATGGGACGGCCCGTACCGGATTGTGACCAGGATCAACGATGTAACCTATCGGATACAGAAGGGCGCAAGGGGGACTCCTAAGATCGTCCATGTGGATCGCCTGGCGCGTTATTATGGGGCCGATAATGCTCGGGACGAGCATGTCTTAGGAGGGGGCAGTGTTACGCGGCTAAGTTGACATCTGGCACTAGCGCCATCTAGTGTCGTATACGGTAGTAGTCGGTAACGGAGCGAGGGGAGAACTTTCCAGAAAATGACATCGCCAATCTTTCAACCGACAGCGCCATCTGTTGTCGAAACGAAGAACTAAGTTTCTGGAAGCTGACTCTCGAACTTTCGGCGCTTTGTCGATTGGTGCGCGTATTTACTTGAATGTTCTGGATGATTCGGTACTAATGTGTATTTATAAGCGCTGCAAGGTGCGATCGGGGAAGTATTGAATTTGGCGAGATAAGCGAAGCTTCGGAGTGGAATAAAGTGAATCAGTGTCATTAATTGTTAGTGTTTTAAGTTTTAATTGGTGTAAATAAAATTATAGTGTTAATTTAGGTAATTCTATTGGCAATTTTTATTGTCACGAACCTCAAGCTCGTAACATTATTATACCACGGATCCCTATAATTCCCACAGATCTTCCTTTTCAATTCAAAAGGTTGCAGTTCCCTATTAAGCTCAGTTTTTAAATGACAATTAATGAAGCGCAAGGGCAAAAGTTACAGGTAGCGGGGGTCAGCTTAGAAAAACCGTGCTTCTCTCATGGTCAGTTGTATGTAGCATATTCGCGTGTGTCAAATGCCCAGAATCCCCACATTCTTTCCCCGAATGGAAAAACATATAACATTGTGTACATTAGCGTCTTAAAATAGTGTTCAGATAGTTTTTTTTTTTCAAAATTCCCACAATCAATTAATCAGAATTCCCACAGATCTTCCCATTCAATTCAAAAATTCCTATTTAGCTGTTTCTTTTCAATTCCAATTGCTGTACCTCTGACGGACCTATTAAGCTCAGTTTCTTTTCCACTCAAAAAGCTGCATCTCTGACGGATCTTTTATTTGGCGCAGTTTCCTTTCAATTCAGAAAACTGCATCTCTGACCAATCAATTTAGCTCAGTTTCTTTTCAAAAGTCTGCATCTCTGACGGATAATTATGCTGTTTCCTTTAATTAAAAAAATATCCCATTACCATTTGGAATAAACAGGCTATTTTCATGCTTTCCTATACGCTGCGTTTCAAAACATTAAGTAGGCTGACGAATTAATTTTGCTCAGTTTCCTTTTAATGGCTGCATCTCTGACAAATCTATAAAACTCAGTTTTCTTTCAATTCAAAAAGGAATGGATAGTTCATTTCCCAGTGACCATGCGGGCGAAGCCGCGGGTAACAGCTAGTAAGTTATGTAAATAGTTCGTACAACCTTTCATATTGTACAATTTACTTTTTTTAAATTGAACCGCTGGTTCTTCCCAGGACATGGGCTTTTTCCGAGCCAGTGGTAAAGTAAAAAATGACTTTTAATGAGAATTACATGTGATCTATATTGAATTTTAAAAAAAAATTCTATTCGTGAAGTAGCGGTGTAAGAATATCCAGTAACCCATACCGTCCGTGGATGTCGTAAGAGGCGACGGAGGCAAATTAAATCAGGTGATCGACTGCAGCAATTTCCTGATGAAACTCAAATCAATAAAAATCCGCGGTTGCCAACCCACCTGCCAAGCGTGTCGACTGTGTAAAAATCCCCCCATGAGTCAACCCATGGGGGGTACCTACGTGCAGCAGTGACTGCACACTATTACAGACTATTGCGGACTGTAGTGGATGATGGATGGATGCAGCACGCACGCGGCATATTATGCGTGCCTGTTTATCGCGTATGACAAACAAAATTGTACGACCTAGGGTGCTTCACACATTTTTAGTGCAATATTACGGTTACGGTATTTTCTTAACATCTGTGTACTCCGTACTTTGCTTCCAATCGACAGTTTATTTTTATATGGTCTACATAAAATAATGTAACAGCCTATATACGACTCACAGCTGAACACATGTCTCCTTTCACTTCTAAGAGAATTCTCTGGTCTGCATGGAGAGGTTATAATTGAGTAATCTTGCTAACATCTCCTTTAAATGGCACACGGCTCCCACTGGACAAAGAGAAAAAAAAACACTAAATTATTTTCTATAATTTTCTATATTATTTGGTATACGATACTTGTCAATCTGTCCAACCATACGTGGTATATGAGTCGTTTCAATATTAAAACTATTACATTACTCTTCAACGCCAAACGTTAAAACTCTATACATCTCGCTCGCACCCGTATAGTTGCACAAACGACCTCTTTCTTATCTAGTTTATGTACAATCATATACTCACACGCTCCCCGCTTGTTTTTACATTTATAAACATATAACATCAGATCAGATATAAAATCGTCACCATGTACACAGCATAAAGCACTGTATCGTTACTAGCACTTAGTCTACATTTCAATACAATACAACGTTTAGTAACGTTTCAGTTCGCTGCAAAATAGACTTTGTTACATTTACAATTGATATATTTTTCTTTACGTTGTGTACACATTAATAAATAGGACAACTTTCAAGCAGAGATCAATGGGGCGTCACCAGAAGAAACAACGCCACGGTAAACTTTAAACTTAAAAATTTAACAGCCATTTTGTTAATAAATAACGCAGTCAATACGCCGATAGTTTATCTTTGTTGATAAATTAAATCATTTTTAATTCACATCGCTAATTCCTTCAACTTTAAATTTAATTCCAAGACAAAGTATAGTATAAAATATAATTAAATTAACTTTAACATTAGATCACGATTCAAAAATGTTAAAACTACTAACATCGCTCGCGACAAAAGTGCGAACTTAGAATACTTTTGAAACAATTGCAAAGAAGCAAACTCGTCGGCAATATCGACAGCATTTTCGAAAACTTTACCACTATCAACAATCCAAAATGTAAAATTTAGTAACATTGGACTAAAGTAAGTAATGGCTAACGGCAATTGGGCCTCGCTTATAAATAAAATCATATCTAACGCATTAGAGCTCATATTGGTTTACAGAAATTTATCATAGGGCTACAAATATAAAAAATATACAATATTACATTAATCGGTATGTTACAGCACTACTAAAAAAATAAGTAGCATCGTATGAAATTACAATAATATACTTTAGTACACGTACATAAAGTTTATAATTGATTTGCATTTAAAAACCCTATTTAATAGCGATTGTGATTTCACTGTGCAAATGATAATTGTACAGGCACGCGTATCGTAGGCAATATTATACTATAAAGCGTTATTAAATAAGGACCAAAATTGATTACAGCTTTATATCTAAATATTGGACATACATAAAATATATATTCACTGATTTGTTGACGGTAGTTGGAAAACAACGTCTCACTCGCTTACTCACCATCTACTTTTCGCGACCATGTCGTGTTAACAAACAATTATCAAGCCAGTAAACTCTGGCACTATGTCAACCACGAAACAGTACAATATTAACATATTAAGAGATCGCTCAGGTAAGAAAGCTCGTCGAATATTCGTATAACAACAAAGGGGGCCGCGGATAGCGCAAAATAGTTACAACTACACATTGAATATTTACAAATTTAATATAAAACGTTGTTAGATCCTATACAAGAACACTTTAAAATAATGCTACGTCAACACTTCTACAAAAATATGCCAATTTAAGCGGCCGTGTTTAGTATGTAAAGTGAGGCATAATCGAGGACAGATGTAGATGTATAAGGGTCACAGTATCCATTTGTTTTAATAACACTCCTCTCGTTGGGACCTCTATACGTTTTGAAATAAATATTTAACTGAGAGGTATATATTAAAATATAGGCGAATGGTGAATAAAATTAATTAAAAATAAATCTCAAACATTGTCCTTTTTATCTTGTAAATTCAGAATACGCTATAAGGGCGCAATTACACTTGATCGTTAGCCCGCTTTCGGGTGCACGAAAGACGTTACTCGAATTCGGGCACCCGAAGCATTATTTACATTACATTCTTTTACTCGAATACGGGCAAACGACTCTGCGCCCACGTTCAGTGAGGTACGTGTCTGCGTACGCCATGACATCCGCCAAAACCGCGTCGAGTATCTTGATTCGGGTAACCAAAACGAAGGCGAGCGTACTCGACTCCGTTTATTTATACTTAGTCGTTTGTCCGAATTCCATAGGCAATCGAATACGGGCAAACGACCAAGTGTATTGCGACATAATGATTTTAAGTGATTTTCATACATAAATATCTAACGTTTACTATTTTACTACAAACGCACACATTCTCAAGAACCCTTGAGAATGTGTGCGTTTGTAGTAAAATAGTAAACGTTTTTACAAAGTTTTTACAAAGTTTGTAGACCGGGCTATTGCCCGGTCAGCAAAAATTGAATCTTGCGTACGCATAGTTGTTGCCAATAAATCACATTCAATTTAAGATAATTTCAAATAAAAGTAGAACCTTATACTCGTATTTTTAAAAACGATCATTATTTATATAATCATCATCATTACAGCCCTTCACAAGTCCACTGCTGAACATAGGCCTCCCCCAAGTAATGCCACAAAGCACGGTCCTGAGCCACCTGCATCCATCGACTTCCTGCATATCTTACCAGGTCGTCACTCCATCTAGTGGGGGGTCGCCCTACACTACGCCTACCGGTAAGAGGCTGCCACTCGAAAACCTTTCTTCCCCATCGGTTATCGGTTCTTCGAGCTATATGGCCGGCCCATTGCCACTTCAGCTTACTAATCCGTTGGGCTATGTCGGTCACTCTGGTTTTACTGCGGATGTCCTCATTTCTGAGTCTATCACGCAGAGAAACTCCGAGCATAGCCCTCTCCATAGCTCGCTGAGCGACCTTGAGCGTCCTCATACGGCCAGCAGTGAAGGAACACGTCTCAGATCCGTAAGTCATCACTGGCAACACGCACTGGTTGTACAATCTAGTTTTTAGAGATTGAGGTATACCTGACGAGAAGATATGTCGTAATTTCCCGAACGCTGCCCAGCCGAGTTGAATCCGTCGATTGACCTCTCGGTCGAAGTTGGACTTACCTAGTCGGACTATTTGTCCCAGGTAAACGTACTCGTCAACAACTTCGAGCTTAGTGCTCCCAACAACTACCGGCATAGGTGTGATATGGACATTAAACATGATCTTTGTTTTGTCCATGTTCATCTTAAGACCTATCCGTTGGGAGGCACTATTGAGGTCTTGAGCATAGTGCTTAAGTCCTTCAGCGATTCTGCCGTAAGGACTATATCGTCGGCAAATCGAAGGTGAGTGGTGTACTCGCAATTGATGTTAATACCGTATCCTTTCCAGTCTAGTAGCTTGAAAACGTCTTCCAATGCAGCGGTGAAGAGTTTCGGGGATATAACGTCACCCTGTCTTACACCTCTCTGCAGTTGGATAGGTTTCGAGCTCTGGTTCTGTACTCGGATAGCCATCGTAGCCCTACTGTACAAACACTTTCAGCACTTCGATATATCGACAGTTAACTTGGCACCGCTGAAGGGACTGTAGCACCGCCCAAATTTCGACAGAATCAAAGGCTTTCTCATAGTCTACATACGCCAGGCAAAGTGACAAATTTTAAGTAAATTTAATATATGCATTCCCTTTAGTTACCCGCGTTACGCTCGTAAGATTACACCATTGACTAGACCATATCGAAGAACAGTGTTTGGCTCCAATTCTCAAATTGCTAGAAAGAGTAAACTTGTTAACAAATTTAGAGATAAAATTGATATATTTTTCGACCCACCTAACAAGCTCCGTCGCACCTTAAGAGACCATCTTTTGTAACATTCTATAAAATATGTTCTTTCCTTTTCGCTTCTATATATTTTTATTTGTATTTAGTTATAATTTTTTTTTAAATCTTTCTTTATCCTAGTATTATAGGTACACCTGTAATTATTTGTACATTTTAGTTCTTATCGCTTCATTGTATTTAAGTAGCATGTAAGGAATGATACAATGTTGGTGGATCAACAAAAAAAAAAGATTGTACTCTTCGGTCTTCTGTACAATGTGCCGCAGGGTATTTATGTGGTCTATGGTACTGAAGCCTTTTCGGTAACCGGCTTGTTCGGGAGACTGGAAGTCGTCGAGTCTGCGTGCGAGACGATTCGTAATGACTCTCGAAAACAGCACGTAGACGCGGTTCAGAAGGGAAATCGGTCTGTAGTTCTTCAAGAGAGCGTTGTTGCCTTTCTTAAAGAACAAGACCACAGCACTTCTGCTCCACGCCTCTGGAGTAGTGCCACCATGGAGGACGGAATTGAAGAGCTTCTGAAGGACTTCAAGTACCGGTGTTCCACCTGCTTTCAGAAGCTCCGCTGTAATTTCATCCTCGCCTGGGGCCCTGCCGTTTTTAAGGTGCTGGAGAGCCATTCTAATCTCGTTTAGACTGGCGTCCGGGATATCATCGGAATAGTGTCGGATAAGACTTGCTCTTGGATAGTTACTCACACTTGCGTGTGGCTCCAACGATGATGTGTACAGCTGCCCATAGAACCTATGGCAATATTATTTATATATTTAAACACAAATAAAATTCGAATATCCTTTCAAAAATATTATGTGAATATGACCTTAACCAGAGAAGAAATTTAGAAGTTACAAGATTAATAAATTATAAATATTGTTAGGGATGAGGGTATAAAATAATAGATAATACAAAGAAATGAAACGGATCCTATTCAACTACGAAACCTATCCAACTGCAAAGATGTGTAAGACAGGGTGACGTAATGTCCCTGAAACTTCACTGCTGCATTGGAAGACGTTTTCAAGTTATTGGACTGGAAAAAATACGGTATTAACGTCAATGGCGAGTACATCACGAGTTGACAATTATGTTTACCTGGGACAAATAGTCCGACTAGGTAAGTCCAACGTCGACCGAGAGGTCAATCGACGGATTCAACTCGTCTGGGCAGCGTTCGAGAAATTATCACACATCTTTTCGTCATGTATACCTCAAAGCCTCAAAATTAGATTATACAACCGGTCCGTGTTGCCAGTGATGAACTATGGATCTGAGACGTGGTCCTTATCTGCTGACCGTATGAGGGAGTTCAAAGTCGCTCAGCGAGCTGTGGAGAGGGCTATGCACGGGGTTTCTCTGAGTGTTAAACTTAGAAATATATCAGCAGTAGAACCAGAGTGACCGACATAACTCAACGGATTAGTAAATGGCAATGGGCCGGTCATATAGCTCGAAAAAACGACAACCGATGGGGAAGAAAGGTTCTCGAGTGGCAGCCTCGTACCGGCAGGCGAAGCGTAGGGCGACCCGCCACTAGATGGAGTGACGACCTGGTAAGACATGCAGGAAGTCGATGGATGCAGGTGGCTCAGGACCGTGCTTTGTGGCATTCCTTGGGGGAGGCCTATGTTCAGCAGTGGACTTGCGAAGGGCTGTAATGAGAGAAACAAATAAGTTTAGAACTATAACACCGGGAATTATTTATTTGTTTTTATTATTTTGGAAGTTATAACATCAGAAGTGCGATAAATTCTGGGAAAATATAAATATTGACATACAAAATATGATAGCATTTATTCATTCAGTGGGCATATTGCTTCAAGCGTCGACGTAGCATTATAGAAGTCAGCACACATACCAGCACTCACACAAGCACACAAATGTATAACAATAAATATTACATTTATCGTCGATCAAGCGTATTCGTTTTTGTATGTTCAACGCCAAAACGTCTGCTGTCAACACTAAGGACAGTTGCATACGTAAAACAAAAAAATGTTTATCATAGAAAATCTACATTTCATAGAAACTGGTTTGTTCTTTCCAGTTAAAGTGTTAACAAATTACAATCAACACTGTATATTACGTCACAAATATTAATGTATAACTGTGATACGCCGATGTTGTAAAAATCACAGATTTTAAAAATTCACAAAAATAATAGACTCGTATGTCTAATATAACGGTAAGCGACCGTTCGCATATCACCGCACTTACAGCGCTACCATTTTTGCAAAATTCCAAATACATTAATAAATTCATCGTTTCCGATTAAAAAAATATTTACAAATCTCTCACGCATTGTTCACATGCTCGGAAATTCTCACTGAGGCCGGATATACCTTTAGACCGTGCACACACGGCTTTAGGTATCTCGACCAATTGACGATAATCCTACCTCCTATCGAATTAATTTAGAATATTTATTTATTCACAATGAACACTTTTAAAGAAATCTCCAACAAATCACAAAAGTATTTCGTTTAACTACAGTAGCGCCCTCTGCAATCAAATATAAAGATTTGTGTACATTTGACTACTACTTTTAATCTGTAACAACATTTATAACATTTAATAAGTTAAAAAGCGGCAATCTTTGCGGGGTGGAGGGCACTAAACATCAATATTTTGTTAACACTGACAAATAACTTGCGTAACTATGTAATCTGATAGAATTATGTATCCGTCACAATCTTCACTGTTCATTTCACTGGCCTTCCCTGTACCATTTAGTACAAACTATTTCACTTGTCAAATGTGTCTCTAATTTATCCTAGAAACGACATTGGTCAGTTTTTATTATAGATTTTAATGAATAATAGTACAATATCTCTTATTTAAAAATATTTTTAATAAATGAAGATTACATTCATATCGTTTTGTGTGTAAGCAACATGGAAAATACATATATATGTTTTTTTTAAATAACTTTAAATAAGTTATTTGATAATTTGTTTCAACAAGCTTGTTCAAATTGTTCATTAATACTCTTTTTAAATTATACAGAGTTCTCTTCATAGGAAACTATGTACGCAGTAACTAAATCCAAATATCAAATTTATAAAATTATAAGGCAATGTTTTTTTTTTTGTAATGAGGGATCTCTAGTCTACCTGAATTTACCCTGAGATTACCCTGGCAGTAACAGATAGTTAAAGTAAATAGAAAATATAAAAAAAAAATTGAGGAAAAACATAAATTAAATAGTCTAGTTTCATGCACATTTAGTAATGTTGCTAATGAAAAAATTAAAGATCTGACAATAAACAAATCTTATATAAATCCAGAATCCACCAATGGTTTGCACATGATGAGCGGAACTTATTTACATACAAACCCACCACCGTATGGATATGGAAGCCCAGCACCACATGTTGCTGCAACAGTGAGTAGAGCACATGAGTATAACTCTAAGTCAGAGGACTCTGAAACAAAAATGAACAACTATGATGCACAGGTAGAGAATTTAAATGACTTTCCCAAAGAGGGTATAACGGGAAACTTCAACCCCTCTATTGCATGGTTGTTTGCCCAGATATTTGTTATAAAGAATTTTAAAGCAATAGTTACTTGTATGGATAAAATTATTAACTTCATAAAGAAGAGTAACTCTGATATTATGAGTAAAGGTAAACAAACTTGGGATCCCGAAACTCAAAAAAGTACAACGTGCTCTAAAGCATTCAATTCTTTTCTCTTCTTAATAAAAACAAATTTAGGGAAAACACCCAGTACTCTTAAAGAAGCATTAATATTTTGATATGGTCTTTATAGCCTATCATCTTTGAAGGTTCTACATAAGAAAAGGTACATTAAGACCCTTAAAAGATTTGTTCCTAGGCTTAAAATGAGGGTAACTATAAACCAAGTCAAATTTAGGATGGTTACCAAAATCATAAAGAATAAAGAACTGTAACAAATGGTTGGATGATTATGCTAGAAGCTTTTGTTCATATATAAAACAAAGAGGGAAGAAAGACAGAAGACCCATTGCATTATGGTCAGTAGCTTTAAGAATGCATCTTAAGGTAATAGAAGAGTTTCATTTAGAATTATCTAAGTGTTATACCTGAGAGCACCATAAGTATTGGTGGGGAGGAAAAGAAAAGAAAAATTATGAATGAATTACAGACGTCCTCTCTTAAAGAAAACTGCAATGAAAGTTACAGTTTACAAGCTACAGAAGATGCGGCCAAATGGAATGAGTGTTTAAGTCCTTTATTATTTGCTCTTCTTCATAAATGTTGGATAGATGAAGAAGTTAAAAAAAGAAATAACTTACCGCCTCCAACTGATGATCAAAAAGCTTTTGAAAGGATATGTAGAATGGGGTTTTACTATTTGTTGATAAAAAGAATTCATTTAGGAATAGGTTTTCTATTATAAAATGAACATTTCTTCACCAGGATTCCTTGGTCAGAGTCAAAACTATCTATGCTGAACCAATACAATAAGGAATGGTTCTCAAAACTAGTAAATAGAGTTGATGGAGAAGATTATATACCTACTTCCCCTGGATTCTTAATGGGAATGTTGAACGCAGCTTCAACAACAGTAGGCCTAATTGCAATATGTGGCATAGATATTCCTAATACAATTACTAAGAGCCTAAGGTCAAGTGATGACTCAATGACCGTGTTTGTTGCAGATACTATTCAAGCTCTAGCTACATTAATAGGATTAACTTATAGTGTATACCGGTTATTCGGAATTAATCCTAACAAAGAAAAAACCATACTATTTCCTGAGTCATATGGAGAATATACTAGTTGGTACCAAGATGGAGATTTTGTAGGACAATATGGAGTTGAGACCAGTTCATTAAAACCTATGGGGAAGAACCCTCAAGATGATTTCAACCCAAAAAATGATATCAGAGAATGTAATTTTTCTAGCTGATGGAGGAAACAATCCTTAGACTATTGAGAACTTAGCAAGTGATGAGTCAACAATACGATACAATAACATAGTGACTGAAAATGATAAGAAATATTTTCTCAAAGTTATGGATCCAGGCAATCCGTTCTCAGAGCCAAGTGAAGAACAACTATTATTTAATAAGGATATCGGGGTTTTAGTAGGGACTGATGACAACACCCCTAGAAATATATTCTGCTATATTAGGAGGAGTAATAGAACTAACAAAAATGAAATGTCAAAGAGTGAAGCTGAAATAGAGAAGGCTAATCAAGCTTTTGAAATAGTAGACTTCTATAGATCCTTCTTTTCTACTCACTATACCGAGTTCAAAAACCCAACTTAATAAGTATCTCTCTTCAACCTTAATGTTATTGAAGGAGAAGCTCAAAGAGAAAATGGATGCCACCCAGATAGACGTGGTGAAGAGGGCAATTTTAAGGTTGATTAGTGAAAGTCAAAATGTTGTTGGGGATGATGAGACTGATGATTTTATTTACGACTCTTTGTAGTTAGATATCTCAATACAATTTCTCATATAATAAAAAACATTCGTAAAGTAATGGTTATACTCAAAATAATTCATATGAATTCTCGAATATTTCTCCATTAACACAGAAACTTTGCTATAGTACTTTCATATAATATATCCACATAGTAATTTTGAACTATAATGTCATCAGTAACAAGGTAAATTAATTACATAAGTTTGGACATTGCCATTGCTGTTTATGATCAATCGGTAGTACTTTATTGCTTTACAAAGAAACTGCCTGTAAATTTTCACGTGCATAGGTAAGAATGGTCGCCATAGGCGGACACTTTAGTGCCTCCCCTGAAATCTTTGTCTCTCAATTATACTCGAAAAAAAGTTTCAACACTTTTTAGTAGACCTTAGTAGACTTCAACAGAATTTTGTTGATAACCTTTTTGGTTTTCCCCGGAAAAAATATTTGCTATTCGTGTTGGTCTTTACTTAGTGTACCACAGTGTTTTCTTAACAAAATAAGAAAAATTATTAATCAGTTACTTTGCGGAAATTCATCAAATTAAACATAAGAAAGTCAATTTCGCATGTTTTAAAAATAGTGCACAATAGTATCCACTGATAATACCTCTAATGTAGTACTTGTATATTGCACAGTTCAGTAGTAATGTTCAAACTGGGTTCAGATAATGTCTATTGTTACGAATCAGTAACCTTTGATGCTCAAAACCATTTTTAAATACTCAATTACAATAGCGTGAAGTTACTCAAAACTTGAGTATTTTACAGTTTTGCTCAGTTATGCTCAGAGATGTTCAGTGGCGCTCCCTAGCACAGGCTCCGCACACGTAGTCGTCGTCTTCTCTGAGCGCAGCTCGACTCAGCCCCACGCAGTGCATGTGGAACCACTGGTCGCAGCCACCGTCACACTGTACCCAGTCAACTTCCTTGCCTGGAAGAAATATACACTGATTAGAATAACAAACGAATAATGTGTAGTAAAAAGGAAAAAGAATTAGAGAGGAAATGATTAGCGGTGCTATGGAGAGACAGATAGAGAGGAAGAAACGCAGAAAGGGTTGTGACAGAAATATGTGAGAAAGGTAGAAGAAGAAGTCTAGTGGGTGATAGCCGCCTATAAGAAATGTCATAAAAATCTAACAGCATCTGATTGATGGCGATAAAACATCTTGTTTACGCCAGACGTAAAATATCCAAACTGTGTGTGACATTTGACAATGCGATCGTCAATTCACTTGCCAAGTGTGACGGTTAAAGCGAAACCTATCTACAACGGGGCAGGAACACGCCAAACAGTAGACTTTTACGGACAAATAAGGGTTATTCCGTTTATCCTCCCTAAAAATCCACCCTGAGATGTATACTACCATTTTGCACTACTAATAAAGAATATATTTAACTTATTTTATCTTCGGGTGGCTATTTTAAGGTGGATAAACGGAATAACCCGAAGTTAAAATCGGTGACTTTTAATGTTAAAACACCACCAAGGACTTAGGTTAGAATCCAACCGTTAGATCATCCTACAACATTAACACATTCATAAAATCTGTAAAAGTAAAACATAGAAGATAAACAAGTAAGAATATGGAAGTAGAGATAAAGGGTTGAAGATATAAAGAGAAAGAAGTAAGAAATAAAAAAAGAGTACAAGTTCCTACAGTTCTACAAGTTCCTTTTATCGGCCTGGTTTTATGTCCAACTCTTAAAGTTTAAGTTGTGAAGTTCATATACTAAATTGGTAAATTTTGTTGATCTTTAATTATTGTTTCGAAAATTTTATTTCATCTCTAAAGTTCTCTGCTAATTTTGAGGTTGACTGGTAGAGTATGCTATAAGGCGTTAACTTCGCCTTTGTACTTTTTTGTTTCACAAATAAATTTTAAAAAATGAGAAAAAAATAGAGAGGAAAGGAGATATAGAGACATGTGAGTATAGATAGAGAGAAAGATAATTATGGAAGAAATGACTAAGACATTATTTAATAATGTCATTGATTATTAAAATCAACAAAAAAGGACCTAGAATAGAGCCTTGTGGTACATCGGATGTGACAGTAATTAAGTAAGATGAATTGCCATTAACGGTAAGTTTTTTAAGTTCCATTTGTTATTTAAGAATAAAATCATCCGAGCAAGTCACTATGAGGTTAAAATCGATTTTCTTAAGTAATAGTGAGTCCTCTTTATCGAAAGCCTTAAGGATATCACTATACAAAGAATCAACTTGTATTGAATGATTCATGTTCAAATGAGTGTGTTAAATATAAACAGGAACATTGCTTACTATAAAATACGATACATTACAGTAATCTTTATTGTACACTAAGGAAAGATCAATAAAACAAAAACAAACCAATATTGTGAGAAAAACAGAAGATGTTATTAATGGTACATAGTAATCTCTTCCAGACAACCCTGAAAAATATGTAAATAAAAATAAGAAAAAGATTAACAGGTTGATTAACAGGATAACAGGTTATATATCGTTTTTGAAAAAAACCGCGTGTGAAAGAGAAAGCAGTAAAAAGTGAGGGTCGGATGTATGTATTGGGTACCAGTGGGTCGCAGACAGGTGTCGGCTGCGCAGTCCTCGTCGGAGGAGGAGGAAGAGGTGGACGACACGCTGGCGCGGCGCGCGCCGCCCGCAGCCGCTACCCCGCCCGCTCCCGCGCGCCGCGCGCCGCCCCCGCTCGCACCCCCGCCGCGCTCACCTGCTGCGGTCACATCTACAGTTTTATATGCTGCTGCCGGAGACCAATATTATATACACCAACATTATATACAGGATTTATCTATTAAAAATTTTACAATTTTCATTAAGCAAGAATTGCTTTTAAGGTGATCCCTACAATGCTATTTTTAAATGTCACAACATATTAAATTATAAATTATTGCTTAAAGAAAGAGTCAAGCTGGATTTTTTGCTAATTCGTACAAATTTAATAAAAATTATTCTATTCTATAGTCAACCAAATCTAAGAAATACCTTTTGACGTTTCACATTAATCATTCCGCAATAACTTTGCACAAGCGTACTCACACGATTTAAAATAACCTTTTACGTAAATCCGAAGAATTATGAAGTTATCTATATTTTATTACAACGTGTATAGTTTTAAAAGTTTTTTATAACTTATTTAAATTCTAATCCTTCAAACAAAGCAAAATACCAAAAAATAACCAGTATCAACTTTTTTACTTGACGTCGTTTCAATGATATGTCGCTATGTACCTTACCGTAGTGTTTGGATAATTAAAATTCATTGTTATGCGAATAATCGGCAAAAATATTCAAATAGGTAATCGGTAAAAATATTAAAATAATCGAATCATTAATTTTTAATGTATTATTTGCAAATTCTTAAATTCTTATTTTTAAAATTCTTTAAAATATAAGAATCATGAATAAAACAAGTTTATTTTTTTACTTTGTCAACTTAAATTTGTATAGGCAAAAAACTCATATACAAGGCCGCGCTGAAAAAAACACTACATAATTTCAATCTCCCGCCATTTCGGGAGCTTACTGTGCGTAATTTCGTGATTTTGTGTTTGTCTTCTTATTTTGTGGCTCGGCTTTAACTTTTTAGCTTGTTTCTTATTTCATATTTCTTTCTATATTCGTTGAAGCATGTGCTCATGTGACAAAGGCAAAAGTGGTAGAAAAACAAAAAAAATTGATTATGGATGACTTTGAAAGACATTAATTTTGTCTGCATTATTGAAAATCAAATAATAATTAATCTAAAACAACGACAGCTCAACTAATTGTACTGAAAGTGATTGAATAAATTTATTTTTAATCTGGTTTCAATCTTAAAAACGGATAATTTTTTCTTACAAACGGATAATTTAAAACACAAGATTTATCAATTTCTTTGTATTTCTTGTTACTGCTTATTAGGCAAAGTTATAAAAATTTAAAATTGAAACCAGATTAAAAATAAATTTATTCAATCACTTTCAGTACAATTAGTTGAGCTGTCGTTGTTTTAGATTAATTATTATTTGATTTTCAATAATGCAGAAGCATTCTCACCCCTGAGTACTAAGATAGAATGCCTCATTTCCAGAAAAAGGGGTCTCCGGTTCTCTACACTCACCTTACGAAACACAGTAACATTAAAGCTGCTATTTCACATTGGTGTATTCTGTCGGAGCCTGGTTCTACCCCGGCCGAACCGACCCTTTCGTACTACAACCATAATATTGCTGCAGCATGGCTCTACCACCTAAAGACTTACCTAATCTCGACTGCCGTGAATGTTTCCCCCGCGTCGAAACGGCAATACCTCGTTTGCGTCTTTCCTGCCTCGCCATATAGTGCTTTCTCATCATCAGCCCTGATCCTGACGACATTCCCTATAACAAATGCTCATTTTAGTTTTTGTTTAATACATTATTAGTTTAAATTTCCTCATCAATACAAGCTAAGCTGTACGAAATACAATACATTTACGTCAGGGCGCGCACCGTCAGTGCACGTGCACCGCAGGGGCCTACAACAAGAAAGAAGAAAAGAAAAACATAAAAATGATAAGAAAACAAAAGTAAACTGTGAGGAACTTATTTAGATTGACATTTTAAAAAATAAGATAATAACGGAATAGATGCAATGAACAATTACTAATTTTTAAAGAACATTACAGAAAGTATTTAATACACTATAGTCAGTCAACCAAATCTAAGAAATACATTTTGACAGCTGTCAGATTTATTCCACCAAGCATGCCAACCAAAAAATGGGAATGTAAAATATTCGACTCTTTAAAAAATCGATATCGATTATTTAGAGTTGGTAATCATATAGTTTGGTTTGAATAATACCAGAATAAATTAAAAACGGATAATTTTAAAACACAAGATTTATCAGTTTCTTCTTATTTGTTGTTACTGCTTATTTCTAGAGGCACAGTTATAAAAATTTAAGATTGAAACTGGATTAAAAATAAATTTATTCAATTATTTTCAGTAAAACTAGAATATGAACGTAGATATGTCATTGGTTATAATAATTATTATTACATTTTCTATAATGCACAAAATTAATGTCTCTTTCAAAGTCATCCATAATCAATTTTTTTGTTTTTTCTACCACTTTTGCCCAATCATCCTTTGTGACATGGGCACATGCTTCAACGAATATTTTTTATAGCATTGGGTGACAAACGAGCACACGGTCCACCTGATGTTAAGTGGATGCTATGGCCCATAGACATACATATTTATTCTCAATTCAGAATCAAAATGCAAATTCGTTGTCACCCCAGAGGCTTAAGATGGAATGCCTCGATTCCAGTAAAAAGGGTCTCCAGTTCTCTACACTCACCATATGGAACACAGCAGCATTACGCTACTATTTTACGCTGGTATTCTGTGAGAGCGTGGTCCTGCCCCGGTTGAGCCGACCCATTCGTGCTACAACTATAATATAGATGTAGCGTGGCTCTACCACGTACAAAAAATTATTATAGAAGAAACAGTCCAAAAAGTTAAAGCCGAGTCACAAAATAAGAAGACAAAAAAATTACAAAATTACACACAGTAAGCTCTGGAAACAGAAACAGAAGCAGAAACTTTTTTATTCAATATAGATTATGAATAATACCTATTGAAAGTCACTTTTTTCATTTACCACTGGTTCGCAAAAAAAACCTTTGTCCTGGAAAGAACCAGTAAGAAACCCAACGGGACTAGTTTAAAAAAAATAAGAGCTTACAATCATGCGTGCTACAATTAACACCACAAAAGAAATTAGAAATAGCTTGGTAGCGATCACCCTTCCCAGGAGTTATTATCATCCATAAATTTCTTAATATTAAAATAACCCTTTTTATACAAACTTAGTTTAATAAAGTTTTAAAACTATGTGTACTTACGTCAAATTTTGTATATTTTCTGGGATTTTGTTGTAAAAGCGCACCTATACATCGCCCCAAGACTGAATTACTGACTCTGTGGAGTCGAATAACTGGTACCGAAATGGCGGGATATTGAAATTATGTAGTGGTTATTTTAGCACGGCCTTGTATATGATTTTTTTGCCTACACAAATTTACTTTGACAAAGTAAAAAAATAAACTTTTATTCATGATTCATGTAATTTGAGGAATTTTAAAAATAAAAATTAAATTAAACAAATAATACATTAAAAAATTAATGATTCGATTATTTGAAATTTTTTACCGATTATTTGAATATTTTTCCGATCATTCGCATAACAACGAATTTTAATCATCCAAACACTAAGGTAATATACATAGCGACATATCATTGAAACGACGTCAAGTAAAAAAAGTTAGTACTGGTTATTTTTTAATATTTTGCTTTGTTTGAAAAACTCAAACTAAAATTAGTGATAAAAAAACTATACACGTTGTAATGATATATAGATAACTTCATAATTCTTCGGATGTACGTAAAAGGTTACGTTAAATCCTGTGAGTACGCTGGTGCAAAGTTATTGCGGAATGATTAATGTGAAACGTCAAAAGGTATTTCTTAGATTTGGTTGACTATAATAAAGATCAACTTAATAGAAAAATATTACAAAAAATTCAAAGATAATATGAATTATAAAAATATTTAATAGTGATAATTTTGAGAAGCAGTTTGAAGAACGAGCTTAGCCCAGAAGAATATGAAAATAGAGCCAAATAGAACAAAGAAGTAATTATATAAGAGGTAACATCGTATCAATGTGATGTTGAATATATAATTTTATTTTTGCAATTTTTTTTTTAGTATAAAACTATATATAATTAGATTATATTTTTGTAATTCATGTTAGCATGTTTTATATTTATTTTTGTAATTTAAATGAAGATTTATTCATTTCTTTTTTATTTATTTTTTTGTCGGTGTCGGTTTAATTAATTTTAAAGAAAAACATTCAAACAACATAAATATCTGCTCAGTCAGGTATATACTCTTCTTCATCATCAACGGTATTATTCTGGATCTAAGTCTCTCTCCTGAGTAGGTCTTAAATCATACACCTTACTTTTTAAATTTTTCAGCCTCAAAAGTAAATAGAAATGAAAAGTCGAACGTGGATGCGGCCTCCTAGCAATTCTGAGAATATTTTTAGAAGAGAGAAGAGTTTAGCGTTACAGTTAGTCTGAAAAAAGCTGAACATAGACCTCCTCCATAGATTGTCTCATAGGGGGAATATTTGCCATAGTTGCCACGCTTGGAAAGCGAGTTGGCAACCGCAGTTTTTTTTAGTCGTTATTAGAAAGAGGCATGCCCATTTCCTAATCTGTCAGTGTTCTCACGATATTTTCGTTTATTACATTCCTCCACACATGGTGATGCCCGTGAAAATTGAACTAGTGTAGCTGGCATGCTAAAATAAAGATGTAATATCCAATTTTTATATTAAGTAATAGTACTTGTAGAGAACGCCTTAAGGCGTTTGTTATTCCTTGGATTTATTTGTGCAACGAAGTTTAAATAAATAAATATTGTTACAATTACCTGTTTCTTATTTAAATAGTTGGTCGTCGTTGCAGAGCCTCGCTTGATTGTTGTCTTAGTTGTGCTTGTTCCTGTAAAGAATAATTACGATTAATAAAAAATAATAATATCTCAATATACTTCAAATATATAATTTCAGAGATTATATTAAAGGTTGATTTTTCAAAGATGAAGATACATTAGTGTTACATCTCTACTTTAACAATATTATGTCATTCGTGAGAGAGTGCTGCCCTTGTAGGTTCAAAGACCCGTATTATAGGTCACCAGGTCCCCCCGAATTTACGAGACACTTAGTATAATATATCATCATCATCATCATCATTACAGCCCTTCACAAGTCCACTGCTGAACATAAGCCTTCCCCAAGGAATGCTACAAAGCACGGTCCTGAGCCACCTGCATCCATCGACTTCCTGCATGTCTTACCAGGTCGTCACTCCATCGAGTGGCGGGTCGCCCTACGCTTCGCCTGCCGGTACGAGGCTGCCATTCGAGAACCTTTCTTCCCCATCGGTTGTCGGTTCTTCGAGCTATATGGCCAGCCCATTGCCACCTCAGCTTACTAATCCGTTGGACTATGTCGGTCACTCTGGTTCTACTGCGGATATCCTTATTTTTAAGTGTATCGCGCAGAGAATCCTCGAGCATAGCCCTCCCCATAGCTCGCTGAGCGACGTTGAGCGTCCTCATACGGCCAGCAGTGAAGGACCACGTCTCAGATCCGTAAGTCATCACTGGCAACACGCACTGGTTGTACAATCTAGTTTTCAGAGATTGAGGTATACCTGACGAGAAGATATGTCGTAATTTCCCGAACGCTGCCCCGCCGAGTTGAATCCGTCGATTGACCTCTCGGTCGAAGTTGGACTCACCTTATCAAAAACTTCGTGCTTAGTGCTTCCAACAACTACCGGCATAAGTGTGACATGGACATTAAACATGATCTTTGTTTTGTCTATGTTCATCTTAAGATCTATCCGTTGGAAGGCACCATTAAGGTCATTGAGCATAGTGCTTAGGTCCTCCAGCGATTCTGCCATAAAGACTATATCGACGGCAAATCGAAGGTGAGTAATGTACTCGACATTGATGTTAATACAGTATCTTTTCCAGTCCAGTAGCTTAAAAACGTCTTCCAATGCAGCGGTGAAAAGTTTCGGGGATATAACGTCACCCTGTCTTACACCTCTCTGCAGTTGGATAGGTTTCGAACTCTGGTTCTGTACTCGGATAGCCATCGTAGCCCTACTGTACAAACACTTCAGCACTTCGATATACCGACAATCAACTTGGCACCGCTGAAGGGACTGTAGCACCGCCCAAATTTCGACGGAATCAAAGGCTTTCTCATAGTCCACATAAGCCAGGCAAAGTGGCAGATTGTACTCTTCGGTCTTCTGTACAATCTGCCGCAGGGTATGTATCTGGTATAGGTACTGAAGCATTTTTGGAAACCCGCTTGTTCGGGAGGCTGGAAGTCGTCGAGTCTGCGTGAGACAATTGGTAGTGACTTTCGAAAACAGCACGTAGTCGCGGTTCAGAAGAGAAATCGGTCTGTAGTTAGAAAGGTTACAATGCTCTCTTTAAGAACAAAGACCACCACACTTCTGTTCCATAACTCTGGAGTAGTGAGTAGAGCCTTGCCGTTTTTAAGGTGCTGGAGAGCCATACTAATCTCTCTCAGACTAATGTCTGGGATATCATCGGAATAGTATCGGATAAGACTTGCTCTTGGATTGTTACACTTGCATATGGCTCAAACGATAATGTGTACAGCTGCCCATAGCACCCTCAATCTCACTCAAAATCTCAGGTGTTCTGGAAACGATGCTGCCACATTCAGTCTTCAGCTTTGAAAGTTGGCTCTTTCTGGCAGACAGATCTCCGGCAATTACTTTGGAGCCCTGGTTTTACTCGATCGCTCCTTTAATACGAGCAATATAAAAGTTGCGAAGTCTCGCCGCATGCATTTGGAGATCTGACTGTTTAGTTTACTGTATGCTGTCAAATCTGCTGACCACTGCAGCTTCAACCCCCTACTAACAGCTATGAGATTAAGAGTGTGATCGGAGTTTTTGTGTTCTTCTGGGGCGGGTCTTGCAGAACTTAGATCTGACCGCATGGACATTTTCCACGAGCTTGTCATTCATATCGTCCACTGCATTGCAATATTCAAGGCACTGAAAACGGTTTTGTATGGGGACGGAGCATTGACTTTATTAAACGAAACCTCTCCAACTTAATGCTTAGATTCAGTGTGACCTAATTCTCGCTCTAACCATTCAGTGATCGCTGCCAGTTTTCACCCTTGCTATCACTGAGACATCACTGAACAGTTGCCATCTAGTCATCATAATGAAGACAATCTCATTTTATAATATACAGAGACCACATTTGTTATAGTTAGAAATTATATAGAGCAAATTAACAGTTTGTATACACATAAATAAATAAATAAAATAATGGACATTCGTACACCGCTAAATTAATTGTAACTTGACTAAATATAAAAGTCAAAAAAAACAATTAAGCCATATAATTGTAATTTTTAATTTTATTTCATTTTATGAATAAATATTATTTGAGGGTTGAAAAATCGGCCCTTAGAATTTAGGATAAGGTGCATTCTATAGATACGGTAAAATCACAAGACAGGGCTTAATAACCATGTATCAGTAAGAGTGTACGTAAGAAATTTAGTGTCAATTTTTGATAGAAAAACAATTGTTATCTTTGTAGGAATAAACATTTTCATTTTAAATGTCTTTCATTTTAAATGTCTTTTCCTTGTTGGAGCTAGTGACAAACGAACACACTGTCCATGGTAAGTGGAAGCTGTGACCAATAGAAATCTACATTTATCCTCCAATAAGAATCAAAATGCAGATCGTCGTCACCCCCGAGGACTTAGATGGAATGGCTCATTCCCAGTAAAAAAGGGTCTCCGGTTCTCTACACTTACCATACGAAACACAACAGCTTTTAGCTATGCTAGATATAGATAGATATGCATAATGCTGTGCTTGACATGTCAATGTTGTGGATATGCAGGTGTCATTGTCGGGAGCACGAGACATGGTGTTATTAAGGACATATGATGGCGAGTGTATTTATAGTCAACCAAATCTAAGAAATACCTTTTGACGTTTCACATTAATCATTCCGCAATAACTTTGCACAAGCGTACTCACATGATTTAAAATAACCTTTTACGTAAACCCAAAGAATTATGAAGAAATCTACATTTCATTACAACGTGTATGGTTTTTTATCACTAATTTAAATTTGAATATTTCAAACAAAGCAAAATATTAAAAAATAACCAGTATTAACTTTTTTTACTTGACGTCGTTTCAATGACATGTCGCTATGTTTAATACTGTAGTGTTTGGATGATTAAAATTCATTGTTAAGCGAATAATCGGCAAAATAATTAAATAATCAGTAAAAATATTCTAATAATCGAATCATTAAATTCTTAAATGTAAAAATTCTTTAATTACATGAATCATGAATAAAACAAGTTTTTTTTTCACTTTGTCAAAGTAAATTTTTGTAGGCAAAAAACTCATATACACGGCCGTGCTAAAATAACCACTACATAATTTCAATATCCCGCCATTTTGATACCAGTTACTCGACTCCACAGAATCAGTGCGCGAAGCGATGTATACGCTTTTATAACAAAATGCCAGAAAATATACAAAATTTGACGTAAGTACACATAGTTCATAAACTTTATTTGTTTGTATAAAAAGGGTTATTTTAATATTAAGGAATTTATGGATGATAATAAGCCCAGAGAAGGGTGATCACTACCAAGATATTTATAATTTGTTTTGTGTTTGTAACACGCATGATTGTAAGCTCTTATTTTTAAAAAAAAACCTAGTCCCGTTGGGTTTCTTGCTTGGTAAATGAAAAAAGTATTATTCATAATCTATATTAAAAAAAGTTTCTGTTTCTGTTTCGAGAGCTTGCTGTGCGTAATTTTGTGATTTTATGTTTGTTTTCTTATTTTGTGACTCGGCTTTAACTTTTTGGACTGTTTCTTCTATAATAACTTTTTGTACGTGGTAGAGCCACGCTACATCTATATTATAGTTGTAGCACGAATGGGTCGGCTCAACCGGGGCAGGACCACGCTCTCACAGAATACCAGCGTAAAATAGCAGCGTAATGATGATGTGTTTCATATGGTGAGTGTAGAGAACTGGAGACCCTTTTTACTGGAATCGAGGCATTCCATCTTAGTCCTCAGGGGTGACAACGCATTTGCATTTTGATTCTTAATTGAGGATAAATGTGTATGTCTATGGGCCATAGCATCCACTTAACATCAGGTGGACCGTGTGCTCGTTTGTCACCAGGAGGAAAAATTCGTTGAAGCATGTGCCCATGTCACAAAGGATGATTGGGCAAAAGTGGAATTATGGATAACTTTGAAAGAGACATTAATTTTGACTGCATTATTGAAAATCAAATAATAATAATTAATAGAAACAACGACACTCCTACTAGTTGTACTGAAAGTGATTGAATAAATTTATTTTGAATCTAGTTTCAATCTTAAATTTTTATAACTGTGCCTCTAGAAATAAGCAGTAACAACAAATACGAAGAAACTGATAAATCTTGTGTTTTAAAATTATCCGTTTTTAATTTATTCTGGTATTATTCAAACTAAACTGTAAATGATTACCAACTCTAAATAACCGATATCAATTTTTTTAATAATCGAATATTTTACATTCCCATTTTTTGGTTGGCATGCTTGGTGCAATAAGTCTGACGGCTGTCAAAATGTATTTCTTAGATTTGGTTGACTATAATGTAGTGAAGCGCGTTCCATGGTGTGCACGTGTTTTGGTATACATAACGTGGTGCATGTGTCAGTCTAGCGCAGCACATGTCGCGGTGCTCATTATCGTGCAGTATAAAGCGCAGTGCATATGTCAGTTTGGTGCAGTGCATATCGCGGTGCGTGTGCCAATGTGTCGCAGAATACGTTTCAGTGTATGTGTCAGTGTCGTGCAGTACATAACACAGTACATGTCGCAATGCATGTGTCAGTGTGGTGCAGCAAATGTATCGCTTGTGCGAGCAGTGTGCACGTACCGTGGTGGTGGTTGCGTGTGCGCTTTAGCTGACGGTGCGGGCGCGGCGCGCGCTGCGTGCGCTTGCGACGTGGCGCACCGGCATCCAGCACGCGCGCGCGCCGTCCCTCCGCGCCACGCGCCGCCGCCACCGCGCTCCACACCTGCGCCTGCTCCTCTAGACGCACCTGTAACCAACACACCACTTTCACTTTGTTGCCAGTACACGCAGAACAACAGACAAACATACTTAAACAAAGCCGGGATATTAAAATATCCATCTATCCAATACAGACAAAAAACTCTACTCCCAAACACAGACCTCCCCCTCATTAGATCAGTGGCGGCCCTAGGGCGGTGCGAGCGGTGCGACCGCACCGGGTGCCGTCATGCGAAATCAACCGAAACGCTACCCACCGGGCACCGGTCAGTAAATCACTCACTCTTATCACTAACATTGCGTTTTGTTGACGCTAATTAGGAAGTGAAAGTACGAGTATTTTGTTGCTTACAAGCCAGTATGTGACTCTTTGGAAAAAGGACTTACTGGCCTCTTTCTTGATGAAATTGTACAAGTGTTTGATTTAGACATGAATATTATTGTCGAGGGCAAGGGTACAATAATGGTGCGAACATAGCAGGAAAATTAATGGTATTCCAACCAGAATTTGACTCAATAATTTCGGGCATTTTTCAATCCATGTGATTGAAGTTATTAGAACTTAATTTGCTCATATTCGCGTAATAAAATAAAATGATGTGTCCTACCCAGTCTGAAGAGCACCTCCCAACCCCCCTCAATTGCATGCACTATCTCCGTAGTCACCACTTCCAGTACCACCACACCCAACACCAACACACTAGGAACGACACACCACTCTCGATAACACGATACGTGTTTCGTCTACACGAGGCATCCACCGGTGAAGTAGTCTGTGCGGTGGCAGAAGGCTAAGTGAGCGGCAAGCCGAAACAGTTGCTTATTGTACAACTCGCTGATCAACGAGTTGTATAGGAGTGATGGTGATGGGATTAGTGGTGATGAAGATAGTGTTAGCCTCCGCAGAGTCTACTACATCTGAGGATGCCTCGTGTAGAAGCGAAACACTTGTCATATTATCAAGGGTGGCATGTCGTTCCTAGTGTGGTGGTGCAGGGAGGGGTGGTGCTGGGAATAATTGTGCTGAGAGTGGTAAGTGTTGGAAGTGTTGGTGAAGGGGATAGTGCACGTAACTGAGGTAGGGTGGGAGGTGGGTGCTCTTCAAAGTGGGCAATTGACATCATTGTATTTTATTACGCGGAAATGAGCAAATTAAGTTCTAACAACTTTAATATAATGGATTTCCGCAAGTAACACCTGATTCTTTTAATTATCGAAAAAGTTAAGTATTTGGGCGTAGCAATTGACCAAAAACTAATGTGGAACTCTCACCTTAGCAACGTGTCATACAGCTAAAATTGTTTTAGGTACTAGATTTAGTCGCCCCCAGTCCGAGACTTTGTTCAACAAAGTTTCGACTTCAGACACAGGTTTGTCCCGGTACTCGGCGACGTGTTCCCAAGCAATATTGACACGGCCGGTGTATAAAGCATCACCAATGCTATCGTCTGCATAGCAATGAATGTTACCGGTTTGCAACATGTCATTGATATGCAGAAGAAACAGCGTTGGTGACAGCACGCAGCCTTGTGGAACATCAGCGTTAATGTGATTGTAATCGGAGCATGCACCATCTACTACGACCTTGATGCTCAGCAAGAAAACTGGTGATCCAAATGCACTAATTCTCGGGAAGCCCATAGGAAGGAAGCTTCGTAAGAAGCGCTTTGTGCCAAACCTTCGCTATGTCCAAACTAACGGCCAACGCCTCCCCCTTGGATTCTACTGCCTCCGCCCATTTATGAGTAGGAGTACCGGAAAAGACGCGTTAGGAACGGTGCCAACTCCGGAGCACACGTCTTCAGCACAAATGAAAGGGACGCCATCCGGCCCACGCGACCTGTTGACGTCCAGGGAGAGGAGTGCTCTGCGCACTGAGCGTTGAGAAAACAGGACATCCTGCATGAAGCACTCACAGCTCGGGATGATCGGCGGTATGTTCCCTCCGACATCAAGAGTCGAGTTGGACGCAAAGAGAGAGCCATGCAGATCGGCTTTGTCCTTTGCGACATAGGCCAGCGAGTCCTCCTCCCTGTGCAGAGATGAGAGAGATGGCTGACGGAAGTTCCCTTGGACAGCCTTGGCGAGAGACCAGAATGCACGTGTTCCCGAAGGAAGACGAACTAGTTTCTCGCCAATTCTGCCGATGTGCTTTGACTGCCTTGACAATGACACTTTTGAAGGAACTGGAGGCAGAATTGTACTTATTTTTTAGAGCGCTGGTATTTTGCATCTCGAGACGGTCCCAGGCCTGGTAGCACTCCTGCTTATGACGTAGTGTAATCCTGCAGGAACCACCAAACCAAGGCTGGGTTCTGCCTCCGATAGGTACCACAGATGATGGAATAAAAAGTTCCATTCCCAGTAGCACCACATCAGCGACAGAATCAGCAACAACGTTGGAATCATCCGGCGAGAAGCAAACCCGCCTCCAAGGGTAGGATGCAAAAAAAGGAAGGCATCGACGGAAACCTGATATCCGCCCAGATGAGATCAGCAGAAGGTCCAACAGGGAAGGTACATGGTCTTCCACATCTGGGATCCGCGTAGGCGAGGTAACCAGTTGTGTCAGACCATATGCCAAAGCAAAGTCATAAACAGATCTACCCGCATGATCGGTTAAACGAGAACCAGAACGAGAAATTTTAACGCCCACCACGCTGAATGGCTTATTCAGCGTGGTGGGCGTTAAAATCACCAAGTATCACGATCTCTGCGGATGGGATCTGTTGTAGCACGGAGTTTGTAGCCATTTTTGGACGTGGTCGATGAGTCGGTCTGTTTCGGCATTACCGCTATGGGACCTATAGAGGCACCCGTAGACGCGGAGTTGGTCGTCGCTGTCTACGCGCAGCCATAAGATAGACAGGTCCATACTTGGCTGCCGGGGCGTCGAAAAAAGATGTCCGCCCTGACGTACACGCAAACTCCAGTCCGGGGCACAAAGGAGCTAATTTGTACCCCGAGAAAGAGAGATACGAAGTATCAGGGGACAGCTGTGTCTCGGTTAGAAAGAGCAAAGCCGGCTTCGCCATTTATCTGGGCGAAGGTTTGAATGAAGTCTCCTGATGTTGCAGAAATTCACGGATGGCAGGGGTCGCCTTTGACTTATTGATCCGTTTGCCCCAAGTAGGTTTAGTATCGAACGGCATCCCCCCCCCCCCCCCCGAATATGTGGGGCAGCCTTAGCACCCACGCTCAGGAGTGGAGTAGCTTAGTCGTGGATGCTCAGCGAGGGATTCTCTAGGAGTGCTGGTACCCTCCTGGTCTTGCATTTAATTCCGGTATATGTTGATGGGTGGGGAGGATTGGGTCTCCGGCCACCTGCACTCACCAGACGAAACGCAGAAGCAAAGCCTCCTACTTCACGCTGGTCTTCTGTGAGTTCGTGGTACCACCCCAGTTTGAGCAGGCAAATGCGTGCAACAGCAAAGAATGCCGCGTGGCTCTACCACGATTGTGGAGTAACGACCTGGTAAGACATGCAAGAAGTCGTTGGATGCAGATGAATCATGACCCTGCTTTGTGGCATTCCTTGCCCATGTTCAGCAGTGGACTTTTGAAGAGCAGTAATGATAATGATGATGATGATAATCACTTACGACTCTTACGATTCTTTTACCTTGAAACAACACGGATGAACTTTTTGAGTACTAAAATCAAAAATGTTCAGCAGGTCCATGAGTAAAGTAATACTCTTACCTCCAATAAATCTCCTTCTAACATGAGGTCTTCTAACTTCTGTAATAATCCTGGTGTCAGCCTTGTGCTTAGTGACCTAGGTGTCGCACTATACGCGTGCTCTACACTTGCGGACGATCTAAAAAAAAAGAATTAAATTCAATACCGCGCTGTTATAATGATTTCTTAAATTTACGCGAACACACTGAATAAAACTACTTACACGGATTTTATTTTAATTAACTTATTTTAACTTATTTTTATTTCCCGACGTTTCGGGTTCTCACCATTACATCAGATTTAATAAACCACAAATCCTCGCAAAAGAACACCGATTCCTACCAAGAATGATACGCGAGACTATTGAAATTAAAAACATCCTAATTTTGACAGAGAAAATGGATGGGTGCTGCTATCTTCTTGGGCTCCTATAATTAACAAAATTAAATCCAAACCCAAGCATTACCACTACTACACTAAGACTTCAAGATACTGTTGCTACAATATTCAAAAACTGAAGGTAAACGAGCTATAACATTAGGACGTCAAAATATCAGTCCGTCCCATGACAACGAAACGTCGGGAATTAAAAATAAGTTAAAACAAGTTAATGAAACGCGATAAAATTCGTATAAATAGTTTTATTCACCGCATTGTTACTTAAGATAAATAAAATTAAAGTGTATGTCTGTAATATCAAGATAACTGCCATTTATCAAGCACAGAGCGTTATATTGTTGCGCGCTATAATTAAAGCCTGGTATATGGCGGGTGATTATTAGCGCCATCTGGTTACAAGCAGCAGAAATAGGAGCGTCAAGATCTTTCTAGGATTCTTCCACTAGCGCCATCTAGTATCGAATAGCAGAACTAAGCTTTCTAGAAAATTCCACACTCGAATTTTCTACACCTAGTCGGTCGGTACCGGTATTTGCTGGAATATGCTAGATGTTTCGCTGTAAAAGGCCTATATAAAGCCGTTCAGGGCCGCGACCGGGGCAATATTGAATTGGCGACACAAGCGAAGACTTTGAGGCAATACAACAGTGAACTAAAGTGTTAAGTGTGATTAATTATTAGTATGTTATGTGTATGCCGGTAATTAAAGTGTCAATTTTGGTAATTCAATCGACAGTTTTTATTGTCACGAACCCTAAGCTCGTAACAATATTTACATGCTATTAAGACATAATTATTATTATACCTGGAGGCAAGCGAAGTGCCATCCTTTCGGTGTTCAGGTTGTTGCTGGTGTGGTAAAGCTGCCAGCAACGCCCTGGCAGAATCTTGCCACGCCATGGCTCGTTCTGTCACACACTGTAAAGCTTCGCCCTCTGCTAATCGCACTGGCAACTTCTGCAACCAAACCTGAAAAAGATGATACATAAAATAAGCATTCACATGTTATTGGTATTACTTGAAATGATGAGCTGAGCCAGCACTAGCACTGTTCACAATGTAGAATTTATTTAAAACATAAAATTTATGTGTTATTTTACTAAAGTAAAACTAGATTACTTCAAAAGTTCATGTTATAGGCAAAAACCAGGTTATTTTTTTTTCCTGATGGTAAGTGGATGCCATAGCCCAAAGACACCAACATTTTTCCTCGATTAAAAATCAAAATGCACATCTGTTGTCACCTGCACTAAGACCGTCGTCTGTTGTCACCAAGGCTAAGATGGTCTCGTTTCCAGTAAAAAAGGGTCTTTTTTTGTTTTTTTTGGTTTTTTGGCGTTGTTTGGTTACAGGGGTGATTGATGGCGTTTGTTTTTGTTGTGCTCTCGTTAGGTTTTGATAACGACAAGTGTCGTACTTTGATTAGAATCTATGGTACTAAACAATTTCTATGGAACAGTAAATGTAGTGATTATCACAACGAATCATTAAAAAAGATGCTTGGAATGACATCAGTGCAGAAATGGGCTCGTCTGTAACTGAACTTAAAAACGACCACTCGTTTAGCGTCATATATACAAGGGAGAAGTCTAGAGTAAACAAAAGCCCTATTACTGGTTCTACCATGTAGCATTCAGTTCATATATATATATATATATATATATATATATATATATATATATATATATATATATATATATATATATATATATATATATATATATATATATATAAGGTGCGTTGGGAGAATACCGGACGATTTTTGACTAGTTAAAAAAAGAGTTGGACAAAAACTTTATTCTCTCTACATCCATATACGTCAGATTTCTGAAACATGGCGCAAATCGT
Organism: Parnassius apollo; assembly: GCA_907164705.1. NCBI lineage: Eukaryota > Metazoa > Arthropoda > Insecta > Lepidoptera > Papilionidae > Parnassius > Parnassius apollo. The sequence continues at coordinate 1,599,380 of CAJQZP010000858.1, read as the reverse complement.
TAATGGTTACACGTAATTTAGCTATAAGAAGCTTTTACTTTTCAAAACTCAACAGTTTCTGCTTAAAACGTGTGCGAAAACAAGGCATAATTTTTTATATGCATGATGAAGAATTGGCCATCAAGGGATAAGACCGGACGTCGCTAAAAATAGCAAATAAAAGTGATAGGGAAAGACCGGACGGACGAAAAAAATACAAAAATTACCTTGTTTTATAAAATACTGCGCAGCACACGCCCTATTTTTCAGAGCGACTGGCTAAAACTTGGGGTTGGAGCAGAATAAAATGGAGTCTTGTACCATATTGCTTGCTTTCAAAAATATATATAGCATAATTCACCGGAAATTTGAATTTTACGGTCTTACCCCATCACCGATCTTACCCCAATGCACTATATTTTTTTCATCCACCAACGAACATTTCACTTCGATCTCATGTGAATAATATGATAAATAATCATAAAAGCAGCCGCTGCACTTCGCCGACGTACAACGTTCATGGCTGCCGCGAACAAAATGAATGTTAGTTGGCGGATCGGCCGTACTGCCGCGCGGGCCGCCTCGCTGTAGTTAAATTGTGCGCTAAAACTCGTCTCGTGAGCCAAAACACAGGTTAGCCGCGGGCGAACACTGCTCGCGCGGCAGCCGCACGAAGTCGATACGCAGCTTAACATTAAAATTACGGTCATTAAAGTAACTTTCATAGATCAATCCACGATGAAATAGGACATACCAATAAAGCTAATATACGATGTAACCTCGGCCGTTTCGTCCTCATGCAGTCAGGGCACAGAAACTTTTGTTCAGTGGTCGGGTAAGGCAACTCAACTCGGTCTGGAGAGTCTTCCCGTTCCTCTTTTGCTGACGCTACACAGGAAGCTAGAAATACAATAATATATTGGTTATTATTTATTGTGACTGCCTCGTTGGTCTACTGGTTGTAGAAGTGGGACTCCTGATCATGAGGTCCTGGGTTCGAATCCCGTGTCGGGCCAAAAAAATCAATTATTGAGTTTTTCCGTCAAGAAATTCTCAGTAGCTGCCCGGAGCACAGAATAAATAATAGTACTACGTACAGAAGTTGCACTCTTTTGATGTCGACTGATTGCCGACGTTTAATAGCCTACATAATTATTATTAATCAGATAAATCGTGCACGCAAGCTAAATAAAACTTTATCGCTGCACGCTAGTGTCCATATTACTTTGCATCTTTTCCGCTTCCTAGGTCACGGGGGACTTTCCATGGTTATTAAGGGATGTCAATAGAAAGTAAAAAATACATTGCGAAATGTTAATTATGTTACTTAGGTGAAGTACTAACTAATATTCTGACTATGATCGACTGACCATACTTTCGCCCCTATGTGAGTTCTGCGATGCCTAACGCATGCAAATTGCAAGGTCGAGAATCGCAACTCTTGGGAGAAATAGGTAGATAGTGTAAACAACAAATAAACCTGAAATACGATTTCTAACAGAAACATGATCTATTCTACTTAGTTAAAAATCTCGTTAGTACACAAAATTTTAATTTCAGTATTTTGTGTTATTATAACTTAAAATATTTTAATTAAAAAAGACAAGTATAGGTATGTAAGTAAATACTTGGATAGTGAAGTAAATTTTAACTAATTTTTGTAATGAAGTACTGAGGTATTTCTTCTGTAGACCAAATTATAACTTAATTCTTTCTTGATAAAGTACCTATCTAACAAAAAAAATTAATAAATTCACCTTTCATAACTTCCTTCTTAAATTCTTCGGTAACTTAAAGAATGATATTGAAACCTTTTGTTGGTCATTTCGTGTAGTATCCATCTAAGCAACAGTTATCGTAGGAACGACGTTTTGCTATTATAATTTATCAAATAGGTTATACATAATTATATAATTTTTAAAATACCTACATTAAAACTTTTACAACTATTTTTACCTACAATTAAATATACTAAACACTAAACAAAAACTATTTCAATAACTATTTACATAAAATTATTTACGTAAACAGCGTTAAAAAACTTTAACATTCAATCACCTCCAATGCGCTAGCCCTAACTGCGTTATTTCGCCCGGGCGCGTCGCGATTTTAGGTAATTATTTCATGCAGGTAGCAAGAGTGACAGAGGTCTGCCCGGAGTCGGGGTTGGCTTGGGCCCTTTCTCTTCTGGTGTGGTGTGTTTCCCCCCTTTGAGAGTGAGGAATAAGTGCACTTGTGCTTGCGCATACACTTGGGCACTATAATCCTGTCCTGCGCCGATGGCTAGCCTCCGTGGCCGAAATTCGGTCTAGAGGACATTATTATTTATTATGAATTTAGCAATTTTCAAGTGTTGTCTTACTAGAAAAATATTCACACCGAGATAATCCAAAGAACATCCAAAACTTAACAATGACCAGCCGATAATTCAGTAAGATTTTGATATTATACTATTATATAATTTATAATAGACTATCAAAGCCACTGCTGGATAGCCTCACCATAGATTGCCTCATAAGGGGATATTTGCACGAATTACCATGATCGGTAAGCGGGCTGACAACTGTAGTTTTTTTTTTTTTTGTTATTAAAAAGACGCTGCTGCCCATCTCCTGTTCGTTTGCCTTCATCGCCTCCTACAACACCCACGGGACGATACATGGGAATGGATATTCTTATACCGCCATTACACGGTAGATGATAGTATAAACATTTCAAAGTTATACCAGATATAAAGTGCTCATCCCAGAAACAGGCAACATCAAAAATAGATATGTTGTGATCAACAATTATCGTTTTGTCGTTGTTATCGAAAATCGTTATATTTCGTCGCTCATCGCTCTCATATTCGTATCTAGTTTCATATGTACTAGAATTTTTAATCAATAAACACATTGGATTTTTTAAGAAATGGTATTAGCTCTTTGAAATGTTATCCATATACCACAAATATAACCATATAAAAAACTTTATAACCTTGTTAATAAACTTACCATGGAACCAGTCTTTGCAGAGTTCACATTGTGACATAACACCGAACTGTCTCTTTTGGCACAGGCAAAACGTTACGCCGGCAGTTGGAGCGGAACGAACCTCTTTGCGCATGTTAAGAGCCCTGTTTCATAAAATAACAGTAGGTTAACAATTATACTCAAAGTACACTAATCATCAAATTTTTTTCATAAAGAATATACGTTAAAGAAAGCAACAAAGAGTATGTGCTTATATCTGAAACAATACTGTTGATATGTGAAAAACTAGTGCCTAAAAAAAATGTAATAATTATATCTTAGGATACCAGTTCCCCACCTGCAGATCTCCATGAACAAAATAGATAGATGTTGCTACAGAAATGATTTCCTGCGTCACTGAACAAGAAATCCATGTCATTATATATATTTATTATATCATCATCATCATCATTACAGCCCTTCACAAGTCCACTGCTGAACATAGGCCTTCCCCAAGTAATGCCACAAAGCACGGTCCTGAGCCACCTGCATCCATCGACTTCCTGCATGTCATACCAGGGCGTCACTCCATCTAGTGGGGGGTCACCCTACACTACACCTACCGGTACAAGGCTGCCACTCGAGAACCTTTCTTCCCCATCGGTTATCGGTTCTTCGAGCTATATGGCCGGCCCATTGCCACTTCAGTTTACTAATCCGTTGGGCTATGTCGGTCACTCTGGTTTTACTGCGGATATCCTCATTTCTGAGTCTATCACGCAAAGAAACTCCGAGCATAGCCCTCTCCATAGCTCACTGAGCGACTTTGAGCCTCCTCATACATCCAGCAGTGAAGGACCATGTCTCAGATCCGTAAGTCATCACTGGCAACACACACTTGTTATACACTTTAGTTTTCAGAGATTGAGGTAATAGTTATCTATTCAAATTTAAAATGTTCGAAGGACCAACAAATTTCATATGTTTTCTATGTTTTATGTTATAATCTTCTAATAGTATTTTCTGAGATGTTGATCCATTTTAGTACACAATACAAACCTTTAAGGAATATATTACAAAAACAACTAATATTAAACTATAATTTTTGATGTTTAATTTTTAATGTTAAGTACCTAAATAGTTAATGTATGCACTTTAATTATATTTAATTTATATTTTAACTGTGGATACTTTACTGCTATGTATATAAATTTAAATATTTAAGCAAATAAGTAAAATTTTCATTTTTCACATCACAAATATTAAATAAATAAATAGCATAACGGATTTTTAAAATGTCAGAAAAATGTTGGTCTCTGAATGTAATTATCATGTATATTTTTATAAAACAACAAGCTACCATAATTACATACATCTGCTTTACGTAATTTAAGCATCATAACGATTCCGAACAAAATTACGTAACCGTAGAATTTGTCTCCCCATCTCCGCCTGCGTTTGCCGTATCGTCGTGTGACGTGTAGATTCTGCTCCGTGGAGCGTTTGGTTCACAACTAATCCAACTTTATTCTCAGTTTGATACACATAAGAGAATTGATTTAGTTGAGTATAGTGATAGGTTCGGGGAGCAGTTTCCACCTAAGGTCCTTTATGGCGGCGAGCTCCCGCTGCTCGGCGTGCTTGAAGGCGGCCACGATCTCCGTAGGCGTGGCGTCCTCGCTGAACTGCTGCAGGAAGCCGCCCGCGTCGCCCGCCGCCTCGCGCGCACGCCGCCGCCCCGCGCCACCCGCACCCGCCGCGCCCCCTGCCACACCCGCACCAGGCGCCTCCGCACGTGGCGATAGCGCCTCCAGCAAGGTGTACGGCCAATTCTGCGAATATTCTTTTCTCATACATAACTAACCACAAAAACATTTTATCGCGTACATGTTGCAAAAAACGACTAGATAATGCCAAAAAAGAGCAAAGATAGTTTCCAACACATGGGTATATATCATCATGTTCACTATTTTAATTTATAATTTTAGCACTTGTAAATAACATTACAAAGCTTACTTACCTTTTTAAGAAACATTTCCGCTGCGCCTCTTTTCCATTCTTTCGCAGACTGCAATGCAGCTGCCAACTGGTCCTTCTCGAATAAAGCCAAAGGTATTTGTTGTCCGCGTTTCACAAGATTCTCTACACTGTGCATATATGGATACAGATCTTTAGACTGCATTTCTTCAACCTGACAAGAAATTTTTTTTCTATTTGTTTAATATAATTCTTATTAACTTTTACTATATATACTATATTACATTTCCTATGTTACTATTTGTAGTATAGATATTAATTTATGCAAGCCTAGATTTATTTTCACCCATGTACCTTCGACCGTAATTTTATTTAATTTTTAAGTTTACATAATATTATTACTACAACCAGTTGCGCATTACATCACATTGCACGAGAATGTTCACAACAATAAGTAATAAAATGTGTAGACAAAAAATAGACAACACTCGGACTAAACTAAATACAAGCAAAAAAACTACTTGTACAAAAGGCTACATGTATAAAGGCTTTTCTCATATGGATATCGTTATCATTATGTCACCTAGAGTGTTCTAGTACATTCCGATTGAAAGAGTGGAACGACCCGAATTACCCTGGAAAGTTCTATATATCTTTATTGACTATAAAGACATGCGCTGGCGATCGGAGAATTAATTATTTCGGAAACGCGAAAGTAAACTCTACTCCGGGAAGCAGCTACGAGAATTCAACCTACAACCTATTAAAGACCAACCGAAAAAGCTTAGCAAGTGAAACGAAAACACAAACTTTTTTACTCAATATAGATTATAGATAATACTTATTGAAAGTCACTTTTTTAAAATTACCACTGGTTAGGAAAAAACCTCTGTCCTGGGGTAAAAAAATAACAGCATAATAAATTAGAAATAGCTTGGTAGCGATCACCCTTCCCAGGTATTATTATAATCCGTAAATTCCTTAATATTATAATAACCCCCTTTATACAAACTTAGTTTAATTAAGATCATATGATTTACACAATGATCATTTAAATTTAATATTTATGGCGGAAGCTTATAGGATTGATATTAAAGTCTCCACATATTGACAACTGATTTATTCTGTTTATTAAGCTTAACAAAAACTTCCTTCATATTTTTTTTCAAATGTATCATAAATAATATAACATGTCTGTAGACACTCACAACAATGAGGTTGAAAAATAACTTTACATCAAAAAAACAAGCAAGAAGAAATAGCTGGTTATTTTCCTTTTAGTCGTCGTTTTCAATGTAAACTGTATGTGGCAGTATTTTGAGTGCTTTTTTTTCACGCTACGGTCTACCGGAAAGGTACACGTGTGCAGGTGTGTTTGCGTACGTATAACGGAGCGTATATTGAAAGACACAATAGATGCAATTTTTTAATCCTGAGCAGGCAACAGGCGCAGAAGGAAAATCAATTATTTGCGCGGGCAACCCCGCACAGGCAGATCTAAAAACACTATGAGATACTGACCTTAGCGAGCCAGTCGCGTGCGTGTGCAACAGCCTGGTGCAGAGCATGGTGAGAGGGTAACGCCGCTTCGATCTCATCGCCTTCAGCCAGCAGAGCATCTAGTTCAGCCAGGCTTGTATGCTGCGCTTCGCTTGAACCTTCAACCCGGTTGTCAATGAGTACTGCTTGGGCCCTTTGCTCCCAATCTTCGACTTGTGCTGCAAATAAAGTTTATTCCGATAATTTAGTGGATAAGACAACAATTTTTTGTTATAGAATAAGAGTTATAAACGAGCACGCAGTTCCACCTGATAGTAAGTGGATAGTGTGGCTCATAGACTTCTACATTTATCCTTCGTTAAGAATCAATATACAGAAGGGTTGTCACCTCTAAGATAGAATGTCTCATATCCAGTAAAAAGTGTCTCCTGTTCTCTACACTCACCATACAAAACAACGCAACATTAAGCTGCTATTTTATGCTATTAATTTGTAAGGTAATGTTTCCTAGAATTGGAAGTCCATGCTTTCCACAAAAGATAATAGATATCTTTCAGAAAAGTCTTAAATTAACACAAACAAAACTCATGATAATTATTTAATCGTATTTTTCATATTTTTACCATTCTATTAAAAGAAGTACGCAATGAAGTGGCAGAGTAAGAGATTCCACCACCCCATTCACCTAGTTCTTGCAACTATGAGGATTGCCAGAAAAATCTATCAAAAAATATATAAAACTCATTCTGCGTTTATCGGAATAAAAATTAAAAATTTTAAACTAAAGATAGTTGTGGGATTAACCACGACATGGGACCTGAAAATTAATTTCATTTAAATGTTTTTTTATAGGAAAAGGGTGACAGGCGAGCACACAGTCCACCTGATGGTAAGTATTGCTGGGCCCATAGATATCTACATCCATTCTCGTTTACGAATCAAAATGAAGATGCGTTGTCAGCCTTGAGGACTAAGATGGAATGCCTCTTTTCCAGTAAAAAGGGTCTCCGGTTCTCTACACTCACCGTACGAAACACAGCAGCATTAATCTGCTATTTGAAGCTGATATTCTGTGAGAGCGTGGTCCTTCCCCAATCGAGCCGACCCATTCGTGCAACAATTATAGAATTAGTATAGCTCCAGCATGGCTCTACCACGTGGAAAATGTGTAGTGTTTGCGTAAATATTAGAAATTATTATTGATGAAGCTTGCTTGGGAAGGTCTTTACATACACTTTAGTTCACAACTACTTAATTAAACAAGAAAAACGATGAAATTATGCGAAAATTACCTCTAAGCTTATATAACGCAGCTCTCTCTTGTTCGACTCTCCGATGCGGTAACACAGAATCAGCATCCGTCAACAATCGTTCTAAAACGGGTGGCGTTAGCGCGGCACAATCTTCACGTAACGTCCGAACTTCGTCGAGCCAACGAGCCTGCTGTAGCCTGGCTTGTAGAGCACTCAGTTGTGGCAACACAATGCATAGACGGGAGCCCAGTTCTACAACCTTTATAAGTTAAAAATTAAAAAAATACATTAAAATTAAAGAAATAATTAAAAAGTAATATAATATTTGTGAAGTAAATATATTTTTTCTTATATTTACATTGTCAAATTCTCATGATAAAGGCTGATGTGTCAGTGATAAAAGTGATGTATGATACCATAGAATACTATAATACACAATAGAATGGCTGTCAACCTTATTTTGTACGAGGGTCGGCGTCGCCGGGAGCACACAAATAAGCAATTACGTCGTATTATCACTACTACAAAGCTGTGTGACATTAAGAGAGAGAGAGTAAATTAAAACATTTTAAACTTTTGATTAATGTTCAAGATCATCATAAAAAAAATATTTTAAATTTTAATACATATTTATTTGTAAATAGTGTGCAATTTGACATTTTCTAAATAATTTGCATGCGAAATTTGGAAACGATTGTAACGTCAAAACACATCTCATGTTGACAGTTATACGTGTAAATTGACATGTTAGTGACATTTTTGTGGCTACACGGGCTCCGCCCACTCCCCCGTTCTATTATATAAGTATTATAGTATTCTCTGTATGATACCCGGATATCATAGTTAACGTGAACTAACTTCACCTTGAATAACTCTTGCGCTTCAACAAACAGTATAATTCAACCCTTACACAGGTAAAGTTATGCCCTTGACTGGAGCCATTACCATATGGCACTTTTAGATTATTATCAGTCAACTCACCGAATAACGCGCAGGCTTAGAGTACGAGTATGTATGTGGATGAGTACGACGCGTTTATACATTTGTCTGTTACCATTCAACAAAAAAAATTTAAACGTATATGACATACATCTCTTTCTTACGACATTGTGTCAACTTAACTTTATAGACTCACTAATATTTTAAATGAAAAAAATGATGAAAAGGCGATAGTCATAGAAATAGTATTGAAAAGAGTATATAAAAGTAGTTTTGCTCTTGTAAAATTTTAATTTTAGCTGAACGGAGTACACATTTTTTTTTAAACGGTATTAGTTCGATAAAATCACGGATCAACTGAATAATGACGAGTATGTATGTAAATAATACCGATATGAATAACATTCCTTTGATTCGTGTTAACACCTATATCTATATATTGTTCTAATTGTCTGTTCTTCATATATATATATATATATATATATATATATATATATATATATATGTGTATATGTATATATATATATGTATATTTATATGTATATATATATATATGGAGAACAGATTTCTCGGGCCGAGTAGCGGGTACACCCGAATATATTCGTGGTCGTGACTATTCGTACTCATGTCTGTCTAGTTGTATATGCTCGGCGTGTATCTAAACGTTGCATTAGGGCCTATCAAAAGTCCACTGATATTATTTATTTCTATTGTGTTATGTCAAGAAGATTGGCAAGAACAGTTTGATCAGCTGCTTACATTTCCCTCTGTCGCCTCTTACAACTACCACGTTATATGGGGTAGTGGATATTCTTACACCGCTAGCATACGGTAAAACTAGACTAGACTAAAATGGATTAGATTAGACTGGACTAAATTAGTCTAAATTAGCTTAGACGAGACATTTTTTATTTATTTTTTTCCTTGCTATTTTAATTTTATATTCTTTACATAATCGTCTATTTTGTGTGATGAAAGTGCTGTTAGCCTATTATAGCTCTTACAGCTTCATTTGATACAGAGTAATACTTCAACTGGTTAAAAAGGGGAAAGGCAATGATGATGACGGTTTATAAATTGATCACCTTATCGCCCCTGTGGTGTTTATTTGAGCTATGTAACCGGTTTGTGAGTTGCCTCTGACTGCCAGCTCACGGAGCCCGTCCATCGTCCTGCTTGCGTTCGTCCCACTCCGTGTGGGCGTAGTCTTATTGTGTCATATGCCTAAACTGTTATTGTGTCACGCTCATGTGCCTTCTTTACATAAACAAACTTACCTCCTCCAACTCCCGAACAGAACCACTGTCTATTTCTTCCAACTCCTTGCTTAATAAGTCTGTAGCTCGATCTTCAAATTCCTCCGTTTGTCTTAATACTTCTTTTACTGCTGAACCTGTTGGCAAAGATTAACAATTACTCATTTTCCATAATCAATAGAACAAAGGAAAAAGGACCTAGGACCAAAGAGTATAGTAATGTCCGACAACCGACATTATCGAGGGGGTCTGACAGATCAGAGTACTGAAAATAGAAATGATCCATTTGAATGATCAAACCTAATGACCAGGTTCATAAGACTAAAAAATATTGGAATAATCATTTCACTAGAAATAAATGAATGACACATTTTTACACAAAATGAAGTGACGACCTAGTAAGACATACAAGAAGTCGATGAATGCAAATAGCCTACAAAAAATTGTTCCGGGTCTGGATGTTTGTCCTTGTACAATGTATATTTGTAAACTACCTCCACTATACAGGAGAAAATCCTAATGGAAAAAAGGGAATGTTTTTTTTTTTAAATATAAAAAGGAAAGAGATTTTATTTCCTAAACTTACCTTCGGGCAACACACAGGCCAGACCGTCGATCTCAGCAGCGAACAGGGTCAGCTCGTGGATCGTTAGCCGGTACTTCGGGTCGTGATGACGGGTCCGGGTTCGCATCTTGTTCAAGTCCAACTGCTGGATCACCGATGCGCACTTCTCAGCATCTTCTATTGCGATTTCTAGAGCACGAACTAGCTCAGTTTTGTGCATCTGTTTGAAGTAGTAATAAATAATTAATGACCATTTTAAAATAGTAGGGACTCTCATAAATAATCAATCAATCACACATTAACCAATGGTCAAATAAGTTTCCACTAAATGGACTGATGAACTGGTGAGACATGCAATAGCAAGTCAATGGAGGCAGGTGGCTCAGGGCCGTGGTATACCTTTGGGGGGCCATATGTTCACCAGTGGACTTTTATTATGCGATAATGATGATAACTACAGTTACCTTAAGTTCGTGAGCCCGTCGCAAATGCGCCCGTAGACCATCCAGGTCACATGTCTTGGGGGTATCAGGGTCCAGTGCATTTTGTACTGCTTCCGCCCACTCACGGAACAGTTCCGACTTCTTTTTTAATTTCTCCAACATCGCTGGTAGTTCATCTAGGGTGTAACGATATCTGTTGGGATGAAAATAAATTATTGTTTATAAATTGTTGTGTTTGTATCTATTGGTGGTGCTGGTGACGCAGATTTGAAAAAATCTGACGATTTTTCAAATAATACGTGGGTTTTAGTTCAAATTCGCTACACACTTAATGTATACACTACACATATGAAACTAGTTTTGACAGATTTTATCGCATTTAATTAGTTTATTTTTATATTCACACCGTTTGGAGTACTTTGCAGAACCCATAGTCATGAATGTCCCAATACCATAGGTAATCAAGGATACCTTCAACTTAATAATTGTTAATCTTAGGTTCGATCTATGCAGAAGAGACTTATAGTATGTTTATAGATGTCTAGCTATTTAATGAAAATAGTTTTTTACACTAGTTTGATTCAATAGCTACACATATATTTCACGCATGTAGTGTTTACATCGTAGTAGGTAATTTAAAGCAAATCTACGTAAGTATTAAAAGAAAAGGAAATATTTGAATTTAAAAAGGAAAACCACCATGTACTATATTTTGGTCGTATGGTGTGGGCGTCAGAAAATTTATCATTCCATTCCATTTTGTGAGTGTCATACTCAATGTTCACACGAAAGTAATCAAGTCGCTGAGTAAAGTTGAAATAAGACACGTGTAAAACAGCGTTAGCGGTAGTGGTGTAATGGTGTTGGTAATGGTGATAGTGGTGGTGTTGGTTGCAGTAGTACCAGGAGTAATAGTTGTAGTGGAGTGGTAGTGTAGATAGAAGTAGTTACGTCCTTGTGATAGTAGTTGTGCTGATGATAGCAGTGGAGATGGGGTTATAGTTTTAGTAGAAGAGGTGGTGTTGGTGATAGTAACAGTAGTGGTGGTGTTGCTGATGAGTAGTAGTACTTGGAGTAAAAGTTGTAGAATTTGTGGTGGTCGTTATAGTAAGGGTAATATCATCCTTGTGATAATAATAGTAGTGGTCTTGGTGATATTAGTAGTGTTAGTGGTAATAGTAGCGGTGTCGAGAGTGTTGTGGGTTGTGTGTGTTGGGTGCAGTGCGGTAGCGGCGAGGAAATTTGGCTGCTTCGTGCTGTATTGAACGAAATTCGAATCCCACACGGAAAAAGTATTTGAACGAACAAACAAACAATTGTTTTGGGTCAAGTGTCTGTCCTTGTAACATTTATGTATGTAAATTGCTTTCACGATGCAGGCGAAATCCTAGTGTGGGGTAACGTAATATATAAAAATACAAATTAAATTGCATTTTGCGTTTGCTATCGCATTCACCACGGGGGGTGCTCCCAAATGTGCAGCAGCCAAATTTCACCAACGCACATCGCGAAAGACTCAAGTTACGTGCTATTTACTAGATGTTTTCTTCCTCGCACTACTTTTCTGTGGAATTGTTTACCACCTACGACCTTCTCCGACTTGTCATTCCTGTGGTATATAGTAGTGTCAGTAGCTGTGTAATTATTTTAGTAATTGTAGTAGTGGTGTTGGTGATAATAGAAGTAGTGATGTTGGTGATAATAGAAGTAGTAGTGTTGGTGATAGTAGTAGTAGTACAGGCGCCAGTGACGCACGACAGAAAGCACGTGGTGTGGCACAGCTGCACAGCCGCACTGCAGCAGTGGTGGTGCTGGTGACGCAGTAGCGATGTGAGTACCTCAGCTTGTGGCGCTGCGGCGGGCAGGTGCAGAGGCGCGCGTAGTGGCGCAGGCAGGCGACGTGCGGCGTGCAGGCACACGTGACGCACGACAGAAAGCAAGTGGTGTGGCACAGCTGCACTGCAGTAGTGGTGGTGCTGGTGACGCAGTAGCGATGTGAGTACCTCAGCTTGTGGCGCTACGGCGGGCAGGTGCAGAGGCGCGCGTAGTGGCGCAAGCAGGCGACGTGCGACGTGCAGGCACACGTGACGCACGAAAGAAAGCACGTGGTGTGGCACAGCTGTACTGGAGTAGTGGTGGTGCTGGTGACGCAGTAGCGATGTGAGTACCTCAGCTTGTGGCGCTGCGGCGGGCAGGTGCAGAGGCGCGCGTAGTGGCGCAAGCAGACGACGTGCGGCGTGCAGGCACACGTGACGCACGAAAGAAAGCACGTGGTGTGGCACAGCTGCACTGCAGTAGTGGTGGTGCTGGTGACGCAGTAGCGATGTGAGTACCTCAGCTTGTGACGCTGCGGCGGGCAGGTGCAGAGGCGCGCGTAGTGGCGCAGGCAGGCGACGTGCGGCGTGCAGGCGCACGTGACGCACGACAGAAAGCACGTGGTGTGGCACAGCTGGCACTGCCGCTCGTCGTCCGCCAGCAGCTCGAACGCCTCGCGCTCCGCCTCCGTCACGCCCTGCACACCACACCTCCGTTCGTTATTCATTCAATCTTTTACTACAGTTCATTCAACTATTTCAGCCTACCCTACCAGTCGCTATAAAGTCCACTGTTGAACATAAGATTATGCTGACCAAATTCTCAAACGCTACTTAATTTCAAGATATCGTTAAATCAAGTAGTGTCACAGTCACTTTCGTTAAAGCATTAGATGACTGTGGTCCATTTAAACAGTTATCATAAGTAATAATTACCTTATGTTTCTGATTTTCAGAAAACCATAAAAAGTATAAAGTGAATGAGAAATAGTCATCTTTATTCATCAATACAGCTCTTCTCAAGTCCATTGCTGAACAAAGGCCTCCTCCAAGGAATGCTACAAATCACGGTTCTGAGCCACCAGCATCCATCGACTTCCTGCATGTATTACCAGGTCGTTACTCCATCTGGTGGGGGTCGCCCTACACTTCGCCTACTGGTACGTGCTATATTACCGACCAGCCATAATCCATTGGACTGTAGGTCACTCTGGTTTTACTGCGGATATCCTCATTTCTAAGTTTATCATACCTCGCTGAGCGACCTTGATCTTCCTCATACGGCCAGCAGTAAAGGACCACGTCTCAGATCCATAGGTCATCACTAACAAATCGCACTGGTTGTACAATCAAGTTTTCAAATTTTGAGGTATACCTGACAAGAAAATGTGTCGTAATTTCCTTAATGTTCCCAGCCGAGTCGAATCCGTCGATCTCGGGCGAAGTTGGACTTACCTGGTCGGACTATTTGTCCCAAGTAAACATACTCATCAACAACTTCGAGCTTATTGCCCCCAATTACTACCGACATAGGTGTGACATGGACATTAAACATGATCTACGTTTTGTCCATGTTCATCTTAAGACCTATCCGTTGGAAGGCACCATTAAGGTCATTGAGCATAGTGCTTAGGTCTTCCAGCGATGCTGCCATAAGGACTATATCGACGGCAAATCGAAGGTGAGTGATGAACTCTCCATTGATGTTAATACCGTATCCATTCCAGTCGTAATATTGAAAACGTCTTTCAATGCAGTGGGGAAGTTTCGGGGATATAATGTCATCCTGTCTTACACCTCCACCTCTGCAGTTATATAGGTTTCGTACTTTTATTTTCTGTACTCGGATAGCCATCGTAGACCTACTGTACAAACACTTCAGCACCTTGATATACCGACAGTCAATTTGGCACCGCTGAAGAGACTGCCGCACCGCCCAAATTTCGGCGGAATCTAAGACTATCTTATAGTCCACATACGCAAGACCACTGCCACTGCCACTATGGCAGATTGTACTCCCCGGTCTTTTGTACAAATTGCCGATGTATGTAATCTATGGTGCTAAAGCCTTTTCAGAAACCGGCTTGTGTGGGAGATTGAAAATCGTTCAGTCTGCGTGCGAGACGATTCGTAATTACTCTCGAAAACAGCACGTAGACGCGGCTCAGTAGAAAAATCAGTCTGTAGTTTCTTCAAGAGCACCTCACTTCTGCTCTACGCCTCCGAAGTAGTGGCACAATGGAGGACAGAATTAAAGAGCTTCTGAAGGACTTCAAGTACCAGTTTTCCCCTCGCTTTCAGAAGCTCCAATGTAATCCCATCCTCGCCCGGGGACTTGCCGTTTTCAAGGTCCTGGAGAGCCATTCTAATCTCACTCAGACTGACGTCCGGGATATCATCGGTATACTGTCAGATAAGATTTGCTCTTGGATCGTTACTCACACTTGGTGTATAGCTGCCCATAGAACCTCTCAATCTCACTCAAAATCTCAGGTGTCTCAGAAACAATGCTGCCACACAGCTTCGACAGTTGGCTCTTTCTGTCAGACAGATCTCTGGCAAAAACTTTAGAGCCCTGCTTCCACTAGATTGCTTCTTCAATACAAGTTGTATTGAAGTTGCGTAAGTCCCGTCGCATGCATTTGAACTTCTGCCTGTCAGTCAAATCTGCTGAAGACTGCAGCTTCATTTCCCGTCTAACAGCCATGAGATTAAGAGTGTGACTAGAGTTTTTGTATTCTGTGGCGGGCATAGAGTTTCCACGAGCTTGTCATTCATATCGTCCACTCAATTGCAGTCTTCTAGGCACTGAAAACGATTTTGTAACTCGAGTTGAAAGTTTTCGGGACTTTGGAATAGAGTATAGAGCGATGACTTCATTAGACATGACCTCTCCAATTTAATCTTTAGGTTCAGTGCGCCTCTCATCATCGATACCAGTTTTCACACTTGCAATCACTGAGACATCATTGTACAGTTGCCGTCTAGTCGTCATTCCGTGGGACCGCTTCTCAAAGAAAAAGTTCATCATAAAGAGTCTCTCTTTTTCCATTAAGTTGGCCAGCTACTGGCCCCTTGGGTTCCGTTGCCCTATTCCGGATTTCCCTATCCTCAGCTTACCGTTTTCTCTAGTTTCTAGTTTTGCATTGAAGTCTCCCATTAACACCGTAAAGTGGGTTTTGGAGGAATGCATGGCTCTAGATATATGCGAGTTGGCAACCGCAGTTTCTTGTTGTATTATTGTTGTTATCAGGAAGATACTGTTGCCCATCTCCTGCCTGCTTCCCTCTGTCGCCTCTTACCAACACTATGGGAAGATATGGGGTAGTGGATATTCTTAACCGCCACTATATAGCACATAATATCCAATCATTTTAAAAATCAATAAAAAACACTCAGCTTACCCAGTCCAGCAATCCCTTCCTAAGTTTTCTCTCATCGTGCAGCATCGTCCTCATATCTCTGTAGGCAGCCAGGGCAACGGTGAGACTCAACGAGTCTGCTTCGAGTGCCATCTTGCAGACCAACTCGTCGTGAGAGAAGACACAGTATCGACGCAGAGTTGAATAGTGTGCGATGCACTCGCGACCCATCTTTAGCTATTGTGAGCAGAATTTAATTAGAACAACTGGAACAAACACTCACAATAAGATTTATCCAAGCTTCTAATGACGACTAATATTCAGCTTTTGGATAATCTATAATTCTAGAACATTCACAAATACATTTTGTAATTTAACAAATTGTTTACTGTGTGTTGAAAAATTAAAACAAATCTATAAGTACCTAGATGGCTTCCAAGTTAATTTTATTCATGGTTCTAGTTATTATCCAAGTAATGGTTATATACATTAAGTTTAATATGTATGTACTACGTACTAGAGAAGCTATTCCAAACAAAAAAATGTGCGCAACTTACGTCTTCGCGAATGAGCGGGAAACAGTAGAGACGCGCATGCGCAGTTGGTCGTCTTGATGATGGCAAACTGACGTCGCGCTTGCGTCGCCAGTTTGTCATCATAGAGTATACGTAGGTGGAATGATCAGTATGTAAAAAATGTTTATTTAGATTGTATTGTTAATTATATTATAGAGTACAATTTTTTTAATTGCCAATAATTTTGCATATGTGCTAATTTAATATAATATTATGTCACAATTACATTTTTAATGATAATTTTTTGAATATTTTTAAAGGTAACATACAAACATTATACAAAACATACATTTATTATCAAAGATCATTACTATTACATTTTAATATGTATATTTAAAGTAACTTTTATACATATATACCGACAAATATTAATTGATATTTTATACAAAAAAGAAACAACATAAAATAAATTTTCAAATATATAAACTGGTTAAAAAATTAAAACTAAAAATAACACGTCAAGTTGTTGATCTGTAAAATATTTTACCTACATTCGGTTTTGTAACAGAACATTTGTATGTTTTAGTTTGATTGTAGATGGCGTGGAATTTAAATGAAGAAATATTTTTTTCTATTGTGGTTTTACAATGTTTGAACTATTGAAAAACTAGGTAACTTGAACAACAAAAAATGTTGGTTACTTGACTACTGCATTATTGTTTACGTCCAGGTTCTAACTTTGATTTGATTCTTTGTATTATTGTATATTGTATACGCTTTTACAACAAAATCTCAGAAAATATACAAAATTTGTCATACACAAAGTTCAAAAATGTTATTAAACTAAGTTTGTATAAAAAGGGTTATTATAATATTAAGGAATTTATGGATGATAATAACCCCTGGGAAGGGTGATCGCTACCAAGCTATTTCTAATTTGTCTTGTGTTGCTAATTGTAAACATGATTGTAAGCTATTATTGGAAAAAAATAGTCCCTCTGGGTTTCTTGCTGGTTCTTCCCAGGACAGAGGTTTTTTTTGCGAACCAGTGGTAAATTAAAAAAGTGACTTTCAATAAGTATTGTTATAATCTACATTGAATAAAAAAGTTTCCGTTTCTGTTCTGTTTCTGTTTCTATTAGCGCCGCTCCACGCTGTATGAATATCGAAACCACACTACATGACACTAAAATAAGGTGTACGGATTGCAGTGCAGTTTATTTGAACCTAGTTAGTGTTTGGAATGCTAAATCTAGTGCGTAGTACATATATATCGATAGTTATATATAATAAATAATTTAAATCTTGACTAAGGATTAGAAGATCCGATAAAAATTACATGCTAAGTTATTACAAATTCTGTTAAGTACATATTATGA
Organism: Parnassius apollo; assembly: GCA_907164705.1. Lineage (NCBI taxonomy): Eukaryota > Metazoa > Arthropoda > Insecta > Lepidoptera > Papilionidae > Parnassius > Parnassius apollo. The sequence continues at coordinate 1,581,447 of CAJQZP010000858.1, read as the reverse complement.
ACACATTAGTTAATCTATTTATTTTGTACTACCCAGATAATAAAAAATAAAATTTGTCAAGTGTATCACACTCACCCAATCTGCTGGAGTAAAATTGACCGCCTCTGCAAAATTGTACCCTTGATTGAAACCCGCGTGATAAGCACGTGGAAATGTAATGACGAACTCGCCAGCATGCTGGTCCGTCCTATGTATGAAATAAAGATTATGTATTTAGTAAACTCATTATCACTAAAACTTTTCCAGAAACAATTACTCAAAGGAATTATGAATAGAATAGAATATTACTTATTCAACTAGGATTAGATTATAACAACAGAGATTATAAGTAAAATCATTTGAAGCTCATTTTTTCTATTACTGTACTAAAGGTTCGAAAAAACCTGAACCAGCAAGAAACTGTGCGACCCTTGTATGTGCGATAACAGTTATTTTTGGAAAACACTTTCATGTCAATTCTACTATATCAATCTTAATGTTAGAATTTTAAAACATCCTCTACCAACATTCTTATTTGTCTCCAGACCGTAACTGTTCACAATCTGCCATGGACATCTTCAAATAGAACTTCCCATAATAACTATGTCTAATGGGTTGGCAGTCACAATACTTTCGATATTGCTCTGCGTCACTATTTTGAATATTCTTCTTTTCTGCTCTTTCCATAGTCAGCTTTTACAACACCCCTGAGGCTATATTTTGTACACTTTGTAAACTAATAAGCAAAAAAAAACAATGAAAAACAGTTATTTACCTATAAACAGGCACACCGGCCTTCATAAGTATGTTTGGGTTCATAATTGTAACAAGTTGATGTAACAGGTCTGGTTGCAGCTGGAACAGTTCCGGAGCCTCCGACTTCATGGCCGTTTCGAACTGTTCAGCTTTGGAGCCCGGTACCCCGTACCAGGTCTTTGGTTCGCCCCAGTGCAGGTAGTTGATGGAGTAGCTCCAGTGGTCTTCATTGTGCCAGCAGAAGGTTGCGAAGCACATGCCCACGTAAAGCCAGGGAATCTAAAATACGTCATCGTTAAATTAATATTACTACGCAACGTAACACATAAATGCTTCGAAGTAACCCATGCACCTGTGTGCCCCCATAAGATGCGTACAGCAAAGGAGTGGAATTAGTTGTCTTTCCATCTGATGACAATGTGGGTGTCTTCAAGGTAAGAGTGAATAGGCTTTTGACAAGTCACTGCACTTCAACATCTCTGGCTGCATCACCACTCTCCATCAGATGGGTAGTAGTCAAGTGCTGGTTTAAAGTACTAAAAAAGGAGTTAAAATTAACATGAGTGAAATAAATTACTTTTTTTCGTTATAGTTCAGTTTTCGCCGATATGAATACATAATGCAGTGTTAAAATAAAGTCTTTTATTGTTTTGGTAGTTTGTAGCCACTTGTCGAGTTTGTTTTTAAATGGAACAGTAACAAGTTCCAGTTACGGAAAATTATTTTGCCAAAGGAGATTATGTGCTCCTGGAGGCTGTGCAGGATCAAGCAGCAGTCTGTAACGATGGAGAACAGGAAGCTCTTTCGGTTTAACTTGAATTTTCCTTGTTCACACATGCTGACACATTTTGCACATACACACTGTGATATATTTTAAGTTTCTTCTTCATGCAGCTGGTAACAGGCTATTCCTGAACATGAGCTTCCTCTACATACAGTATCAAGGGTATGCCATGATCGCCAAGTTTAGTAGGCAGATTGGCTTAACAGTACGACACGTTTTATCACACCTTTGTTACTCTGCTTTCCGTCGACTGTTACGAAACCCATGGGACGATCTGGGCGATGGAATTTTACACGTCTCTATTGCCAGGAAGGTCCACAATAGAACAAAGTTTAGCTCATAGTAACTTTGAAATAATACTAGTTTTTACGGAATTTATCGCGTTTATTTAACTTTTTAAATACCCGACGTTTCGAACGCTTTACAGCACTCATGGTCACGGGCAGGACTGAGATGTTCAACGTCCATATGTCATAGTTAACCGCGGTTACCATAGATTAAAATTTAACTTTTGTTCCGATCTACACAGTATGAACTTATGGTATCATGAAGTCTTGCAGTTGTATGCTTGGGTTGGGATTTAATTTTATTTATTATAGGATCCCAAGCAGATGGTAACACCCAGCCATCTTCTCTATTGAAATTAGGATGTTTTTTGATTTCAATAGCCTCGCGAATCATTCTTGGAAGGAATCGGTGTTCTTTAGCGAGGATCTGCGGTCTATCAAATCTGATGTAGTGACGGGGGCGATCCTGTACGTGTTCACAGACTGCAGACTTCCCGGAGCGTCGATTCTTCACATCAGCTATATGTTCTTTAACGCGGGTTTTTATTGATCTTTTAGTTTGTCCTATGTAGGAGAGACCACAGTCACAATCAAGCTTGTACACTCCTGCATCTTGCAGAGGGACATTACACTTGACCGATGGTAAAAACTGACCAACCTTCTTCAGCGGCTTGAAGTATGTTTTGATGGAAGCGCGCTTCAAGATGTAGCCAATCTGATAGATAACATAAACATAAACACTCACGCCTGTCACCCAGAGGGGTAGGCAGAGATTACGGACTTCCATTTGGCACGATCCTGACATACCTCTTTCGCCTCCTTTACATCCATATATCTACGCATACATGCTCGTCGGTTAAGGGTACTTCTAACGTGGCCCATTTTCAAAATATCGCCAATTTGGTCGACAAACTTTTTTCTAGGGCGTCCCTTCCCGACTCGGCCGTTCACATCTGCCATATAAATTTGCTTTGTCACTCTTTCATCATTCATTCTTTCTACGTGACCAAACCACCGAAGCATTCCTTTCTTAATCCTGGTCACAACATCATCTTGCATACCACATTTATCTCTTATCACGCAATTTCTCACCCTGTCATTCAGATTAAACCCTAGCATATTTCTTAAAGAACGCATTTCTACAGCATTTATTCTACTTTCGTGCTTCTTCTGCCATACCCAGCTTTCACTACCATACATTAACGTAGGGACTAACACAGCATTATGAATTACCATACGTGCCTGTTTTGACACATTCTGGTTCTTCATAATAGAGTGTAGTGCCCCATTCACTCTATTCCCTGCATTTACTCGTCGTTCTATATCCCTATCATATCTACCATCCCTGCTAAATACACATCCCAAATACACAAACTCATCCACTTACTCAATTAACTCTCCTTCTATTCTTATTTCACATACCGTTTTGCTTTCTTCTCTTTCAAAAACCATCACTTTCGTCTTACTTGCGTTCACTTTCATTCCCCTTTCTTTTAATTCCCAGTTCATTAATGTAACCATCATTTGCAACTCAGCCGCTGATGACGCAAATATGACTTGATCATCGGCATACAAAAGGCATTTGACGGTTAACTGGCCCATTCTTAAACCACATTCTTCATCTTTCAAAGTTTGCAAACACCGGTCCATAAATAGGTTGAACAGCCAAGGGGAAGCTACACAGCCCTGTCTGACACCTTTTTGGATGCCAAACCAGTCCGAGTAGACCCCATTGATCCTGACACAAGCACTAGAGTCCCTATAAAGAGACCCTAATGCCTGTATCAAGCCCATATGAGTTCAGTGTTTGCCATAACACATTCCTGTCCACTCTGTCATAAGCCTTTTCCAAGTCCATGAACGCACAAAAAACTTTCTGGTTTTTGGCCAAAAACTTCTCCGCTATCATGCGCATGGAAAAGACTTGATCTGTGCACCCCATTCCCTTTCTAAAACCCGCTTGCACATCCCAAATTTTTCCATCAGTTTCTTTCATAACTCTTTCAATTAACACCTTAGCATACAGTTTACCCACAATACTAAGCAAGCTGATACCGCGGTAGTTTTTGCAGTCCTGCTGTGACCCTTTTCCTTTATATATTGGTACTATAACTGCTTTACACCAGTCATCCGGTACCCGTTTTAATTCCCAACATAAATTAAACAAGGTGTACAGCAGGCCTGCCACCACTCCCTCTCCAGCCCTTAGCATCTCGAGTGATACTCTATCATATCCAGCTGCCTTACCTGCTTTCATGCTTTTCATTGCTTTCATTATTTCATCTACACTTATCTCCATACCCCTTTCCACTTCTTTCGGAATTTCTAGTTCATTTAATTCATACGACTCTTCACTCATAAACACGCTTTCAAAGTATTCCTTCCATCTGTTTAAATTCGAAACTTCATCATTCAGAATACATCCATTCTCGTCTCTTATAGCATTTATTATAGGCTGTTTTGTATTTCCCCTGGCAGTTCTTACGAGTTTCCAGAACATTTTTATGTTAGCCTGGAAATTATCAGATATCCTTCTATCATTCTTATCCATTCTTTCTTTCTTTTTCCTTTCAACAACTTCTTTTACTCTCTTATTTAGACGTCTAAATTCTGCCTTTTTTCTTTCAATCTCATCATTCATACCAGAAGAATTACCAGCTTTGGTTGCTAGTAAATCTAACCATGCTTTCTTCTTAGATTCAACCTCCACCCGTACCTCATCATCCCACCACAACGTATTACTTTTCCTTTCATTTGTTCTTTTACTTACACCACATACTTCGGTGGCGGTATCCACCAAACCTTTCTTAATATTATCCCACACAGTCTTCAAGTCTAAATCATTCATACACAACTCATTCAAACATCTAATATTTTCTCTCAGTCTACATTTATACTTCTCTTTCACATCTTCATCTTGTAACTTCTCTATTCTTATACGCTGTAACGCAGTGGTAGACACAGATGTCCGATGCCGCCAACGCTTGAAAAGACCATTAATTCGACATAAGACCAAGTAATGATCCGTCCCTACGTTGGACGTACCTTTTCCAAGTCCATGAACGCACAAAAAACTTTCTGGTTTTTGGCCAAAAACTTCTCCGCTATCATGCGCATGGAAAAGACTTGATCTGTGCACCCCATTCCCTTTCTAAAACCCGCTTGCACATCCCAAATTTTTCCATCAGTTTCTTTCATAACTCTTTCAATTAACACCTTAGCATACAGTTTACCCACAATACTAAGCAAGCTGATACCGCGGTAGTTTTTGCAGTCCTGCTGTGACCCTTTTCCTTTATATATTGGTACTATAACTGCTTTACACCAGTCATCCGGTACCCGTTTTAATTCCCAACATAAATTAAACAAGGTGTACAGCAGGCCTGCCACCACTCCCTCTCCAGCCCTTAGCATCTCGAGTGATACTCTATCATATCCAGCTGCCTTACCTGCTTTCATGCTTTTCATTGCTTTCATTATTTCATCTACACTTATCTCCATACCCCTTTCCACTTCTTTCGGAATTTCTAGTTCATTTAATTCATACGACTCTTCACTCATAAACACGCTTTCAAAGTATTCCTTCCATCTGTTTAAATTCGAAACTTCATCATTCAGAATACATCCATTCTCGTCTCTTATAGCATTTATTATAGGCTGTTTTGTATTTCCCCTGGCATTTCTTACGAGTTTCCAGAACATTTTTATGTTAGCCTGGAAATTATCAGATATCCTTCTATCATTCTTATCCATTCTTTCTTTCTTTTTCCTTTCAACAACTTCTTTTACTCTCTTATTTAGACGTCTAAATTCTGCCTTTTTTCTTTCAATCTCATCATTCATACCAGAAGAATTACCAGCTTTGGTTGCTAGTAAATCTAACCATGCTTTCTTCTTAGATTCAACCTCCACCCGTACCTCATCATCCCACCACAACGTATTACTTTTCCTTTCATTTGTTCTTTTACTTACACCACATACTTCGGTGGCGGTATCCACCAAACCTTTCTTAATATTATCCCACACAGTCTTCAAGTCTAAATCATTCATACACAACTCATTCAAACATCTAATATTTTCTCTCAGTCTACATTTATACTTCTCTTTCACATCTTCATCTTGTAACTTCTCCATTCTTATACGCTGTAACGCAGTGGTAGACACAGATGTCCGATGCCGCCAACGCTTGAAAAGACCATTAATTCGACATAAGACCAAGTAATGATCCGTCCCTACGTTGGACCCCCGGTAAACCCTTGTATCTACGACTGCGCTCCTCATTCTTTCATCCACAATTACGAAATCTATCATGCTTCTATCATCACCTCTTTCCCATGTATACATGTGAATCTTCTTATGACGAAAAAAAGTATTCGTCACAAAAAGATTCTTTTCCGCACATACGGTGAGGAGGTCTTCACCATTCTCATTTATACTTTCATCACCAAACGTTCCCAATATCCTTTCATAACCAGACCTCTTCACCCCAACCCTTCCATTAAAGTCTCCTAACATAATAATATTTTCATTTTCCTTACATTTTGTCAACACCATCCTTACCATGTCCCAAAACTGCTCTCGAATGTAAGCGGGCTTAGACATGTCTGGGGCGTACACCCCTAGCAGGAACAGCTTCTTTAAGCCCACTTTCATTCGTATCCATAGCAGTCTCGGGCTTACACATTCATACTCTTTCACACATTGACCCATTCTTTCTGAAAGGATGAAACCGACTCCCTGGCACGCCCGTTCGGTCTCGCCTACAACAGACCAATACGCGGTATACGTGCCATGTGCAGTGGCATCCTTTCCCTTTCGTTTCGTCTCATTCACACATAACACATCTATTCCTCTGTCATTCATCATTTCGCATACTTCATCCATCTTATCATTCATTCCTCCACAAACATTCAGCGTAGCCAGACGGGTTTCCGCAATCCACTTTTCGCCCCTCCGGGAGAGAGAACGTGACGGGTGGCGAACCTCGTCGCCGGTTTTTCTCCCGGAGATTCTTCGCACCCCTGCCCCATTTAAGGGGCGCCGGGAACTCGGGGCCATTTCTTTTATTTCCTGAGTCATTCGAACAAGGGGTGGTGGTAGATTTTACGCCGCTACCATACGGCGAGGAGCCGAGTCTATTTTTTCGGCTTTGTCGCTCGTTTAGCACCACCCGGGGGACACGTGTAGGGTGGGCCTAAGGTTAGGTGGTCGGAGCCTACGGACGCGAGCGACTCATCCCCCCTGATAGATCTGATAGATATTTAAACGGTGATTCTCACCACCATCCTTCACAGTTAGCTACCGTGGGTAAATCTTTGTTTCAGAGAGCACGAGGGATCTGTGACAGTAAACACCTGGCTGCCGAGCTCCACCATGTCAAGCAAGTTTTGCATGACAACAAGCTTCGAGTCCCGCGCCTACGTCACAGTGAACGAGTGAAGCCGACCACAGTCGAGCGTGTACATGCTGTACTGCTATATGTTAGAGGAGTCACTGACAAGATTGGCTACATCTTGAAGCGCGCTTCCATCAAAACATACTTCAAGCCGCTGAAGAAGATTGGTCAGTTTTTACCATCGGTCAAGTGTAATGTCCCTCTGCAAGATGCAGGAGTGTACAAGCTTGATTGTGAATGTGGTCTCTCCTACATAGGACAAACTAAAAGATCAATTGAAACCCGCGTTAAAGAACATATAGCTGATGTGAAGAATCGACGCTCCGGGAAGTCTGCAGTCTGTGAACACGTACAGGATCGCCCCCGTCACTACATCAGATTTGATAGACCGCAGATCCTCGCTAAAGAACACCGATTCCTTTCAAGAATGATTCGCGAGGCTATTGAAATCAAAAAACATCCTAATTTCAATAGAGAAGATGGCTGGGTGCTACCATCTGCTTGGGATCCTATAATAAATAAAATTAAATCCCAACCCAAGCATACAACTGCAAGACTTCAAGATACCATAAGTTCATACTGCATAGATCGGAACAAAAGTTAAATTTTAATCTATGGTAACCGCGGTTAACTATAACATATGGACGTTTGAACATCTCAGTCCTGCCCGTGACCATGAGTGCTGTAAAGCGTTCGAAACGTCGGGTATTTAAAAAGTTAAATAAACGCGATAAATTCCGTAAAAACTAGTATTATTTCAATGTGTAGTGTTCGCGTAAATATAAGAACTCATAGTAACTTCCACTATCTTTCTAAATTAATCAATTATTATGTTATCAATTATAAAAATAACGGCAAATTAAGTATGTTATAAATATTATAGTATATAAACAGCTACATTACCTTCATTCCAGATATGTCTGCATTGATATGTCCCAGAACAGAGCCCTCAAGTACGGGCAGATTGTTGAGATTCCAGCTGGACTCCGCATATTGTTGCTCACCGGGATACAGGTGTGCACTCATTTTTGTTGGGAAACCTGCAAGGATTACATAATGTTAGAACAAGTTTAACTTATAATAATAGCAACAAAAGATGAAAAATATAATATATTTAATCCAATAACTAGGGTATGGGTTCTACGCTCACCACCCTGACTAGCATAACATTCTTAGGCCTATATTCCAGCAATGGATTAAAAAATTTAAAGACTGGATAAGGCAAATTTAGCACATTACTAAAAATTATTACAACAAGGAAGATAGACATACATTATCAATATACAAGACGAAGGCGCTTAGTTACCTTCAGTCAACATTTCTGTGCTAGTTTTAACAATGATCACATCTTACCATATTATTCAAGATTGTCAACTAAAACTAGTGAGAAGGGTAGTTATACATTAACCAAAAATACAGGGTCAACCACAGCAATACAGCTAGGAAACCAGTTATTTTTGCAAAGCTTTGGCTTCAGAACATAACCAAAAGTACGGTAGTCATTCTAGAAATGCGAGCGTTCATTAGGTGTCTACTATAGTCACAGGAACGTCCGCTCGTACTCCTCTGCTTGTAAGATAAGTCACGTGAAAGAACGGGCTCACCAGATCCATGGTCCATTGAATGCAGGTCCGCTCCATATTCCACAGTCACGTCTTCATCGATTGAGGAAACTACGCGCCAAAACTCGCGCTCTACTGTTGATGTTGGTACCATCTACAACATATATTTCGTATTCATCTTGAATTATATACGTAATATACTTAGTATAAATACAGCTGATTTTAAAACGCGAAACAATTCGATAAATGTTAAAAATCTTGCTTAAATTGATGTTTTAAAAATCAAAAAGAAAAAAGTATATAAAATGACGATTTTTTTCGAATATTATTAAATAGATAAAAATATAAACAACATAATACCTTGTCCACTCGCACACATTCTATAAATCATTCTTACCATGACTTTTTTTTAATAAATTATATTATACAAATTTGTGGATGTAATAATCAGAAGGCATGACGTCTTTAAGCGTTGTATTTTTAAACACGATTAATTAAAAGCTTTTCTCTTATATGTAACTCTTTTTCTTTTCTAATGCTTAACATTGAACTGTGCACATGTTGCAGATGCTGAGCGTTGAAACAAGAGGCGCTATGAATTTCGATAAGTTTTTGATACTATAATACAATCTTTACTATGTAATCCGCGGATAATACGCGTAATAAAAAAAACTTTTGTTTAACCTGCTGATAGACTTTTCTTGAAAAGTGTATCAGCAGGTTGTTGATGTTTATGTTTATGAATCCCAACTCACGTGAACGGGCATATTGAAGTAATCTGACTTGAACTGATCTGCCATCTCACCAAACTGTTGCAATGTGTACTCCCGGGTTGCCTGCTCGAAGCCGAAAGCTTCGGTTGGTTTCGATACCTAAGTAAAAACACAAAACTTATACTGGTTAGTGTATCATTTTAAAATTCCTAAAACATTGGTCATTTAGCAGAAAATACTATAATATGAAAGATATTTTAGTTCTATTGATCTAGCTCGTAAGATCAAAAATGTTGTAGGTTTATACTTAAATCTATTTACATAATTTATCAATCGAGATAATTTGAACTATAAATAAAACAAATGCCAAGTGCTGAGAGTACAAATCTTAAATTTTTAATTACTCTTCAATGTAGTTTAATAAAATCTTATTTTAATGATCTTGGTTCATACATTAATCCATGAAGGTTAGAGAACAGGAGAACGATCGCTACGTACTAAAGCATAGCCCGCCTGTCCTTGAAAATTGTAGAATGTATAGCGGCGCTGACGTCGGTGAGTAGTGGCTGCGAAGTTAGCTGTTTATGAGTACAAGTAGGTGAAGTTAGTTGAATATTGTACAAATTTTCATTTCATTTTTTCGTAAAAAATTTTCATGCTCCGTAATTTTGTCATTTTTGACAAAAAGAAACATTAAAAAGTGGATGTGCAAGTGGTTGAGCATCTGATCGGAAAAACAGACTGAAAATGGCTTTTATTGACTGCACTTAGTGATCGCAGCGCCTCACTGATAGTGTCCATATTTCTGGGACACTATTTTCTACGGCGATCGTTCTCCTGTTCTCTAAACTTCATGCATTAATCTCTAAGGTACTATAATATAAAAAAACACAAGTAGAGACAAACATATTTAACAAAATAATGTATAAAATGAAGTTAATAACAAATGAATGATATTATTCCAAAATACAATGAAAATTTCTCATTGCAAACTAAATTCAAATGTTTTTCATATGTGTGTTAAAAATTAAATTAAAAATACATTTAAAAAATGTTTTAATATTTAATAAATTTTTCTATAATAAATAAACTAATAAACCCAAAACTGCGAAGGGTAATAAAATCATTAAAATTACCATTGAAGAATAGTTATCAATAACCCAAACCTAGAGTTAGCTCTTCGCAACATAAGGAATTGTCAATTAGATTGTACTCACCTCCTCGGCAATGCAAACTGGACATCGCCAATCGCCCTTTGGCACATCTGCGAGCGGAGGTACAAGGCAGAAGGTATGGTAGGAGTCATCACAGCCGTCGCACAAAAGCATCTGCTCCTCCACGTCGCCACGTCCGCACACGTGGCACATGTACTTCGCCAACTGCACCGGTTTTTAAAGAATTAGGGTGGGAGGGCACAAATGGGCACAATCTGTCTAATGGTAAATGGATGCTATTAGGATATTTCTAAGGTGGTGTACAATCTTACAAACAACGTAAGAGTATAACAGTATATGTACGTGTCTATGTGTACGTGTGCGTGTGCTGAGTGTACGTGTGCATATGGGTACGTGCGTGTGCGTGTACGTACGTGTGTGAGCGTTTACGTACGTGTGTGCGTGTGCGTGTACGTACGTGCGTGTGCGTGTACGTACGTGCGAGTGCATGTACGTACGTGCGAGTGCGTAAATGTATGTGCTTGTGCGTGTACGTACGTGCGTGTGCGTTACGGACGTGCGATGCGTGTGCGCACGTGCGTGTGCATGTACGTACGTGTGTGTGTATACGTACGTGCGTGTGCGTACGTGCGTGTGTGTACGTACGTGCGTGTACGTGTACGTACGTGCGAGTGCATGTAAGTACGTGCGAGTGCGTGTACGTACGTGCGTGTGTACGTACCGGGTCGTCGGGGTTATGCGTGGCGGGCGGCGGCGCGGGCGCAGGCGTCACGGACACCGTCATGTTGCTGAGCCGGTGCTCACGCAGCCGCCGCGATCGCACCACTCCACACCCCGCTACAGCACTGGACATCCACTTGTTCTCACGTGGACCTGCACCCGGAAACGCATCTTAGCTACTCGTTTAGATATACAACGTACAAGCAAATACAAAATCCGGAAGATGCTGGAGCCCGTCATTGCATCCTATCAAATTATACTAATAAACCTTTAAACTGCCTTACAAAGAGGATATTTTCCTAGTTGCAACGCTTGGTAACCGCAGATTTTTGAAGTAAAACTTCTTTACGCACGTTTGACTTGGAGAGTAAGCTGGCGAACGCGTGACGAAGAGTGATCGGGCAAGGCGAACGAGAGTTGATACGGAATATAACCAAGAGAGAGCAGTGCGCGCGCACATTTTCTTTCTCTCTTTCTCTCATAGCCAGTTACGTTCAGTTTTTAGGACGACCACGAGGTTCATTTTTCAGGTCGAAATTTTCAGAACGGAATCGTGCAAACCAACAAGTGGTGCGTTCGTTTTTAGTATTCGCTCCGTAAACGTCGTAACTACCACGACGGTACTTGTACTTGTATCGGTACTTGTATTCCATAATTACTCGAATTTTTAATGTATCCATGAAGACGAAAGATTCAGTACGATGAAAACATAACTCTTATCAATAAACAAATTACTTATTTTGAAAAAAGAATTCCATTTATTTTAAATAAAATTAGTTTGAAATTAGAATTGTTAGCCAAACAAAAATTATTTTGATTTGAAATGTCCAGTACTGCAGAACGGCAATTTCATAGGTAAAGACCTACTTTTCACTATTACTATTATATGCCAGTGTGGTCTTTCCATGGTCGAGCCGACCGACTCATTTCAGCTACTACCAAAATATGTTGCAGCATAGGATATTTATTTTGCTAAAAGAAACAGAGAATACTCGCGAAATGTCCTTTTCATCCACAGCTAGGATAACCTACTTTAGAAATGCTAAATGTTTACAGAAGAACAATTTAATTTCACTCACTCCTCCTGGTTTCAGGGTTCTCCTCTTTGATGGGTGTCCTCAGCTTCCTGTCCTCATCGAGTCCGGAGAGCGCGCCCTCAGTGTGACTGCCTTCTGCTTCGGGCTCAGGCTCGGAGCTCTTGTACCGGCGCGCGGGAGGCGGCGTGGCAGCTGCCACCGCTGCCACTGCTGCCACCGCCGCCGGGCATTTGCTGGCAGAGCGACTGCGTGTGGCTGCGGTCACTTTTTCGGGTGTTTGCTCAATTTTCACCTCGATCTTCTGCAAAACATCTCTTAAATTAAAATTGGCTAACTTAAAATCTGTTATAATATACTGAATAGTACTCTGTCTCTCTCTCTCTCTCTCTCTCTCTTTCCTCTCTCTCTCTCTATATATATATATATATATATATATATATATATATATATATATATATATATATATATATATATATATATCGGTATAACTGAGTATATAGTGATTGGCGCCAGAAGAAATCGAAACAGGAGATGCAATGGCACCTTCCTGACAACTTAAATTATTAAAAAACTGCAGTAGCCAACCCATCTGCCAAGCTTAACACTTATGAGGCAGTCTATGTTGAATGCCCACAGTGCCAGCAGTGTACTTTTGATAGACCTTAAAAATAAAAAAATAACCAAACTCAATAACCCAACAAATGTAATGTTGTCAGCTCCTTTGAGATACTGTGGTCTAAATAGTTTGCCGCATTTTGAAGTACAAGGTGTCGTTAAATTCTTCATCATCATAACTAACAGCGTGATAAATAGTTATTGTAGACGGGTTTCGTGATTTATCACGTTTTTATTAACTCACTTTATTCTCTGTTTAGCACAAAGTTTATAATCAATTTTACACTAACTACATGAAAAACTAGATTGAAACTTTATGGCAATGTCATATAAACTTACTTTCTTGACTGTCTGTTTGTCTGTTCGATATATGTTTTGCAATCAATTTTAAACTATCTTTCCGATAGCTAAGCCCGTGAATCATTAAACTTACCTCAGAACTAAAAACGTGCTAAAAAAGCCGACATTTCGTATTATCAGTATAGTATTTATTAATATAATACATAAACTTACAGTTTCCTTGTTATCACCCACAACACCACTGCTCTTGAAAACATCATAGGGGTACAGGATGCGTTCGTAGTGACTCTTCAGGATGGAGCCGATGCCCTTGCCCTGTGGATGGCCCATGCGTCGCGCAATCTTCGACCATTTCCGCTCCGCTGAGCATACTTCAAACCCACCTGGAGATTTAATGATAAAAATAAATGACTTTGACTTTGTAAAATAATTATGTTTTCTTATATTAACACAACTTTCACTTTTAAATTATAACTAAAAGAACACCTTTTAAATTTGCGTAACTAGCAGAATTTCGTGTCAATTTATTCTTTTCTTATGAAATATTCTGCGTATTCTAAAATTATGAAATACTTAATTTTACCTCCTATATTTGCTTTTCTATCTTATGAAATAGTTTATTTATGTGCCCTTCTTCTAAATGTTTTAAAAAATCTTTTCGTTTTTTATTTTTAAATCTTTATAAGTGTATGTTTTTATTTTTATGTTGGAGCCCGTGGTTAGTTTAGTTTTTTGAACGCATGCCTTCCATGTACTGAAAATCAGCGTTTAAGTTACCGTTATGTGGTTTTCGTAACACTTGTGCTGAGTAGACGCAATTTTAGTTCCTAAATTATTTTGTGTTATGTTAACTTTTATTATGTTAGGTCTTTATCTATAAAATTGCCGTTTTTTTATAAAATAAGTTAACATATTTCTTTTTTCATTTTTTTTCTATTCATCAAAGTAATCATTCATGCAATCGACATCTTTGTAAACGCAGTGGCTGTTTATTGATGCCCTTCTTGACAATATCAACTAGACGGGAGGCAACAAATTTTTCAAAGGCTTTTTGTTCTGCCTCTCGGGTATTGCATTTTTTCCGCCGGAAAGTTATTCAAATTCTGGAATAATTAGAAGGCTGTAGGGCCAAGGTCTGGTAAGTACAGCGGATGCAGAGAGCTTTTAACTTTAGCTCTTGTAACTTGGAGATGTCTGTTTTACAGTATGAGGTCGCACGTTGTTATGCAGGAGCAGCGGGGACGAACGGTTGACCAAAGCTAGTTAGAGACGTGCCAGCTTCTCCATCATTATGTTCAGTTCTTCACATTAAACATCTGCAGTAATACTCATCCCGTTTGGTAAGAAGCTGTAATGAATCACAGCATTGTTTAGATGCTGAACCAGCATCCAACCAAGTTGCTGAGCGCTTGCGATTGTCAAACAGAATCCATTTTTCGCCACATGTAACAGTTCTTTTTTTGTATGCCTGTTGAGCAGTGCAAGGCATGTCTTGACGCGTACTTCGCGCTGGCAATCATTGAGTTCGTGAGGCATCCATTCATTTGTCAAGCTTTTATACCATACCAATTTGATGCAAATAGTGCAATATTGATTCGATGCTAACGTCGAAAGCGCTGCTAATTCAGCCGTAGATTGAGTATCATCAGCTTCCATAATGATCTTTATTTCGTCATTGTCTACCAGTCTTCGTTTTTCAAGTCGAAATTTCCAGAACAGAATCGGACAAACCAATAACAGGTGGTGCGTTCGTTTGTAGTATTCGCTCCGTAAACATCGTTGGATGTTGCGTGCCGCTTTTTCCACGTTAGTGCGTTTTTTACGTGGTAGAGCCATACTGCAGTTATATTAGTTGTATAAGTTGTAGCACGAACGGGTCGGCTCGACCGGGGAGGTACTAAGCTCTCACAGAATACCAGAGTCCAATAGTAGCTTAATGCTGCTGTGTTTCGTATGGTGAGTGTAGAGAACCGGAGACCCTTTTTACTGGGAACGAGGCATTCCACCTAGGCCCTCACGGGTGACAACGCATCTTCATTTTGATTCGTAAAAAGGATAGATGTAGATGACTATGGGCCACAGCAACCACTTACCATCAGGTGGACTGTGTGCTCGTTTGTCACCCTATCCTATAAAAACAAAAAAAGTGCGGTACTCATATTTCATAATTATTCGAATTTTAACGAATCTATGATGACGAAAAAAAATCAGTGCGATGAAAACATAACGCTAAACAATAAACAAACGACTAATTTTGAAAAAAAAAACCCATTTATTTTGAATAAAATTAATTTGAAATTACAATTCTTAGTCAAAAAAAATTCTTTTGATTTGAAATGCCTAGTACTGCAAAACGGTAATTTCATAGGTATACCTGTTAGTATAAAAAGTTTAGAGATAGTTGTTAAGAACTGAAAACAAAACTAATGACGGTTAAAATAAGGGTAGCAGTAGGTATTCATTATTTTAAAGTAAAATTATTTAATAATTATATAAGTGTCACCACACCACTACATTAATACAGAAAGTATTGTGGAGCTCAAATACATTTCACAATAAATAAGTGACAATTGAGTTAGCATTCTAAGCTACTATCTGCTCCCAACAAAGAAGGCTAAAGATGTAGATACTTATCTTCAGCCGGCAATACATGTTGCCAAAGCCTCAGCCAACGCGAGAGTAGGCAAATTGATGATACAAGGCGAGTGTTACAGTCTACATGTTGATCAAATTTGAATGAGTGAACATACCGACATGGCAAACTAACATGTGAGCATGAATTGCCGAGTGCAGGCGAGCGCCTTTGATTTGTACAAAAAAACCGATACTATTCCAAAGTGAGACGAGTCGTGGCGACCGATCCCGAGTGGTGGTACTGTGGTAAGGCACGCCAAACGCATCATATAAACGTCGGCACGCGCCTACACTCCGCCAGCTAGGAGAGCGACGACGAGCAATGGCGTGGCAAGACAAATGGGCTGTCTATACGTTGGTACTCGCCTTCGCTCGGCCAACATGATGTATAGACAGAACAGGCTTTACAAGTCAGAACTCAACTATCCGCTATACCTATAAAAGCCGTTTCGTTTTCACAACAGTAATTTGTTTTATTACGATGGCAAATACAGTAGCTACAGTATACCCTTTCGCCTCTGTGAGAAGTTTACAATCTAGCAATGGATTGTACGAGCTGATGATGAAGAAATTCTACAGAATGCCCATACTTTAGACGTTAAGTTATTTATTTTTTTATTTTAAAAAACATTAACCAAATTAATAAGTTACTCATGTGTCGTATTTTATATATTTAAATTACACCTGGACAAACATCCAGACTCGGACCATTAATTTTTAGCAATTGTACTGTGCAAGATTCGAACTCGCGATTATGCAGTGTCCTTGCCAAGTGCTTGGCCACTGCATAGATGTCGTAGCGTAATAGTATTTTTAACTATTATATATAAACCAGTTATTAACGACTATCCTACCTGATGGTCAGTGGTGTAGCCGACGGAAAGACGGTAAAACGCATTGGCTAAGCTTAACAAAAGCCTGACTCTCGCCTTAAAGACATTATAGTCGGATGTAAAGACAGATGTTGCCAAATTATTTTACTCTCGATGAAGACAACCGTTAGTTCGAGTGCCTGGTATACCGACAACAAAGGGTTGGACACTAACTGAGTGTCTGATTGTCCAATGGCGGAAGGTAGAGGGGGAAATCACTCCAAGATTTAGCAACAAACCCGAACACAGACAAACCGGCATGTTTGCGCCTGAGCTCGAGACTGGTAAGATTAGCTTTAATTAGATTCAGCTCACCAATAAGTCTCCTAGCACACCTTTCCCATTAGTTTTAATTTTTTGTTATTAAATTTAAACGGTAACGTTAATTTTCTCCGGTATCGTGGAAGCAGTTTACAAACATAAATTACACATGGACAAACATCTAGACCCGGGACAATTATTTGTAGGCCATACAAATACTTGTGCCGTGCGGGATTCGAACCCGATGCCCTCAACGCCACAACTCACTGCTAAGCCACTGCGCCTCGGAACCGTCAGAACGGCTTTAAAATAAATACTAGTTATTATTATTACTAATATTAACCCTTTAACCACACCAGGTAAGCTTAAAATGCTTATAGGTAGGTGTGGTTCACGGTAGTAGGCGAATGGTGAATTCGAACCCACGACCTGGGATTAAGCTACTGTCTCTTCTGTTCAGTTCAGTTTCTTACTGTTATTATTTTGCGATGTATATAATTAATCATAAATTATACAATCTGCACCAAGTCCTTGAAACTATCGAAGCTAATAAACTGACTCATATT
Source organism: Parnassius apollo (assembly GCA_907164705.1). Taxonomy (NCBI): domain Eukaryota; kingdom Metazoa; phylum Arthropoda; class Insecta; order Lepidoptera; family Papilionidae; genus Parnassius; species Parnassius apollo. Next base: position 1,563,791 of record CAJQZP010000858.1, on the reverse strand, counting down.
ACTGGGGTTTCAGTCGGCTAATCTATCGTAAACCAAAATCCGCTAGAGATAGTATTCTAGTCCCAGTGACGTACAGCGGGCTAACTACCATACAATTCAATATCATTCATTTCGCATGATGCCAGTAGCTACAACATAACATTAGCATTTGTAACGTAGCTCCAGTATTGAAATAATACTAGTTTTTACGGAATTTATCGCGTATATTTAACTTTATAAATACCCGACGTTTAGAGAGCTTTACAGCACTCATGGTCACGGGAAGGACTGAGATGTTCAACGTCCAGATGTCATAGTTAACCGCGGTTACCATAGATTAAAATTTAACTTTTGTTCCGATCTACACAGTATGAACTTAGGTATCATGAAGTCTTGCAGTTGTATGCTTGGATTGGGATTTAATTTTATTTATTATAGGATCCCAAGCAGATGGTAGCACCTAGCTATCTTCTCTATTGAAATTAGGATGTTTTTTGATTTCAATAGCCTCGCGAATCATCCTTGGAAGGAATCGGTGTTCTTTTAGCAAGGATTTGTGGTCTATCAAATCTGATGTAGTGACGGGGGGCGATCCCGTACGTGTTCACAGATTGCAGACTTCCCGGAGCGTCGATTCTTCACATCAGCTATATGTTCTTTAACGCGGGTTTTAATTGATCTTTTAGTTTGTCCTATGTAGGAGAGACCACATTCACAATCAAGCTTGTACACTTCTGCATCTTGTTTTTTTTTTTTTCTTTTTTTTTTTTTTTAATTTTTTTTTTTTTTTTTTTTTTTGGGGGAAGGGGGTTTTGTTTGTTTTTTTTTTTGTTTAGACGACATATTCTTGGAAGACTTTGAGGAGAAAGCCCTGCTTACTTCTCCCATAAATCCAAGATTCTACAAGCAGTACGTAGACGATACTTTCACAATTCTACCTTTAGATAAACTAACTGCATTTTTAGACCATCTTAACTCTATAAATTCTAAAATTCAGTACACAATGGAGTTAGAGGCAAACAATTCCTTAGCTTTTCTAGATGTGTTAGTAATTCGGAATCCTGATAACACCTTGAGCCATACTGTGTATAGAAAAAAGACCCATACAGATAGATATTTAAACGGTGATTCTCACCACCATCCTTCACAGTTAGCTACCGTGGGTAAATCTTTGTTTCAGAGAGCACGAGGGATCTGTGACAGTAAACACCTGGCTGCCGAGCTCCAACACGTCAAGCAAGTTTTGCATGACAACAAGCTTCGGGTCCCGCGCCTACGTCACAGAGAACGAGTGAAGCCGGCCACAGTCGAGCGTGTACCTGCTGTACTGCCATATGTTAGAGGAGTCACTGACAAGATTGGCTACATCTTGAAGCGCGCTTCCATCAAAACATACTTCAAGCCACCGAAGAAGATTGGTCAGTTTTTACCATCAGTCAAGTGTAACGTCCCTCTGCAAGATGCAGGAGTGTACAAGCTTGATTGTGAATGTGGTCTCTCCTACTGAAGAATCGACGCTCCGGGAAGTCTGCAGTCTGTGAACACGTACAGGATCGCCCCCGTCACTACATCAGATTTGATAGACCACAAATCCTTGCTAAAAGAACACCGATTCCTTCCAAGGATGATTCGCGAGGCTATTGAAATCAAAAAACATCCTAATTTCAATAGAGAAGATGGCTGGGTGCTACCATCTGCTTGGGATCCTATAATAAATAAAATTAAATCCCAACCCAAGCATACAACTGCAAGACTTCATGATACCATAAGTTCATACTGTGTAGATCGGAACAAAAGTTAAATTTTAATCTATGGTAACCGCGGTTAACTATGACATCTGGACGTTGAACACCTCAGTCCTTCCCGTGACCATGGGTGCTGTAAAGCTCTCGAAACATCGGGTATTTAAAAAGTTAAATATACGCGATAAATTCCGTAAAAACTAGTATTATTTCAATGTGTAGTGTTCGCGTAAATATAAGAAATCATTATGTAGCTCCAGTACTTTAGAATGCTTTTTATCTATACTTTATGAATGAATGAATGAACGATAGTGTAACAAATTTTATTCATGAATGAAGCTTAAACAACTTGTATGCAACTGCGAGCGAATCGTACTTAGGGTTTTATTGTTGACACACTGATCACATTTAAAAATATTTGCACAGTTGTCCTTGTTAACAAGATGTTACAAGACAGTATTTAAAAATAATTTAAAAAGAAAAAAACGACGGGTTGCACGGGAGTGCCGGCAGAAGTGAAAACTTGAATATTAACGTTTTTTTTTTATATAGAAGAGGTGGCAAACAAACATTGCGGCTCACCCGATGTTAAGTGACTACCGCCGCCCATGATCAACCGCAACACCAGGGTAATTGCAGGTGCGTTGCCGGCCCTTAAGAAAGGAGTAAGCTCTTTTCTTGAAAGTCCCCAGGTCGTATCGGTCCGGAAAAATCGCCGGTGGTAAACTATTCCACAGAGAGGTCGTACGCGGAAGAAAACTCCTTTTGAAACGTACAGTGGTGGACAGCCAAGCATCCAGATGGTGTGGACGGTATCGGGACGTTTGCCGCGTAGTGCGTTCACGGAATTTGGCGGCTGGGATTAATCCGAACAATTCCTCAGAGCACTCCCCATGGTATATGCGAAAGAAAATGCAAAGAGATGCGACATCTCTTCGCAGCGCCAGTGAATCGAGCCGATCGGAAAGCACTCGGTCGTCGACGATTCGAGCCGTTCTGCGCTGGATGCGGTCAAGTGGAAGGAGTTGGTACTGGGGAGCTCCAGTCCAGAGATTGGAACAGTATTCCATGTGCGGCCGAACCTGCGCCTTGTAAAGTTGCAGGCGGTGTGCCGGCACGAAATACTGTCCCGCTCTGCTGAGCACGCCAAGTTTTTTAGAGGCCAATTTGGCCTTCTATTCCAAGTGACCACGAAACTGCACGTCACTCGATATGTCGACGCCGAGGATTCCGATACTGGCTAAGGCAACAAGGGGAGTGCCTTGAAACTGCCTAACCCGATCGAAGGCCTTCGCAATGTCCAAACTAACGGCCAATGCCTCCCCCTTGGACTCTACTGCCTCCGCCCATCTGTGAGTTAGGTAGACCAGAAGATTACCAGCTGACCGACCACAGCGAAAACCGTATTGGCGATCACTAATCAGCTGTTGATCCTCAAGGTACCTCATGAGCTGGCAGTTAACAATAGACTCCATTGTTTTGGAGAAAAAGACGGTGATGGCGATAGGCCGGTAGTTGGACGGGTCTGAGCGGTTGCCATTTTTAGGGATCAGGTGAACGAAAGCCGTCGTCCATGATTTCGGGACTACGCATAAAGAGTAGGAGTACCGGAAAATACGCGTTAAAACCGGTGCAACTCTGAAGCACACGTCCTCAGCACAATTGGGGTGATTCCGTCAGACTCACTCGACTTGTGGATGTCCAGGGAGAGGAGTGCTTTGCGAACCGAGCGCTGTGTGAACTGCACTTCCGGCATGGAGCAGTCACACCGCGGGATGGTTGGCGGCGTACTCCACCCGTCATCGAGCGTCGAGTTGGACGCAAAGAAAGAGCCTAGCAGATCGGCTATCTCCTTTGCTTTATGGGCCAGTGAGTCGTCCTCCCTGTGCAGAAATGGAAGAGATGGCTGACAGAAATTCCCCTGGACAGCCTTGGCGAGAGACCAGAATGCACGGGTTCCAGAAGGAAGGCGAACTAGTTTCTCGCCAATTCTGCCTATGTGCTCTAACTTTGCCTTGGCAATGACTCTTTTGAAGGACCTAGAGGCAGAATTATACTTCTTTTTTAGAGCGCTGGTGTTTACATCCCGAGACGTTGATGCATCAACCCCAGGCTTGGTAGCACTCCTGCTTATAGGAGCGACCAAACCATGGCTGAGATTTGCCTCCAATGGGCACCACAGAGGAAGAAATAAAAAGTTCCATACCCTGAAGTACCACATCAGCGACAGAATCCGCAACAACGTTGGGATCGTCTGGCGAGAAGCAAACCCGCCCCCAAGGGTAGGATGCAAAGAAAGACCGCATCCCATTCCAATCGACTGACCTATAGTGCCAAACACGGCGGCAGCCTGCAGAATATAGGCACCATACTCCGAACAAGACAATGGTCCTAGGAGCCTAAAGGGACGTCGACGGAAATCTGATATCCATCCGGGTGAGAGGTCAGCAGAAGGTCCAACAGGGAAAGTGCATGATCCTCCACATCTGGAATCCGCGTAGGCGAAGTAACCAGTTGTGTCAGACCATATGCCAAGGCAAAATCATGAACAGATCTCCCCGCATGATCGGTTAAACGTGAATCAAGCCATTCGGCGTGATGGGCGCTAAAGTCGCCGAGGATCACGATCTCTGCGGAAGGGATCTGCTGTAGCAACGAATCTGTAGCCATTTGGACGTGGAAGCCATTCGGCGTGATGGGCGTTAAAGTCGCCGAGGATCACGATCTCTGCGGAAGGCATCTGCTGTAGCAACGAATCTGTAGCCATTTGGACGTGGTCGAAGAGTCGGTCTGTTTCGGCATTACCGCTATGGGACCTATAGAGGCACCCGTAGACGCGCGGATGGTCGTCGCTGTCTACGCGTAGCCAAAGGATGGACAGGTCCCAACCTTCAAGTCTGCCGAGGCGTCGAGAACAGATGTCCTCTCTGACGTAAACGCAAACTCCAGCCCGAGGCACAAAGGAGTGTTCCAGTTTGTACCCCGGGTAGGAGAGATACGAGACATCAGCCGGAGAGGACACCTGCGTCTCGGTCAGAAAGAGCAGAGCCGGCCTCGCCGTCTCGAGATGGTAGTAGACGGCGTTTATAGATTAGGGTGAAGTCCCCTGATATTGCAGAAATTCAAGGATAGCGTGGCAGGGGTCGCTTTGGTCTCGTTGCTCCGTTTGTCCCGAGCAGTTGTAGTCTTGAGCGGAATTTTGCCCACCCCCCCAGAATACGCGGGGCAGCCTGAGCACCCACGCTCAGGAGTGGAGAAACATGGTCGTGGATACTCAGCGAGGGATTTTCCAGGGGTGCTGGTACCCTCCTGGGGTAGTCTATCATTTAATTCCGCTACCATGTTGATGGGGGGGGGATTTGGGCCTCCGGCCACCTGCACTCACCAGACGAAACGCGGAAGCAGAGCTTCCACTTCACGCTGGTTATCTGTGAGGTCGTGGTACCACCCCGGTTTGAGCCGGCCCATACGTGCAACAGCAAAGCTGCCGCGTGGCTCTTCCACTGTTACGTTGTGCATTCTTGATATTTTGGAATGGTTAGGGAATAATTTTGCACGAATTGCTTTAATTATCAGTATAAAAGTACTATCATTTATGTGGTAGAATACAATATTTATTTATTGCGCTATCGTACACAAACATGACAATTTATAATACATTAAAAAGTTTATCTTCTCCTACGCCGCGCCGGATGTCTACTCTCCATCCGTCTTACGAATTTTCGATCAGGTCACGTGTCCTGACGCGAGTTTGACATTTTTTACCCATTACAAAAAAGTGTACAACGCCGCTAAAGAAGTTTTCATCTTACGAATTTTCGATCAGGTCACGTGTCCTGACGCGAGTTTAACATTTTTTTACCAATTACAAAAAAAGTGTACAACGCCGCTAAAGAAGTTTTCACTTCAAAAATTGGGAGTTATTTAAAATAAGAATCGACTTGCACGACATATTGTTCTCCAGACCGAATATCCGTCATGGCCTGAGTGTCACACAGGCACAGGTGCACTATCTATTTTAGCTTACTCTCATGGTCTGATAGGACCGCGACCAGGTAGAGGTCAGCCGCAGGACTAACGGCTTTAAGTGCTTTCTAAGACACGGGGGTGAAACACTGCTAACTTCCTGACTCCGAGCTACTGACGAGAATATTCTAACAGAAAAACTCAATAAATGACTTTCATAATGATTTCTTATATTTACGCGAACATTGCACATGATTAAAACTACTTTTACGGATTTTATCGCGTTTATTTTTACTTTTTATTTTTAATTCCCGACGTTTCGGGCGCTTTCCAGCACCCATGGTCACGGGGGACTGAGATGACTGACGTCCCGATGTCATTGTTAAACCCGGAGTACCTTCAGCTTTTTTTAATTATTGTTTATGGTCCGATCTATGCAAAATGAACTGACTATGGCCTGAGGTCTTGCAGTGGTATGCTTGGGTTTAGTTTTAATTTTATTGATTATAGGATCCCAAGCAGGTGGTAGTACCCAGCCTCCTTCTCTATTGAAATTAGGATGTTTTTTTAATTTCAATAGCCTCACGTATCATCCTTGGTAGGAATCGGTGTTCTTTCGCGAGGATTTGTGGTCTATCAAATCTGATGTAATGGTTGGGGCCGTCTAGGATATGCAGTTTGTGATCATATCCTAGACGGCCCCAACCATTACATCAGATTTGATAGACCACAAATCCTCGCGAAAGAACACCGATTCCTACCAAGGATGATACGTGAGGCTATTGAAATTAAAAAAACATCCTAATTTCAATAGAGAAGGAGGCTGGGTACTACCACCTGCTTGGGATCCTATAATCAATAAAATTAAAACTAAACCCAAGCATACCACTGCAAGACCTCAGGCCATAGTCAGTTCATTTTGCATAGATCGGACCATAAACAATAATTAAAAAAGCTGAAGGTACTCCGGGTTTAACAATGACATCGGGACGTCAGTCATCTCAGTCCCCCGTGACCATGGGTGCTGGAAAGCGCCCGAAACGTCGGGAATTAAAAATAAAAAGTAAAAATAAACGCGATAAAATCCGTAAAAGTAGTTTTAATCAAATGACTTTCACCCAACCTTTTTTTTTTTTTTTTATAGAAGAGGGGGCAAACGAGCATGTGGCTCACCTGATGTTAAGTGACTACCGCCGCCCATGATCAACTGCAACACCAGGGGAATTGCAGACGCGTTGCCGGCCCTTTAGAAAGGAGTAAGCTCTTTTCTTGAAGGTCCCCAGGTCGTATCGGTCCGGAAAAATCGCTGGTGGTAAATTATTCCACAGAGAGGTTGTACGCGGAAGAAAACTCCTTTTGAAACGTACAGTGGTGGACCGCCAAGCATCCAGATGGTGTGGATGGTATCGGGACGTTTGCCGCGTAGTGCGTTCACGAAATTTGGCGGCTGGGATTAATCCGAACAATTCCTCAGAGCACTCTCCATGGTATATGCGAAAGAAAATGCAAAGGGATGCAACATCTCTTCGCAGTGCCAGAGAATCGAGCCGATCGGAAAGCACTCGGTCGTCGACGATTCGAGCCGCTCTGCGCTGGATGTGGTCAAGTGGAAGGAGCTGGTACTGGGGAGCCCCAGCCCAGAGATGGGAACAGTATTCCATGTGCGGCCGAACCTGCGCCTTGTAAAGTTGCAGGCGGTGTGCCGGCATGAAATACTGTCCCGCTCTGCTGAGCACGCCAAGCTTTTTAGAGGCCAATTTGGCCTTCCCTTCCAAGTGACCACGAAACTGCACGTCACTCGATATGTCGACGCCGAGGATTCCGATACTGGCTGAGGCAACAAGGGGAGTGCCTTGAAACTGAGGGGATACGACAAAGGGGTTCTTTTTAGCGGTTAACGCGCAAACTTGTGTCTTCTGGGGGTTAAACTGGACTAGATTTAGTCGCCCCCAATCCGAGACTCTGTCCAGCAGAGACTCGACTTCAGACACAAGTTTGTCCCGGCACTCGGAGACGTTTTCCCGAGAAATATTGGCTCGGCCGGTGTAAAGAGCATCACCAGTGCTGTCATCTGCATAGCAATGAATGTTACGGGTCTGCAACATATCATTGATATGCAGAAGAAACAGCGTTGGCGATAGCACGCAGCCCTGTGGAACACCAGCATTAATAGGCTTGCAATCGGAGCTTGCACCGTCTACAACGACCTTGATGCTCCGATCTGCAAGAAAACTGGTGATCCAATCGCACAATTTCTCGGGAAGCCCATAGGAAGGGAGCTTCGAAAGAAGCGCTTTGTGCCAAACCCGATCGAAGGCCTTCGCAATGTCCAAACTAACGGCCAATGCCTCCCCCTTGGACTCTACTGCCTCCGCCCATCTGTGAGTTAGGTAGACCAGAAGATCACCAGCTGACCTACCACGGCGAAAACCGTATTGGCGGTCACTAATCAGCTGGTGATCCTCAAGGTACCTCATGAGCTGGCAGTTTACAATGGACTCCATTGTTTTGGAGAACAAGGAGGTGATGGCGATAGGCCGGTAGTTGGACGGGTCTGAGCGGTCGCCTTTTTTAGGGATCGGGTGGACGAAAGCCGTCTTCCATGATTTTGGGACTACGCCTAGGGAGTAGGAGTACCGGAAAAAACGCGTTAAAACCGGTGCCAACTCTGGAGCACACGTCCTCAGCACAATTGGGGGGATTCCGTCAGGCCCACTCGACTTGTGGATGTCCAGGGAGAGGAGTGCTTTGCGAACCGAGCGCTGAGTGAACTGCACTTACGGCATGGAGCACTCACACCGCGGGATGGTCGGCGGCGTACTCCCCCCCGTCATCGAGAGTCGAGTTAGACGCAAAGAAAGAGCCTAGAAGATCGGCTTTCTCCTTTGCGGTGTGGGCCAGTGAGTCGTCCTCCCTGTGCAGAGATGGAAGAGATGGCTGACAGAAATTCCCCTGGACAGCCTTGGCGAGAGACCAGAATGTACGGGTTCCAGAAGGAAGACGAACTAGTTTCTCGCCAATTCTGCCTATGTGCTCTGACTTTGCCTTGGCAATGACTCTTTTGAAGGACCTAGAGGCGGAATTATACTTCTTTTTTAGAGCGCTGGTGTTTACATCCCTGGACGCTGATGCGTCAGCCCAGGCCTGGTAGCACTCCTGCTTATAGCATGATGCTATTTTACAGGAGCGACCAAACCATGGCTGAGATTTGCCTCCAATGGGCACCACAGAGGAAGGAATAAAAAGTTCCATACCCTGAAGTACCACATCAGCGACAGAATCCGCAACAACGTTGGGATCGTCCGGCGAGAAGCAAACCCGCCCCGAAGGGTAGGATGCAAAGAAAGACCGCATCCCATCCCAATCGGCTGACCTATAGTGCCAAACACGGCGGCAGCCTGCAGAATGCAACCGCGATTTCAGCGTGAGTGGCACCACACTCCGGACAAGACAATGGTCCGAGGAGCCTAAAGGGGCGTCGACGGAAATCTGATATCCGTCCGGGTGAGAGGTCAGCAGAAAGAAGGTCCAACAGGGAAGGTGCATGATCCTCCACATCTGGAATCCGCCTAGGCGAAGTAACCAGTTGTGTCAGACCATATGACAAGGCAAAATCATGAACAGATCTCCCCGCATGATCGGTTAAACGTGAACCGAGCCATTCGGCGTGATGGGCGTTAAAGTCGCCGAGGATCACGATCTCTGCGGAGGGGATCTGCTGTAGCAACGAATCTGCAGCCATTTGGACGTGGTCGAAGAGTCGGTCTGATTCGGCATTACCGCTGTGGGACCTATAGAGGCACCCGTAGATGCGCGGATGGTCGTCGCTGTCTACGCGTAGCCAAAGGATGGACAGGTCCGAACCTTCAAGTCTGCCGAGGCGTCGAGAACAGATGTCCTCTCTGACGTAAACGCAAACTCCAGCCCGAGGCACAAAGGAGTGTTCCAGTTTGTACCCCGGGTAAGAGAGATACGAGACATCAGCCGGAGAGGACACCTGCGTCTCGGTCAGAAAGAGCAGAGCCGGCCTCGCCGTCTCGAGATGGTAGTGGACGGCGTTTAGGTTGGAGTGAAGTCCCCTGATATTGCAGAAATTCACGGACAGCGTGGCAGGGGTCGCCTTGGTCTTGTTGCTCCGTTTGCCCCGAGCAGTTTTAGTCTTGAGCGGAATTTTGCCCCCCCCCCCCCAGAATACGCGGGGCAGCCTGAGCACCCACGCTCAGAAGTGGAAAAACATGGTCGTGGATGCTCAGCGAGGGATTCTCCAGGGGTGCTGGTACCCTCCTGGGGTAGTCTATCATTGAATTCAGCTACCATGTTGATGGGGGGGGGGGGGATTTGGGCCTTCGGCCACCTGCACTCACCAGACGAAACGCGGAAGCAGAGCTTCCACTTCACGCCGGTATTCTGTGAGGTCGTGGTACCACCCCGGTTTGAGCCGGCCCATACGTGCGACAGCAAAGCTGCCGCGTGGCTCTACCACTGTTAAAATTGATTGAAGTGATTTGAACCCGGGACCTTATGATCAGCAATCACGCTTGCGATCACAAGACCAACAACGCTACGGGACGCAACACGAAAAACGACAATAATAAGGAAAGACTGGCATTCTGAGTTTTATAACACATCAATTGCAACATATTAGCTGTTTATTTTCAAGAATAGCATGTTCGACAAACACCATTATAAAATGTTTTACAATAAAAACCATGTCATATAGCCAGTGAGCGAGCGTAAATAGGAAAGACCGATGTAACCGCAACGCTCGAAGTTAAATGTCCTCACGCTTCAATAAAGATCTGCGATAAAACTTTCAAAGGTAAGTTTCAAAGTATTTACTTATTTATTTATTCTTTTTTGTACACCACAATACAGAAACATCAAGTTCAGTTAAAACTAAATTAAAGTATGTACAATAGGCGGTCTTATCACTCTGAAAATGATTTCTTCCAGACAATCTTTGCGTAGAGGAATGATGCACACAAAAGTTAAAATAGAGGGGGGCATACAAAATAATAATAAAAAGTATAATAACACATACAAATAAAGATAAGTGAAAGTTATATATAAAACATATAATAGATTAAATGAAAAGATTAAATGAAAAGTAGGAAGTAAAGTAATTTATCTAATAGCGTTCTAAATAATACGATTTAACAAGACTTTTGAAAGAGTGAAGAGATTTAGCACGACGAATATGGAGAGGTAAGAAGTTCTACAATCGCACAGCGGTTACGGTGAAGCAGTCGCGAGCTAGAGCTCCAAGCTAGGGCAAGCCCAAGATATAAATTGATAAAAATATAGATTGTTGTTTTTAGCAGTTTTATAAAAATACACCAATCTTGATCTGTCTCCACGCTTCAGTTTCATATTCAGTGCTGTCAAGGACGTGTTTAACAAAGCACACAGAAGGCATACCACTGCTAGATAGATTGTATTACATATCAGCAATTGCATAGCTTCGGTGGCTTTGAAGAAAGCCGTTTGGGTTTGTTTAAGCAAAAGAAAAAAAATATTTACATCCAATACAATACATGAACAAAAGTAAAACACGAACAAAGTACAAACAAACTATGTACAAAATTAAAAAAAATTATTTACATTCTAATGGATAAGAGATAAGATAAGATAAGTGGAATCGTCTCGCTTTCTTATTGAACGATTTAATTACGTCCACGTAAAATGTTGGTGAACGTTTTAATTGTACCAATAACTGTTTTTAATTGCGATAATTGATAAGTCTCAAATACACTCTTAACCTTGTGTATTATCTCAACAAAGTTTAAAGATTTCCTCTCCGATTATCACTTTAACACACTTCAATTCATCACAAGGAACACTATTATCCTCCATTTTCATTAAAAATATTTAAAAAAGCATACATTTTGAACTCGTAATATTAAATCGCTTAAGATAAGCACACAGAGTAAATAAACATTGAAACGTGACATGAACTTGCAAACGTATTGCCCGCGCGCCTCCGCTTTTAACAAATTTATTCCCAAAAGCCTGGCTTTAAATCTCTATACTAATTGCTATATATACAATCGTAGTTATATTTCATTATAGAATATTATGCCATAGGTTAGAAAGAGAGCGATCGTCTTCTCGAAAGCCCCGTAAAAAGCCCACGCGAGCGAGGGAGACAACTATTAGCTCTATTAAAACTCATTTTTTATGACAGCAGCAGTATCGCTATGGCAATACGAGGTCATCGGTCAACCTGTGTCGAACAGTGGAGTGCGCGGGAAATTTGAAATAGTTTGAAACAGTTTACGAGTTATTTTATTAGTTGATATTATTGATTGATTCAGGTTTAATAAGGCAAGCCCAGCTTTTCGGTTTTAATGGAAGTTTCGCCACTGCGGTGAAGGATTTCTTGAAAAAGGAAGAAGAGTGCAAAGGTGCAGAGAGAAAGATCCTCCGTCATCGAAGGAACCGATTATAGGTAAGAGAAAGATTTTAAATAAAGAGGAGTGGAAGGATTAAACAGCACACTATACAATGCGGAGATAATGTGAGTATTCCTGCGAAGGCGGATCGGGAGCCATTTCAGCTGTTTGCGAAATTCGGAGATATGATCATATATATTTGCGAAGCCCAAATATAAATCTAATGCATAAATTTTGAATGCGCTCAAGCTTATTAAGCTGCTCCTCGGTAATGTCAAGATAGCAAATATCAGCATAGTCAAGGATAGGCAGAAGTAGAGACTGGGCGAGCGTAACTTCAGTTGCTGTGGGAAGGAAATTACGTAATCTACGTAAAGAGCTTAACGCAGCAAACATTTTTCTACTGACCTCATTAACCTGTGAGGTCCAAGACATACAGGAGTCAAGATACAACCCCAGGTTTTTAACCTTGTTACTGTAAGGGATTAGAGTGCGGTCTAGTATGATAGGGGGTAGGGAAGACCAGTCAATTTTACCAATTAATCTAGAACTACCGATGGCAATGACCTGAGTTTTCTTAGGATTAATCGTTAAACCATAACATTTAGTCCAATTCGAAATACAAGTCAGATCAGCGTTAATAGTGTCAACTGCTTTAGATAGATCTTCAAGAGAGGACTGAGTACAGATTTGGAGATCATCAGCATACAAGTGGTAGGAAGAGGACAAATTATGACTTATAGAGTTAATGAAAATTGCAAAAAGTAGAGGAGACAACACGCCACCTTGTGGTACACCAGCAGCTGTAGTAGTCCAGGTGGAAAAAACTTCTTGCACCTGAATTCGCTGTCGGCGACCAAACAAGTAACTTCGAAACCAGTCAACTACAATTGGAGATATGTTGAGAGAGCGTAGAATGCTTAACAAGATATCAAAATCTACAGTATTAAATGCGTTACTAAACTCAAGCAACGTGAGAATGGTAAGCTTTTGTTTCTCCATACCATACCGAATATCATCAGTGATTTGTAAAAGTGCAGTAGTCGTACTATGGCCAGGACGGAAACCGGATTGAAAGGGATTTAAAAGATTGTGTTTTAAAAGATAGGTGCTTAATTGATTGTGCACAAGACGTTCTAGAACTTTGGAAAAGAAAGGCAAAACAGAGATAGGTCTATAATCAGAAAAACTAGAGGGATTTGACTTTTTCGAAAGAGGAACTACAAATGCGTCTTTCCAAAAGTAGTAAAGTATTTTTGTGATTTGGATGTCAGCTATACTCGTTTCTATTTATTTTAAACAACGACAGTAATTATTTGTAACAAGTACACGTATAAATCCTAATCACAAAAATGAAGATGAAATTACAAATAACAACAATCACAAGTATAAACTATGTAAAGAATATTTTTACATGCATTTTTTTTACTTTTTGTAACAGAAAAAACACGTAAACTTCAAGCAACCTCTTGTAAATCCTCTGACATTGTTACTAAATATGATATTCTTTATTGGCGTATACCCGGCGTGTGCTACGCTAAAATAAGAAATACAGTTTGTTTATTTGTTGGATTTTGTTTTATTTTATTTTATTTAAATGATCTAAAACCGTTTATTAATTATTGCCTTCCCAATGAAACCGAATTGGGGCACATCGGTGGGATGGATCCAAAGTGACATAGGTAGAAACATTTTTGTTTTATATAGATAGATTGAACTTTGTCGGTTTTATTGCAAAAAAAAATTTTTATATATATAATTAGGGAGAAAAACGAGCACACATTCCACCTGATAGTGGATGCTGTGATCCATAGACATCTACATTTGTTCTCAATTAAGTATCAAAATGCAAATAGGTACATTGTCACCGATGAGGACTAAGATGGAATGCCTCGTTTCCACTAAAAAGAGTCTTCGGTTCTCTACGCTCACCATACGAAACACAGCAGCATCAAGCTATTATTTTGTTTTTCATTTGTATTTTGTTTCGTAAAATGAGTGTAGAGAATCAAAGACTGGTTTCACTGGAAACAAGGCATTAATTTGTCACCCTAATTCTATACAAGTGTTAAAATGAAAAATTTTGTACAACGGGCTTCAATATAAATAAAATGAGAACATCATCAATGTAGTCAAAGTCAATTAAATACGCATTATTAAGGATAACTCGAAAACTACCGGTCAGGTCTTAATCAAATTGATATGGGACTACATGAGAAGCACCAATTTTTAAATAAAAAAGGGGTTACACACATTATAAACAATAAAGTTAAATTGAGTTGGATTAAAAAAAAATAAGTTGACTGTAAATAATCAAGATGGCATCAAGACGTCGAGAATTCTTTTGAAATAAGTGAAATTAAACGTGTTATAATTAATTAGTTTAGTTTGTACATGTAGTGACGGCGTAAGAATACCTATTGACCCATATTATCACGTAGCTGTAGTAAGATGCACGGAAGACAGACGGAAACAGAAATAGAAGATGGTCAGAAGCGTTTTCCTGATAACAATATCATATAACAATTAAAACTGGGGTTACCAATTAGGTTGCCACCTTTTTTTTAAACAAATATAGTATTTTTCCCAAAAAAGATGCAAATACTTTTGAGCATTTCAGGGGCAAAAAGTACACATTTATTTTTTATTTTTATGCATTTTTAAGCATATATTTGTTATTGCTCTTTGCTTTGATCATTAATGATCAAACCACATTACTTTTAAAATAATTATAACAGTGAGCAATTTAGATTCATATTAAAATAAATTAACAATTAGTCAATCTATATATTTAAACCATAAAAGATTTTTTTTAACATTGATATGGTAACTATAAAATGTTGTTAGGTTAGCTAATTACGTTATAACTTAAAACAGAAGGACCCATATGTAAGGACTAAATAAATTAACCGACTTGGTATTACATGGATTTCACACCTTTTTACGGTAGAAGAACTGAGTTGCGAGACTTGGTTTTTTTACAAGTTATGTTTTTGATGGCATCAATTTTACATCATGTGTTTTACAAGGAAGAAATTCAGTGGCGCTGCAATCCATCATTTGGTATATAATATTTAATGTTATTTCATTTCCACATGTATATATTGAAACGAACGGCCTTCGTTCAAGTATGTAAGTTTCAATACGAGCAGCATTGATATACTAAAGCAGAATAAATATAATTCAATGAAATTATAACACGAAAACTAATATTCATGGAGTGTCATTAAATTAGTCATTTCTTGAATAGAACAAAATGCATGTCCACTGATGGGGTCTGAAAATAAGATGAACTACCAATTTCGTTTCACTCTCATATCTCAAACTAGAGTGTCCACGCGAATTCAGATTCTCAACTTAATATCAATATAATATACATAAATTTCCTCGTACCGGTAAACGAAAATGGAGTGACGAGCTGATAAGATACACATTAAGTCGATTGATGCGGGTGGCTCAGGATCGTGCTTTGTAGCGTTTCTTGGGTGAGGCCTATGTTCGACAGCGGATTCGTGAAAGGCTGTGATGACGATGATGATGAAAGTTCCTACTTCCTACGCTTTATACTAAGATTTCAAATAAAAATAGCCCCGTTATTAGAAGAATCTCATGTGTGCAGTAACCTAACCACTGTAAAAGGAGAAGATTAAAAAATATGCATAACCCACCTGCTTCCTTCACAATTTTGTGCAATGCATATAAATCCAGCGGCTTCCGTTCAACAGTAGGTATCTTGAGAACAGAACCCTGCAACTCCCAGAACTTGATGATCTGGTCCAAGAAGTTCAACTTCACGCGAGTGATCGCCTGATACAAAAAATAATAGATTTAACATCACAAATTAAAGTACATTAATGACTTCTTGATTTTTTACATTTATGCAAACGCTACACATTTGAAGTTTTGCAGATTTTTATCGCGTTTTATTAAGGCGATAAAAATTATTTCTCCTAATTTATCAAGGCGATTAATTTCTAGATCGTATTGATAAATTAAATTCATCATCTGTAATATCGTAAGTCCTAACACACCGAGACGAGCCTGCTGCAAAATTATTAACGGAACTATTATTTATAACTTATTATTCACGAGGACCTGTTTCAGGGCATCGGTGAGGAACTTAAGTGTAAAAAATTTCGAGCACTTCCTGATCGATTCTGCAATATGTGCTAAATATCTTCTTACTAATTCGTCGATTATTTTGAATAAAGCTCCTCACTGCTAGCACGTTTCCTTTTGTAACAGCTGTCAAAGGTCAACCAACCACTCCTTTGTCATCTCTCAAAGTCAGTCGACCGTGCTTAAAATTTGTTACACCAGAAATACTTGGTTGCTTAAGAAGGGCCTTAAAAAGGCCATAAATGCTTAATCCATAAATAAATTATAAATATATTTGAAGTCTATCTACAGACATACTATTTGAAGTCTATCTAACATAAATGCTGTTTGATGTCTAGTACATAGAGTGGCCTTAATCCATAAATTCTATTTAAAGTCTATCGAACGATTGGTCCGGTTTTAGGAGTCATTTAGAAAACTTTATCTGCAATTCCCCTGGTGTTGCAGTTGTTCATGGGCGGCAGTAATAACTTACCATCAGATGAGCCGTATGCTCGTTTGCCCCCTCTCCTATAAAAAAAAATTAACTTGAAAAAAATGGGGAAGTAAATTTGAAATTAGAATTTTCGTATTTTTACTTGTAATGATTTTTAATGAATTTTAATCGTATTTTCAACATGAATTTTAACTGTTTCCCATACATTTTTTTTGCAAAACTCTTTGTGTTTCCTGTCATACCATGAAATTAACCAGGACTGCTTAGCTTAGCTACCACTACAACTGCAACTACATTTACATAAATGTATTATGAAATTATTTTAAAAAATCTTACCTCTAATTCATTCAAGCGTTGTATTCTAGGCGTGAATCGTAGTCTATCAACATCGACAGCAAATGGTGGTTGCCAGTGCTGAAAAAAAAATTCAATTACATACATAATTACAGTAATTTACATTTGTAAAACTATTAAATTTGAGGTCAACATAGAACCATTTCATTGTTTGATTTTCAGTCTGAAAACATATGGCTTAATTTTGTAACTGAAAATTAATATGCTGTTACATTTATATACAAGCAACTTTAAATTATATAGCTTACAGAATGATAGTTCCAATGTTCAAAACTATACATTTTAAAAATCAGTATCAACTTTGCTTAAATACCACTAATGACAGAAAGTAATACACAACAATTTATAAATAATTTTTTTTACAAATACATCATGCATAATTAGTTTAGTTTACGACGGGCTGTTTTCCGCAACTCCACGTCTAAGCGCGTATTTTGCATGTGGGCAGGAATAATGTGGTTATTCGAGCCATGATATTTCCCTGAAGAAGTTGAACAGTCCTTTGATGTTGCAAGCAACTTCGGGGAGCGATCCCGGCGTGCCGAGATGTTTAGCCCTGTATGAAGTGACTTCTGGACATGTAAGCAACATGTGAGCCGCCGTTTCTTCCTCTCCCATGAATGCCCTGCACAGTGGGCTATCAGTAACACCTATGGTGAACAAATGTTTGTTAAAAGAGCCATGTCCTGTGATAGCACTTGTTACTATCCTCATCTGTGGCTTGTTCAGTCTCATTAAAACCTTGGTTAGACGACTGTTTATTTCAGACAGGGCCTCTCTAGCTTGTCTACAGTCTACTAAATTTTTCCAAAGTTGAGCATGTAAATTATTGAAGTATCTACGTACCAGTGAACGAACATAGCCTAAGGGGATTGGTATTATAGGTTCCGGCCCTATAATTGCCAGAGCCAATCCCCTTCTGGCCAGTTCATCTGCTGCATCATTGCCTCTAGATCCACTGTGTCCCTTGATCAACTGCAGAGTCACATTGTTGTGCTTACATACCTCATTCAATTGTTGATGGCAGTCGTATATCAGTCCCGAGTTCGTCACATTGCAACTCAGAGCTTGTAGTACCTCCATCCTGTCGGTCAGTATTCTGATGGAGAAGTCTTTCACCTTCCTAGCATCTATTGCTATGGCCGCTTGGATGATACCCATGCATTCAGCTTGGAAGACTGTGTTGTGGGTACCCAGCGGTGTCCATATGTGGATATTAAGGTCTTCAGAGAAAGCCCCAGACCCCACACCTTCATTTGTCTTAGAACCATCTGTGAAAACTTTGAGCTCTCTTGGACCCAATCCTTCCAAATGGTCAGTTTCCTTCAATTGTATCCTGTACTTCTTATCGAATACAAATTGTTTTGGGATCCTATCATACTTGGCTTGTAAGATAGGAATTTTTGAGTAAATTCTATCAATTATATCTGTATGGGGGACTCTACTCTTACTTAAAAGATTTAGGGTCTTGAGTCTAATGGCAGCTAAAGTTGCTTCTTGTTGTATATGTAGATGAAGCGGTGTTAGCTCCAGCATAGCCTCCAAGGCATCACACATCTCATTACATCATATATATATATATATAAAACTTCTTTGTTATTTCGATGAAATTTTGTGTGATTGATGATTCAACAATTGTTTAAATTCACAATAGGACTTGGTAGGTGGCGCTATTGTCGAGAAGAAATCATGAGACCAACTGCTAGTATATTTATAAATTAAAAATGAACATCTGCATTCTCCATTAGTACAATATGTATTACTTGATTTAAGTGATGCAATGATTACACAATTAAAGACTTTAAAAATTAGTAATATCATTAAAGAATGGTTAATTATAATTACATTTATATAGTAATAATGATAATGCATATAACATTTTAAAGAGTACAATACAACTCAAAATTATTTTCAAGTTATGTGATGAACTGTTAAAACTAACATAGTAAATACTAACACAAATATAAATTTACAAGGTATTATGCCTAGTTGACTTTAACAATAACCTACACATTACGAAATATTTACAGTGATTAATTATTAGAAAAACTTAATGGCTGTTGTAATATATTTATTTTGTAACATATTTGCTCACAATCAGACTTGCAACGAATATTTTGCTATCACTTGTTATTCGGCCTATTCGGCTACTTTTATACCATTAGGTTGAATACTGAATATCTAGGTACTATTCAACTGAATACCGAATACTTAAGTTTGCATTTACACAAGGAGTAATATAGATTCCAAAAATATAGATTACTTAAATCAACTGTCAATTGATAATCATTTTGAAAGTTGTCGTATAATTATTAGTGAATTAAATCTGATTGTTGTATGTATATATAGAACCCCTAAGAACCCCTAACAGCGATTTTAACATATTTATCGAAAAACTTGAAATTTTACTTGCTAAACTAATGGTACGTCTAAGTAACAATAAAAATAGATTAATATTATTAGATTTTAATATAGACACGTTAGCTAATAGCAAAAGAAGAAGTATCTTTATTACAACTCTAAGGAAATACAATCTACATCTTACTATACAAGAGCCAACTAGAATTACGGCTTATTCTGCAACTTGTATAGACAACATAATAACAAATGCTAATAAGTATGAATCTCAAGTACTTAATTTGGGATTATCAGACCATACTGCGCAATTAATTAGTATTGCATGTAGATATAACTTTGGGGAAAAACACTGGTTCATTTATAACAGAAATATAGATTCCAATCTACCGATATTTCTAAAGTACTTATCCCAAATTGGATTCAGAGAAGTTTATGAGGAAAAGGATGTAAACTTGGCATATAAATCATTCTTTAATACATTTAACTTGATCTTTACCCTAAGTTTTCCCCTTAAGAGGATTAAAATTATACAAAAAAATAAACTTAATTGGCTTACGGAAGGAATAAAAATATCCAGTAGAAACAAAAGGAAACTATATCTAAAAACGTTAAAAAATAAATATTTTGCTAAGACAAGTAAATATAGGGAATATTGTAGAATAATGAAAGCGGTAATAGTTGAATCGAAAAGGAGGTCTAATATAAAATATATACAATCTAGTGTTAATAAAACAAAAGCTACATGGAACTTGATAAAAAATAACACCAATTCAATAGAAAACACCATAAAAAATATAAAAGTTAATGGGTTGATAGTCAGTGAGCCAAATGAAATGGTAGAAATTTTTAATAACTTATTTCTTACACGTAATTATCAAAATTCTAATGTTGGATTTTATAAAACTTTAAATAACTCATTTAATTGCAACAGTATTATCTTATCACCGATCAACATAAATGATGTCAGTAAAATAGTTAAACAAATAAAACCGAAAAAATCTTTTGGCTACGATCATATATCAATGTATTTAATAAAACAACCTTTAAAGCATATTTCAGAACCAATAATTTATATCATAAATCTAATGTTAGAAACGGGTACATTTCCAAATGACCTAAAAATTGCTCTTATAAAGCCTGTTTACAAAAAAGGACCGAAGCAAGACCCAAATAATTACAGACCCATAGCACTACTACCAAGCTTTTCCAAAATCTTTGAAAAAGTTATTTATAATAAAGTCATGAATTTCATTAATGTAAATAAAATTTTAATCCTAATCAATATGGATTTCAAAAAGGTAAAAACACGTCATTAGCTATATTTAAAATAATGAAACATATTTGGAATGACATAAACGAAAAAAATCCATGTTTTGCCCTTTTCTTAGATATGACAAAAGCATTTGATTGTGTTAATCATGAAATTTTACTGAAACAATTGGAAAACATTGGCATTCGCGGAATTGCTCTAAAATTATTTAAATCGTACCTTGAAGATCGATATCAGGCAACTATTTTGAATACGTATAATAGTAATACTACAACTATTGAAACAATTAAGTCAAAATTTAAAAAAGTCAACATTGGTGTACCTCAAGGAAGTATACTCGGTCCTTCTTTATTTTTAATATATATCAACGAGATATTTAAAATCACAAAGCATTTAACAATAATGTTTGCTGATGATGCTACAGTCTTTTATACTAGTAAGCTAATAAATAGTTCAGAACTTGAAAGTTAAATTAATAAGTCCGTAAAAGACATAGTGTCCTGGTTAAAATCTGTAAACCTAACAATTAATGTACCTAAAACTAAAATTCTTCAAATTAGAAATTACAAGACCGAACCAATCCATTTAAAAATATCATTTGATGGCTCAGTCATAGAGGAGGTAGATAATATAAGCTTTCTTGGAGTTAAAATTGACTCTCACCTAAATTGGAAATCACACATAGAAAAGATTAACAAAAAGATATCGAGTTATTGCTATGTTCTTTCAATACTTTCTTGGTCAACCTCTGAATCTGTTAGTAGAAATGCGTACTGTGGTTATATTTATCCATTGTTAATCTATGGTATAATTTTTTGGGGTAATTCAACCAACATAAATGAAACGTTTATACTACAGAAACGATGTTTACGCATCATATACCGTAAAACAAATAGAGACAGCCTGAGGAATTTATTTAAAGAAAAACGTTTTTTAACTTAACTGGAATATATATCTTAGAGTTGTGCCTATTTATTACAAATAATTGCGATTTATTCGAAACGAAACTTTCAAAACGGCAAAATCTACGCCCTTGCTACGAAAACAATTTATATCTACCTCAAATTAAAAATAAATTGTTTGACAAAAGTGCATACATAACAGCAATTAAAGTATTTAATCACTTACCCAATAGTATTAAAACAATAAAAGGACCCAAATTCAAACATAATCTAAAAAACTGGTTGGTGGAACATACGTTTTATACGGTAAATGAATTCTATAATTTTAAGAGTTAATATCGTGTTCTTTATTATACTTACATATATAAGCATTTTTTTTTTATATTTTATCTTAGAAGTTAATTGTAAATCTATCATCTGTTAAATGTAAATTGCAAAATGTAACCTGTTAAATGTAATCTGTTAAATGTAAATAGTATATATATTATGTTTATGAAAATTGTAAATCTATTGCACGCCTGATGAGGCAACTGTTGATACCTTTAATAATATGACATCTTCAACTTGTACACAGTAATGCAATAAATGAATTATTATTATTATTATTATTAATTATAAGTAAGAGGTTTTATTGTAGTCAGATAATTGATAAAATTAAAATATTTATAATTTTTAACAAATCAGTAAGTAATTTAATATAAAAGTAACAAAATATGATAAATATTGCATGCCCAATGGCAGAATATAGCTGTACAGTTTCTTCTCTAAGCGATAAACTATGGCATCACCATATGTATTAACCTCTATTCTTAATAAACAATTTGAATTTGTAATCATCAAAGTAGTTGTAGGTAGATAATCAACTTCCATGTCATAAAAATTAAAAAAGAAATATCAAATAAATGTGTATGTACTCAGCTATTATAATTAAAGTAGAAGATGATAGTGCAAGAAGACTCATTTTTCTTCATTTTCAGGCATTTTATTCCATTTCTTCTCGTCGACAAGCCCAGCTTCAGTCAGCTTCAGTCCCAGAGAATGGACGCTCTGAATAAACATTACTTCCTTCCTGGCCGAATACTTTCGCTTATTATACGGCTATTCGGCCATGAATTACGCAGAACATTCGGTATTTGGCGTGTGGCCGAATACAGTATGTTTTGCAAGTCTACTAAAAATTAGACATGGAATTGGATTCACATTTAACATGATAGACGTCGACGGGGTAGATTCAGAACCACCAGATAAAGACAATCCATCTGGTTTCGGTACCTCTAAACGAAAATTTACAGACTTAACACCAAGCATTCATAAAAAAAAGCTGGTCATGACAATACACCATCAGTGTATTCGCATGGAAGACCGCCGTTTACCCAATGCTGTCTTTTACTCAGAGATGGCAGAAGTTAAGCGAAGGCACGGTGGTCAGCATCTGCGCTATAAGGATTTTTTCAAAAGACACCTGAATGCTTGCGGTATAAACCATGAGTGTTGGGAGGAGCTGCAAAAAGTTATCTTGGCGATCTACCGTCATTATATATATATATATATATATATATATATATATATATATATATATATATATATATATATACTTAGGATAGTGTACATATATATAATCATATCTAAATATTTACACCCAGATTTTTTAGAAAAGACAAAATACACTGATAGTGATAAAGGGCTCTTTATCATCCACCTTATGCATAAAGAACCCGATCCTTCATTTGGTTAATACAATCCGAACTGTTAAGATCGGCCATATTCTAAACCAAAATAAGGTTTCCAATATTGAAAAATAAAGCATAACAAATTTAGGTTAGGGTCCCAATAGCTTTTAAAACTGCTTCAGATGCCAATAACTTTATTGAATCATCTTTTCTTGCTAAATACAAACTATCAGCAGTCATTCCAACCTTCAATGTTACCAGAATGTTAGAGGTATACCAACCAATATTTCCATGAAGAAGTTAGTGTGTGAGACTGAATTACGCCCTGTTAGATGAGAAATTATAAAGACTATGAGATTATATCAAAAAGAAAGATATGATGATGATATTGAGTGGGTGGTTACCCAAACCATTGTCCTTACATTTTCAGGCCAAGAGCTTCCTTCTCACTTACTGATTTTACACATCAATTCCTGTCGAAACCTACACACTCTCTACCACACAATGTTTGAAGTTTTGTTGCTTTACACATGTAAACGCTCAGTGCAGATCAAAGCCATGCTGCTCCCAACCCTTAAAAGAGTACATTGGAGATAATTGTGTTACAGATACCCCAACATGCCTGTTCTGCTAATCACTTGGTAATTGATAAAAGTTTCCCTGAACATTCAAGACAAAAAGGCATTAAATTGGTCATGTCCCAAGAAAATGTTTCATATCTAGAGGCATCTGCTCGCTTCTCTACAGTTAGGAGACCTTATGCTGATGTAGCTGCATATTTAAGGACACCTTACCTCTCCACTTCATTTGAACAGTTATCAAGTATTCCCCCTGTTCCTGCTGGTCAATACTCATAACACCTCTTCATTGCTTTTGCCGAAACCTGGCTAAGACCTGCTTTTAGATCCAGAATCCCTGGTTTTTCCTGCATCCGTGAGGACCACAGCGATATTTATGGCAGCATTAGGATTCTTCTAAATAGAAATCTTACCTTATCCCTTACAGCACTGTATTAACCAATTGTGCGTTCATAAAAAATAAATTCCTGGAGTTTGAATATTTCATTTTACCGCTCCAAAACCGTCTCAATCATTTGTGCGTTAACCTAGAAAGCCTCGCGGCAACTTCACGAGAGTGAGCCGCGGTCACTTGTGCGAGATGGATGGTTGTTTCGTGAACGACCGCGGCCGCAGTAAGTGTTTTGTTTTTGTATTTATTTTGCTATATTTACGTTAATTGATTCTTAATTGTTAAGATGGAAAGCTTAGCTACAGTTTCATAAAAGAATATCGTGCAAATTTACTGAAATTCGAAGCAAAACCAGTCGTTAAAATCTTAACGCACGAACGTGCGTTGTCGTGCTCAACTACTCCTTTTAGTCCAAAGTCACTTTGTAATTTTTGATACCTTTTTACAATAAAAATATGGGGGAGTTGACGTCCTAGACCAACTCTTAGAATACTATAGGACATACCAAAAGACCAGAAAGTGGACAGTTAAGGTGATGGTGCACTTTTTAGATCTAGCAGTTGTAAATGCTTGGCGAAAGTACCACAGAGACTGCGCTTCTAACAAAACCAAAGGCAAAGATCTACTTTGGTTTAGGGTAGATCTTGCAGACGCACTCATCAACAGTATACCTATTTATCAGTCTCGACAGTTTGAAAATAACAATGAACCAACAACCTCGCAGGAGTTGCAGATAGAACCAGAGGAAAAACCGTCTAAAACCGTCTAAAAGGCCATCTGTTGCTCCTTCGTTTGACAAACGATTTGACAAGTTTGATCACATGCCAGTCTTAGATGACCTTAAAAGAGGCAGAAAATGCAGGATGGAGAGTTGCACTTCTACTACAAAAGTACGATGCATAAAGTGTGCTGTATACTTGTGTATACTACGAAAGCAAAATTGCTTTTTGGAGTATCACTCTAAGTAACTTTTAATGCCGTCCATGGAAACTTGGTACTTACAATTAGTGGTTAATTTTAGATTTCTTTTTTTTTTGAGAATTGATAATGTTTTTGTTTGAGAATTTTAATTTTATTTTGAAAACTTCTTTTTACCTAAGAATACTTTGACTGACTAGTTGATAAAATAATTTTGTTGCTTCCAAGTACTTAAATACGGATTGAGAACCAAATAATTATAGTTCTTAATTAAGAATAAAGGTCCCTTATATTAATTATAAATGTCCTTAAAAAGACTGATTACATTACAAATGATATAGTAAAAGCATGGTTTTTCATTTAATTTCCCTCGAACGCACAAAGTTGCGTTAGCACAGTTGAGCACGACAGCGCACATTCCTGCGACGGTGATTTGGGGGGTCCTGGAGGGATACGATTTTTTTTACTATTTTTTTTAGGAACCCTTAGACCATAAATGTAAAACTGCATGGCATGGTTTCATTATTAATTATAATATTTTTTGTCGTGCTGTAAGGGTTAATAATAAAATATGATAAATAGATTAATTCCCCTTCCCTCTCTACAATATGAATTCAAATGCAAAATATCCCTCGTCCTACTAATTCTACTTCTCTCTCATGTTTTCCTCATTTGTTCATATTTTATGTGATTTTATCAATACTAATAATATTAAATTGTAACAATACTGATCATTTTCGGTGGCAGAATTATAAATGTTTGTGTTTTCTTTTGTTGTAGATTAGAAGCCATTCACAAAAAAATAAAAAAATTATAGTAAACAAGATCTTATTAACCCTTCAATCCCCATAAAAATCCCATGCAATCGCATGCATCTGGCAAATCTTGAGCGGTCGCATGTGACTGCACCCACCCACAGCACTTAAAACCGTTAAAACTTTTATTTAGAGGTTACTTTTCTATGAAGAAGTTTGGCATTATGAAATCTATACAAAATTCTCTATCCTGTGATCTAAACAAAAGTCAGGTTTTACTTCATTACAAAAAGATTTTATTGTATTTTGATAACAAAAAAATACATACCAAAAGGATGTCGGTAGCGTGAAAATCACAATTATTTCTATATATTACTTGAAATTATTTACATAAAAAGATAAATTATATTCACATAAAAACATTCGTTACAATTTTATAATAAAACACTATACTAAAACACTAGAAACTACTAACAACACTAGAAAAATACTAAAAACAACACAATAGCATTCACATGAAAATGGAGTATGAACTAAAGTAGATTATAAATGAATATCTAGATTAAGTGACTTTTATTCCACTAGGGGATAAAAAATTTCATATTGTTTCTATAATGCCAAACTTCTTCATAGAAAAGTAGTCTCTAAATATGAGTATTTATGGGTTAAAGTGCTGTGGGTGGGTGCGGTGATATTTGTCCTCTTGAATTTTGACAGAATATATAAAGCGTTCAAATTTCGATTCTTGCCATTTGAGAGGTTAACTTTGTTGTCACGAGAGGTTGACTTGACGTTGGCAGAATTCTATCAAGAGAAGCCATAAAGTAAGGAAGCAGAAGAAGAAATTATTATTTTCAGTATTTCAAAAAAATGTATTTTATAATAAAATTGTATAAAAATATCATATAAAAATATAAATTACGTGTCACGTTGTTTGTCCGCGATGGACTCTCAACCTATATATAAAACTCTCAACCTATATAGATAAACTACTCAACCGATTTTAATCAAATTTGCACACCGTGTGCAGTTCTGTCCAACTTGAGAGATAGGATAGTTTTTTGCCCATAAGTGAAAATTTAAGGAATTTTAAAAGGACATTGCAAAGGGTCGTCGAAAACCGCAGAACAAAGTCTGCCTGGCAAGCTAATATTATATAAAAAATGTTACCTTAATATGTAATATGATACTATTTAATATAAGATATATTAGTAAAAAAGTTAAGTTTACAGCCTATATACATCCCATTGCTGGGTACAGGCTTCCTCTTACTTTTGAAAGAGTTTTATGGCAAGGAAGTGTCAATCACACTGCCCCAATGTATGTTGACTTCATGTTGGTGGAATACAAGTTGTTTGAAATATATATTTTTTTCTATTATCTCAGATATGCCGGTTTCGTCACATTGTTTTCTTTCACTTCTGAGCACAAGAGAAAAACAGCACTTAAATACAATAAACAATGTCATTGGTGCCAGCAGGTGAACCTGAGTTACTAGTATATTGAGGTATTTACACCAATCGCTTAAGTGTATGCAACAAGTGTATAAAATTAAAGATACAGCTTCTTAATTAAAATATTACTTTTTGAATTACTTAATACTAATATGATAATAATTATGTATCTGGGCCACATTTAGTCCATATAAAGAAATTACTATGTTTTCTCTGTGTATAATGAGAAATGGCACTAGTTATAATGAAATGTATCACTACCACTGCTATGTTCCATTTTTCTTAGCCATTTATAGCCATTTTAAAAATTAGGAACCTTTTAAAATTACAAATAATGCCCAGTAATACCAGTTATCAGTAGACTTCCAACAAATATACGACTACTATTAATTATTCAGCCTATTTGGCTACTTTTGTCTTACTCGGCTGAATACCAGTATGTATAATTAATAGTGAAACTGGTAAGGTCAACTCTCGCAATTCAAACTACCAGTTAAGTTTTAACATTAAATTAACTAAATCAGATCAGGACGTTGCAATGGTTTTTGAGAAATATTTTACTGATATTCCGATCTTAACCACTAAGTCACTGAATTCTTCTCCTACCGTCGCCGAATCATTACTTAAACAAAATGTAAATGTGTGTACAAAGAATTTTACATTTCATAAAGTTTCATCAAAAGATATTGTAAAATATTTTAAGACTATTGATATTAAGAGAACCGCCGATCTGTGGGGGATTTCTGTTGAAGTTATTGCGTCTATAATAGATACAATCGCACCTCAACTATCTATTATTTTTAATAGTAGTATCAAATCTGGTGTGTTTCCTGATTTAATGAAGCATAGTAAAGTAATACCTTTATTTAAATCTGGTAGTACATTGGACCCCGCTAATTTTAGACCTATTTCTGTACTGCCAACACTTAGTAAAATTTTTGAAAAAATTATTCTTGATCAATTGTTAATTTTTTTTTAATGTAAATAAATTACTTCATAAAAATCAATTTGGTTTCACAAGGGGTCGCTCGACAACTGATGCTGGTGTTGAGCTGATTAAATATATATTTAATGCATGGGAGAATTCACAGGATGCTTTGGGTTTGTTCTGTGACCTATCCAAGGCCTTTGATTGTGTTCACCATGAAACATTAATCAGGAAACTTCAACACTACGGTGTAAGAAATGATGCTCTTAAATTAATTATTTCATATTTAAGTGACAGAACACAAAAAGTTGTTATTAATAGTATGAGTTCTTCTGGGTCGATTGTACAAATGGGCGTGCCTCAGGGCTCAATTCTTGGCCCCTTTCTGTTTCTTGTATATATTAATGACTTACCTTACATAGTAGGGGATAACCATGATATAGTATTATTTGCTGATGATACTTCATTAATTTTCAAATTAAAAAGACAGTTATTAAATTACGACGAAGTAAATAATGCTATAGCTAAGTTATTCAATTGGTTTAATGTTAATAATTTGCATTTGAATGGAACTAAAACTAAATGTATGAAATTCGTAACTCCTAATGTTAAACATGTCAATACTAATGTAATTTTAAATGGGGAGGAACTGAGTCTTGTTGATACCACCATTTTTCTTGGAATCACACTGGACGCAAAGCTTCAATGGCTCCCCCATATATCAAAACTAGCTAGCAGACTTAGTTCTGCAGCATATGCTGTAAAAAAGATTAGAACCCTTACCAGTGTTGAAACAGCTAGAATAGTTTACTTCAG
This sequence comes from Parnassius apollo, assembly GCA_907164705.1. Classification (NCBI taxonomy): domain Eukaryota; kingdom Metazoa; phylum Arthropoda; class Insecta; order Lepidoptera; family Papilionidae; genus Parnassius; species Parnassius apollo. The sequence continues at coordinate 1,534,763 of CAJQZP010000858.1, read as the reverse complement.
TTATTTCCATAGCATTATGTCGTATGGTATTTTGCTATGGGGACACGCGACTGACACTGAAATTATATTTATTTTACAGAAGAGGGCCATTAGAGCAATATATAATTTAAAACCAAAAGAGTCACTGAGACAAAAATTTAAAGAAATTAATATATTAACTCTGGCCTCTCAATACATTTATGAAAATGTAATGTACGTACACAAAAATAAAAGTAGTTTTGCGAAAATAAGTGATATTCATTCTGTAAATACTAGGAACAGACACAAGCTGGTAGTACCAGTTACTCGACTCCACCGAGTCAGTAATTCATTCTTGGGGCGATGTATATGCTTTTACAACAAAATCCCAGAAAATATACAAAATTTGTCATACACAAAGTTCAAAAATGTTATTAAACTAAGTTTGTATAAAAAGGGTTATTATAATATTAAGGAATTTATAGATGATAATAACCCCTGGGAAGGGTGATCGCTACCAAGCTATTTCTAATTTGTCTTGTGTTGTTGATTGTACTTTGTAAGCTATTATTGGAAAAAAAATAGTCCCGCTGGGTTTCTTGCTGGTTCTTCCGACACGACGGACAGAGGTTTTTTTTTTGCGAACCAGTGGTAAATTAAAAAAGTGACCTTCAATAAGTATTTTTATAATCTACATTGAATAAATAAGTTTCTATTTCTATTTCTATTTCTATTTATAGGTTACTATTTGGCCAAACGACAAGTACTAAAGTAAGAGGATTTATTGTAGTCAGTATAATTGGTAAAATGAAAATATTTATTTGTTTTATAATTAATTTTTTAACCATTAAAGTAGTCATACTACATATTCCACTTCCATATTATAAAAATTGAAAAAGAACTAACATAAATAAAGTGGAAGATAATGGTGCAGAAAGCCTACTTTTACTACTCTACTACTCTACTTTTTGTAGACAATCCCAGCTTCAGAAAATAGATGCTCTGAAGAATAAACACTACTTCCTTACAGGCCAAATACTTTTGCCTAATATTCGGCTATTCAGCCAGGAAGTTCTCAGGACATTTGGTATTCAGCTTGTGGCCGAAAAGTATTAGTTACATGTCTAGTTATCAGACATTCAGCAAACATATTGAACAAACATAAAAATTAAAAGAAACTCATACAAATATAGTCATAATGCTTTTAGATTGGTTATTGAAAAAAATTAAAATCAGTCCTTCTTAAGAGGAGGAAACAAAATGTTATGAGTTATGATGATTGGTTAAGTTTTTTCACATGTATATAATTAGTCCAAGCTGCATTGCTCTTTTGGTTGCCTAGCTTAGCCATTTAGGTAATCTAACAAGTGTTTTGAAGTTATCAAATATCAAAATAAATATAGTCAATATAAAAATAACCCTTTGATACATTGGACAGTTTTTAAAATTTTCAACTGACATAAAAAAGGAGGAGGTTCTCAATTTGACTGTATTTTTTTTATGTGTGTTACCTAAGAACTTTTTCGTGATGAACCGACTTTGATAATTTTCTTTGATCTTTTTTAATTTTTATTTGAAAGCTGGTGCTTCTAATGTGGTCCCATATAAATTTTATCAAGGTCTGACCAGTAGTCCAAGTTATCCGTAATAATGCATATTTAATTGATTCAAATACATTGATGAGGTTCTCAATTTATTTACCTATATTGAAGTTGGTTGTTCATAATTTTTAATTTTACCATTTATATAATAATTAAGAATATAAAATTACAGTGAATAATTTATGTGGTACTAGCATGTGGGATTATAGCATGGGTTACTTATATAATGTTAAATTACAGCTAATGCATAATACTTATATTAAAGTGGCCCAGTTCTATGGTACATTATTGCAAAAATGTTGTCAATAATATTTGTGTATCACATATTTGAGTATTTGCAACAGCAGTGAAATATATTTCAAATGTATTAAAAATACAACAATGCAAGGATTATGAAACATCATACCTATTGATTTTGTAATTGATACCAGTCAGTGGAATGCAGATTTTTTTTATTATTTCATATAACAAGCAAACATAACTAATAATCAAATTTCACACATATTAAACAGCTTCTAATATATTTATTTTAAATGTGAAAATCTGTAAAACACATATGTGCAAAAATTTATTAGTGAATTTAAAAGAAAAATCATTGTAATGATTAAAAGAAAATGTGATTTAAATACAAATATACATTTTTCAAATGTAAAATATATGTTTTGTTTTATTTTATGCTTAAATATAATTTTACCTTTTCATTGTATCAAGAGAGTTCTAAATTAAGAAATAATACAGCTGATAATTAGGCAACAGTTATTGCAAGTGACCATTGTAACTAAATATTAAAAATAGACTGTTCCTAATAAGTGAATATGAATTACTATATCTTTAAAGCCAGTAAAAAAATGTAAAATCAAAAAAGTAAAAGCATTTCAAAAATAGTACAGCAAGATACAATGTATTTGATAAGATCAAATTGAGAATGTGTCTTTACAAGTAAAGTGAGCAGATTAGAATAGATAATCCCTCACACAAGGTACTTTTCGATATATTATGTCTTAAAATAGATGCAAATTGTAATAATATTGATCAATTCAAATAATTTTAGTGTCATTATGCATTGTTCCAATGCAGAGAATGTAAAAATTTTGCAAGTATCTGTCAAAATTAATACTGATATCGTGCTTGGTGTGGTCATTACAGTTAGTTACTTAGGACAAAAAGTCTCAATAGTTCTTTTTTTATCTAAAGTATCGTAGGTAGGAGTGCACGACACAAAATGGCAACCTGAGTGTATCAACAATATGCGAGTGCAGTCGTCGTTAACTAAACGCGATGCATAGCTAAATATGCACTGAAAAGGTACCTTGACACGTATAATTGTGGTTTTTAACAACAAAACCAAAATGAATATACAAAGAACTAGTAACTTCTGTTGCATCATAGGACATTTCTATGCGTGTACCTTTAGGGTTAGACACAATTAAGTGGTCAATTCACAACAAATATTGACTAATTCTAACAAATACAGTAAAATTCTAATATTCATGACAAAGAAATCCACTTACTGCGGGGGGTTTGATCTTACAAATCCCCGACTTCTCAGCGATTGGCCTTATTTTACTGATGTAAGCCAATGGATCCAGGAACTCTTCAGGAGTTGGCTCGAACACAGGCGCCTCCGGGGGTACAGTGAACGTGAAATTATCAGGTTTCATGGGGGACGCCGAGTCCCCCATACTAACTTCGACATTAGCTTCGTCACATTTTCCCATTTTTGAGAAAAAACCAATGCAGTTCTCACAAATTCAATTATAACTAACAATTAAGCATTATCTAATGTTAAGGAATAAACAGTGCACGTCCGCAAAGAAATAGAAGTAAAAGAATTGTTCTTTCCATAAGGAATCTCGACAAGATAATAATTGAAATTATCACTAACAAACAGAGCCCACTTGCACGTCCGCCATGCGAAATTGAACTTTCGAAACTCCAGTATTGCCATATCGAATAATCAAAATAACGAATAATATGAAAAATATTATTTTCTTTTTGGTAGAATTAAACAGTTATTAAAAATCAAACCTGGCTACATTAACATATTTAAAAAGAAACTTTATTTTTTACCATAAGATGCACGAAAGCTCAAAACTTTTTCTAAGTTTATTTGGGGAACGTTGTTGTTTGAAAAATTAATTTAAAATTAACTTACGAGTATCATACGGCCGTTCTTTAGGATAAGAAGACGAGAGAACAAGTTTAACTGTGGGTAGTACAAAAGGTAGCTTAAGTTATGGTTACAAATAACCATGTAGTTATTAGTTGTATTTCACCATGGTAACTTAAAATTCATATAAATACCGTTGAGAGAAATAATTTATCCACGTGACATTTCGTGACCAAAAATATCACCCTCTCTTGCTTTTAAAAGGCGAATAATCATTTATAAGATTTTTGTCTGTTCGGGCTCATTTTCGAAATGGCTGAATCAATTGCGATAAAACTTAAGAAACAGATAGCGAGCAATTCCCGAAGTGATCTAGGCTATATTTTTATAACTGGTACTAGAATAGCTGTATTTTTGTATATCAAAAACAGATAAATTACAATGGCTTTTATTATTACCTCATAAACTATGCAAAACAACACTTCACACATACCCAACATACAAGTTTCGAACAAAACTTTTTTGGTTTGCAATTTTACTAAATAAATAGATCCTAGCACTATACTTTCTATCTCAGGTTTTGGTGCAAAATGGATTTTAATAAACCGCGCGCAGAAAATTTTCGAACGACGTCATGATGTCACTTGTCGATGGTTAGTACGGTTGACAAAAATAAATGTTACTAAAATAGTGGTAGTAAAAGCAATAAATAATAAGGAAAAATTATTAATAAAAAAACTTTGGAGTTGTTACAAAGATTTATTAAGTGCAAACCTTTTGGTTTTTTCCTTCTCGAAAAACTTTAGAACCTTTAAAATAATAACATGTTTACCACTGCGATAGGCTTTCACTTAACCCATTTTCTTTTTTACTTTTACATCATTTTACGGCAAAAATATAACTGTTAAAGAATAAGTTAACAAGACTTTTTCACGTGAAATTAATAGATTTTCAATTTTAATTTAAAATGTTTCATATAGCAGGTTTTATATATAACAACTTTTTCGATTACAATATCTTCACAGAATACATAATAGTACGTACCGCTTACTTAAAGACCAATAATATAGATCTATATCTTTTTTTTAAATTTATACTACTATATTCATAAAATAAGCTTTATTCTATACCAACCCGTGCTGTAGGTACAGAGCAAGTCGAAAAAGTTTTTTATAAGATTTAATTATAAAATGTTACTTAGCTACTACGACTTGTTTAAACCCTGTGAGCTCAGGGTCCCAAAACGTCCCCATAAAATGAGTGCACAATTTGAAGTTGTGCGCTCATTTCAAATAGTACAGCGTCGCTCGTTTCACAGTAAAAGTAAGTAAAAGAATTTATTGATTTATTTTTGATGTTTTTATAACAAAATTTCCTAAGTGGTCCGATTAAAATAAGGTAAATTCAATGGTCGCTTTGTGAGTGTAAGAAAAAGGCATTACAACCTTCTTTTATTTTAGTCGAATAATTCAAACGACCCTGTTCTTATTAAATAGAGTCGGTTTTTTATTATTATGTTTAATTCTTTAATTAATTAGTTTATTCATCCTCATCATTACAGCCCTTCACAAGTCCACTGCTGTACTTAGGCCTCCCCCAATTAATGCCACAAAGCACGGTCCTGAGCCACCTGCATCCATCGACTACCTGCATGTTATACCAGGTCGTCACTGCATCTAGGTCGCCCTACACTACGTCTACTGGTACGAAGCGGCCACTCGAGAACCTTTCTTCCCCATCGGATATCGGTTCTTTGAGCTATATGGCCGGCCCATTGCCACTTCAGCTTACTAATCCGCTGGGCTATGTCGGTCACTCTGGTTTTACTGCGGATATCCTTATTTCTGAGTCTATCACGCAGAGAAACTCTGAGCATAGCCCTCTCTATAGCTCGCTGAGCGAGCGTCCTTGAGCGCCCTCATACGGCAAGCAGTGCAGGACCACGTCTCAGATCCGTAAGTCATCACTGGCAACACGCACTGGTTGTACACTTTAGTTTTCAGAGATTGAGGTATACCTGACGAGAAGATGTGTCATAATTTCCCGAACGCTGCCCAGCCGAGTTGAATCCGTCGATTGACCTCTCGGTCGAAGTTGGACTTACCTAGTCGGACTATTTGTCCCAGGTAAACGTACTCGTCAACAACTTCGAGCATAGTGCTCCCAACAACTACCGGCATAGGCGTGCCATGGACATTAAACATGATCTTTGTTTTGTCCATGTTCATCTTAAGACCTATCCGTTGGGAGACACCATTGAGGTGATTGATCATAAAGCTAAGGTCCTCCAGCGATTCTGCCATAAGGACTATATCGTCGGCAAATCGAAGGTGAGTGATGTACTCGCCATTGATGTTAATACCGTATCCTTTCCAGTCCAGTACTTGAAAACTCGTGTTATTTCATTAACTTTTATATTTGATATTATATATTTTATATTAGTTCATTAACTTTTATATTTTTTCGTATTTAGTTTTAATTACATAATACTTATATATTATATTCTTTGACGCCTTCTCTGTGTACTATGTAGTCATGAATTGACGGACCAAATCACACGAGTTTTAACCTTCCGGGGGAAAAATAATATTTTTACTGGTATTCCAACCCATATGAACTCCCAATGGCAACACTATACACCTCATTTCGTTGTGAATTTTTCGTGCCGAATCAGCGAGTCACATCTACAAATTAAAAAGTTGAAAATTGATTTTTAAGTAAAAGTTCTTAATTTTATTATTAGCAACATGTGAAAACTTACTAACTTAACACTCATTAACGTTTTGGACGATTGCAATGTATGTAATTTTTGCATTTAAATAACTTGTAGGGTAGATTAAGTATAAAGTGAAATGTGAAAACTATATTTGAAACAGAACGAGCATCTGTAAGTACAAAATTTTTTAATAAACTTAGTATGTATATTGTATTTATGTATTAAATACGTATATTGCATAAGTATTTAAAAAAAACTGTAGGGTAGGTTAACAAAATAGCAATATAAAATCAATGTATAAGACAGAGCAAAAGTCTGTAAATTACATATTATCTGTCTTGCGGTGCCACGATACATTGAATTGATGCGAGACATTGAATTCTACTTTATATGAATATTCATACATTCATATTTACTGCCAAAATATGTATAACATTTTTTTTATTTTTTTTAAAAGAATATTAATAATGCTATAAACATTCCTAATATTCCCCCCTTAACCACTCGTGGTAAGCTTAAATTGCTTGTGTTACGAGTGGTTCACGCCAGTAGTCGAATAGCGGATTCGAACCCACGACATTTTTTGAGTTCGCGGTCCGCGCCCTGCCATTAGGCTACCGTCGCTTCATTACACATAATACATAATTGCTTACATTGTAATAAAAGTTTAATATAATATCCATGTATGAGACAGTACGAGAATCTGTACATCATTCAAAGGAGAATAATTTTGAATTTAAATTAATACTGAAAAATCATATTCAGATTTTAAGTAATCCAACTACAGGGGGTACTTATAAAATGAAAATCTTTATAGTTCATAATGAATGTGATACTATTTTTTGGTCAAAAAACTACATATTCTTAAATAAGATATAACATATTGAACATATTTTAGTTTTTACTTTGGATCATAACGTTTTGTTATAATCCCCATTGCTAAAATTTCTTATAACACTACAGCTATATCATATATAAACCACATGGCTGGCATATAATAACCACGTCAAGTGACATAGCTTGTTAAATTGACCTTGTGAAACATATGTATTTTTTTTTCACCTTATAAATAACATATATGTTATATTATAAATAACATGTATGCTAGTTATAGTTATGAAAGTTCTCTCGTATGCAAAGAATCCAGGAAAACTAATGGCGAAATAAAATGGGAATCAAATTCCTATACCTATAAAAAGATTGTCTATAAGATTTTAACCAAAATCAATAGATAAACTTAAGTTCATGCATTTGCTATTAGATAAAATATAAATGCATAAAATTCATAGGTCGACCTTAAGATTTATGCACTATTCTCCACAATCTTCAAACGAAATACAGAATAAGGAATAACCTTCTACTCTTCATAAGCCGGGTTCGATCACCGCCGGCACCAATGAAATTGTTAATTGTAATTTTAACTGCTGATTTACCACGTGCTCGGCGGTGAAGGAAAACATCGTGAGGAAACCTGCATGTCAGAGAAATAAGAAAACAATATTTCGAAGACATATGAAGTTCGCCAACACGCATTGGGGCAGTGTGGCGGACAAGTCCTTGTCCTAAAACCCTCTCAGAAATGAGCTGAGGCCTGTGCCCAGCAGTGGTATAGGCTGTAACTTTACTTTACTTTACTTCATAAGCCTGTTACTAAATCATTGTTAAAGAAAAACCACTTATTATAATTCTTACCCTGGTCAACAACTATTATGTAAGATCTCCTTTGATCTAAACTTACCTTGCTGTGGCAGTGCTGTCAAAGAGGTATTTATGCATGCAAAGCATAAAAATAAGCCCTTGTCTGTATATACAATATATCAGTTGTCTAAAGTCGTGGTAGATAAAGTAAGAAATTTACTTCTTACTATTACGATTTGGACTCATACTGTGAAGTTAAACAGTATTTTGCTGGTGTTTATAGGAAGAAAAATAATAACTAGAATACAATCAAAGCTTAAATCTAACATAATTTGGTTCACAAAGCTGTTTTTCACCAAAAAGAAAAAGCAAAGAAATTTACACTAGTACGAGAAAATATGAATATTTTAACCGACTTCAAGAAGAAGGAGGTGTTAAGTTTGAATGTTTTTTGTGTGTGTTGCCTCATAGCTTTTCTCTGGGTGAGCCGATTTTGACGAGTTTTATTTTTGAAAGCTGGTGCTTCAAGTGTGATCCCATATAGATTTAATCGGGACCACCAATGGTTTTTGTGTTGTACTTAATAATGCGTATTAATCAAATACGCACATTGAATACATTGATGATCTTCTCATTTTATTTATATAGAAGTCGGTTGTGCAAAGATTTTAATTTTGCCACTTTTGTCAGTTACCTCACAATATCACTTGTATGTTACTAAAGCTATATGAAATTTAGTAAATTAGTTGTTAATTTTGAAAACTGCTTAATATTACTGCAATAAATTAAACAGCTAGTTAGGTGAAAAATTTTAACAAGAAAACACATTACTTTTTACTGTACGTAGTACCAGGCATTCATGCCCTTCTCGTCCTAGAAGAAGTGGTATTGATCAAGGAATCAATAAGCATTCAACATTTTTTCTCTATCCATGAAATACAGATTATACAATAGTTTAGACAGATAAGAAAACATCTCAGTGTTGCCATATATGAAAAGCAAATATCAACAGGCTTTCAAGAGCGCAGACTCGAATGCAATCGATGAGCACATCCGTCATCCGCCGCCATTTGCGAAAGAAGAGCCGATCATTGTATTGCTGCTCTGCGGCGGGAGTGACATCGGTTTGATTATGTCGAGTGTATAAATTGTTATTTCGATAAAACTGTGAACAGTGTTCAAATTTTATCAGTTAAAATGATTGTGAGATTGCTGAGCCTGTTATGTGCCGGGATTTTGGTGGCTTCGGTGCAGAACGCCGAAGGAAACAACGACAATGAAGGTACTTATATCCCTTGCCTCTTTATTTGTTATTTTACACAGTATTTATATATTATTTTCATTGAAATACATAATTAAATTAGAATTAATAATTTATATAACAAGTATATTTTAATTAACCTATTAAAATGAGTCCAGGAAAGTGTTTAATTTTGACGTTTTTCTTCATGTGGTCATTTGTTTATTTTTGGTGTTAAAACATTTAAAGTTGTTTTTTGATGATTATAAGCATCGGCGCAGTTGCTCGTGCAAGAAACTGGTCGTGTCATGTGGTGTGGGAGTTGTGAGAACCGGCCCGACCGCTTCTGAGTGTCGCACACTGCAAGCGCGCTTCTTGACCCGAAGTAGGCGTGAAGGAATAAATGTTTCACCGTACCAAAATGATCGCTAAAATCTTCATATCGCTTCATCACTTTCCACGGAATTAGGACATAGTATATAAGATTGCTATTTAAAGCCTAGAAACTGTCATTCATATTGTTTTTATTTGCTAAATTAATTTATTATAAATACTAACCATACCATTATTGAAAAATTATTTCTTGATTCTTGACTTAATTATTCATTTTCACCAAAAATATAATGTATGTATTTTTATTATTAAAATACTTTTGCCCTGATTTTTGCAGTGGAATTAAAAGATTTTGGATGCTAACAATACACATAAAATATTTATAGATAATGATAAAAAACATGTTAATATATTTGTTTTTCATTGTGTATAATATTCTAAGTCAAAAAGAATATAATTTAGAAGCAAAGCTGGGAAAAAGAAATATCACAATCTAGATTGACTAGATCTGTGGAATATAACCCCTCATAGTAATTTAACATGATATTGATTTTGTTTGGGGCCATTTGTAGTTTTGGCAAAATTAATTAATATCTTTTCATTTATATCTGATTAGATAGGAGAAGAGGACTTCAAATAAAACCAATTTACTAAAATTTTCACATTTAATTTTACCATATATACAACATTAAATTTAAATTACAACTTTTTGGGATCTTTATAGCAGTCACAATAATTTATTTAAGTGCAGTATTCCCTTAATATAAGAAATCAATACTAAGGAGGACTATTCTTTCGATATATGTATCATGAGATGTTGAGCTGTAGGATTATGAGATCAATGAGCTCATTAGCAGTGACTTATTGTCATATATGACTTCAACCAACTTCAAAATAGAGTAAAAACATATTTAATTGACTATATTGATGAAGTTTACATTTAATTTTGAAGTCGGTTGTACAAAGAAGTATGCCCACTTTCCATATTTTGATTGACCTGTCACTTGATTCGTTTTACAGGTCGCATCTACCTGCAACCACTGTTGCATAAAACCAATTATTGTTTATAATAACATAATAACTTATCACCTTTTCATTCGGTTGGTTGGAAAAATGCTATTAAGTAAATAAGTTTTTCAGATTATAACAGCTGTCAAATAAGGTCTGGCGGCTGACGCAACCTCAAAAACTATATTATATATAATAAAATCAAATAGCTTCTTAATCGCTGAGAAAGTTACTAGTACTCTCAAATAAATGTAATATCATCAAAAAACAATTGGTTATTTTGAATTTACAATGAAAGCAAAAAAAATGGTGAGTCCATCATCTACATACTAGATAGGGTCAAGGGATAGGAATCAAGATATTCTGCATATTTTTTGTAATTCAGAAGATAGCTGTCACTTTAGTACGCCCCATGCATTTCGTAAGGAGAAACTACTTATCTCCATAATATTTTATGTTAATACTGACAACTAACTGCCTTTCCAATGTATGAAAGGAGAAAGTACTAACACGCATTATGGGTTGATAACAGTCTCAGGATAAATAGTACTTAAACATTATAACATGTCAAAAGACCGTAAGGAAAAGCGATGTATAATATTAAAAGTTCTTACCATTGTTATGCCAAAAGACTTATGTAAAAGACATAACATTGTGTTATAAATTTAAATATTTTTTCTTATCGGACACAGACAGTACTTGTGCTAACAATTGTACAGCAGCAAACAAAATGAATAAGAACACTATAAATCCTGTTTCAAGTTAAATTTATTCTTTTTACTGTATTGGTTGAAGAAGGAAAAAACAAAATAAATATAGCTTGCTTAGTAATAACTTTTAATGAAATATAATAATAAAAAAATTACATGACAGTTTTAAAACTTGGTTACCTGTAGCAAACATATGTCAAAAGTTACGCAACACAATTTTATTATTAATCTACAATATAATCTACTTCTACAATTATACTTTGTTTTTTCATTAGTAAGCATAACCTATTCATTTGACACAATAATTTTTTCGTTATAAGAGATCAAAATTCTTTCGATATAAGTATTGATTTCTTAGATTATAGATCGGCTCTGGTACTTATTGATGAATCAACCTTAGAAAAAAATAAGTCGTTGTACAACTTTTTTCATGATTAGACTGTTGATTCTTGTTTTATATTTTCATTGTATTAGAGTAATAATTCAGGTTATAGCAAAGTTTGCGCTGCAGTGATTAGATATATTCATAGCTTCTAATCTATGTAATCAGTTTGGAAAATAATACTTAAATGGTATTAATAATTTACTTAACCTGAGTATAATTATTGTGTAAAATAAAATTTAAATTTATAATACTTTTTTAATAATTTTTAAAATAAAATAATGTCTTCGACATCCGTATCTTAAATTTCATTGAATGTAAAACATTTTAAATAGACGCTTAAATACTTAAATATGTAAAGCAAAGTTACTAAGACCGTTCCCTCTAAGAAAACTGTGAAGACAAAATATACTAACGCGCCATGCTTATCAATTTCTACGTAAAGCAAATTTACTAATCTACAGTAAAGTTAGCATTTTCGGCCGACAAAAATACTTAAGTGACATCAATTACTCAAACTACCGTATTTTGAGTTGCTGAACGAAATTGAAATGTCTGTTGTCAGTAAAGAAAAATACTAAACAACAACGACCAAAAATTAATCATAACGTGTATTACGCAAGTATTCGTCAAAACATGAAAATTATGATAAATATTATACCTTTGCAGTGCTTAAGCACCAAAAAAGTGCTCAGATCATCACGAAATACAGACTGATCGACGCAGAAAAAAAATTAGTTGACCCTGCAGGCCATCCCTGGAACTTCCCGCTAATTTCAAATGCAAAGCGCTCCAAATTTCTCCAAATTATGTTGCGAAATCTCGAAGTTATGATAAAAAACGTTTTTTTCAAATTCTTTCTACTTTTATATCTCACGAACAAATTAACCGATTTGTTTAGACACCTGCTGCATATGGTGAAGCTACCTTGGACCAAAGCAACGTTTATCGGTGGTACAAAATGTTTTCAGAGGGCCGAGAAGATGTGAACGGTGAACAGAGTGACGGACGCCCGAGTACGTCAACAACAGACGATAACATTGATAAAGTGAAGAAAACATTATTGGCCAATCGTCGAATCACCGTTAGAGAAGTTGCTGAGGACCTAAACGTATCGATTGGCTCGTGCCATTCGATGGTAAAAGTAATGATTTGGGCATGAGTCGGGTCGCAAAATTCGTGCCAAAATTGCACAATTTCGACCAAAAACAGCATCGCGTTAACATTGCTCAGGAGAAGTTGGACTCGGTCCGTGACAACCGAAATGTGCTCCAGAGGGTCGTAACTGGTGACGAATTATGGGTTTATGGTTATGACGTTGAAACCAAAGCCCAATCATCCCAATAGAACCTGCCGCATGAGCCAAGACCGAAAAAAGCGAGCCAAGTTCGGTCGAACGTGAAGGTTTTGTTCACAGTCACAGGAGTGACGACTCCGTGGCGCAGTGGCTTAGCAATGAGTGGCTTCGCTGGGTCGCGGGTTCGAATCCCACACGGAACAAGTATGGCCTACAAATAATTGATCCAAGTCTGGTTCTTTTCTTGCCACAGGGTAGTACGGTCAATAAGGAATATTACCTGCAAGTTGTGCGCAATTTGCGCGAAGCAATCCGCCAGGAACGTCCGGATTTGTGGAAGAACAAAAACTGGCTTTTTTCACCATGATAACGCCTCTGCTCACACATCGTCGCTTGGGCGCGAATATTTATCCAAAAACAACACAGTAATGGTCCCACAGCAACCGTATTCCCCAGACCTGGCCCTCTGTGGCTTTTTGCTGTTCCCAAAACTGAAGAGGCCCATGAAAGGACGACGCTACGCCACTATTGAGGAGATAAAGATGGCATTGAAGGAGGAGCTGAAGAAGATCACGAAAAATGCTTTTAAATGTTTCCAGGATTGGTAAAAACTTTGGCACAAGTGCATTATATCCGAGGGGGACTACTTTGAAGGAGATAAAATAGATATTCATGAATAAATAAATAATTTATGAAAAAATACAAAATTCGCGATACTTTTTGAACAGACCTCGTACTTATCGCAAAATGGTCCAAACTGTGTGATGTAAATTTATATCATTATGCACTAACTTCACTCGTAAAGTATGCCGCGCAGGATCCAATTAATTGTCAATATTTCTTGTTTTAGATAGGAAAATATGGATGATAGTATGTTGATGTTTTACAGTGGTATGCTTAGGTTTAGTTTTAATTTTATTAATTACAGGATCCGGAGGATCCAGGAAGATGTTTTTTTTTAATTTCAATAGCCTTACGTATCATCTTTGGTAGGAATCGATTTTACGTGTAGATTATAAAAATAAAATAAAACCGCGACAAAACCCGTAAAAATAGTTTTATCCAGGATCACATGATCAGCAGTTGCGCTTGCGACCAACTAGGCAGTCAATTATAATACAAACTAGCTTTGCCTGCGTCTTCGTCCGTATATAATAATTTTTAGTAATTTATTATCATTGTTACGAGCTTAGGGTACGTGGCGATGAAAACTGCCGATTGAATTACCAAAATTGACACTTATTAATTACAACTTAAAACACTAACAATTAATTACACTTAACACTTCAGTTCGCACTTATATGGTTTCGAAGTATTTGCTTGTATTGCCAATTCAATAGTGACTCGGGTCGCGGACCGCGGTCAATACCAATCTTGTATAGGACGTTTTCTACTGAAACATCTAGATCTAGAATGTTCGAGTATATACCGGGCCCGACCGGCCCGGTCAAGAAGTGTGTCGCACCCCCGTGCCTCGGATAACGCGTAATGCCGTTGGTCCTGCGCCACATCTCTTTTCGGTCGTGTGGGTTTACCGTCCAGTCGGATTATGAGAGTGAGGGAATAGAGTGCACCTGTGCTTACGCATACACTTGGCACTATCCTGTCTTGCGCCGATGACTAGTCTTCGTTAAGGCTGGCCGCCGTGACTGAAATTCGCCTTGGAGGACATTATATTCTGACATATTCGGTCACTTCGATTTCGTTTATTTGCATATAGACTATAACATTAAAATACATATTAGAGAGTAGTATTAGTTTTTATATATAAAAAAAACAAAGAGCCAAAGACCTAATTGCATGACCTTGTTTTTAGAAATGTTACCCTTTCCTCTGGCACGTTCACGTTACGAGCTCTGTTTTTAATTTAATTGCATGCGAAAGGTAGGTGTGTGAGGTGATTAGATTTGTTTGTTGGATGGGGATTGGTTGTTTGTGTATTTTAACTCGGTTTTTATTATATTGTTTTTCTTTGTGTTTATTTTTGCAATTTATTGCATAATACTCTATACAAATAAATAAAATAACTTGGAGTCTCTATTTGTAATGTCAAAATAACAGCTTTTTACTAAATGCATATGAAAGTATATGTACGGTAGTACTTATAACATTTTATTTTTAATTTTTGCGCTGATTCTCTGTTTGCTCTGCCTATATTCTGAAACGTCTAAACCGATTTTGACGGGACTTTCACTGACAGATGGCTGATGTTATAAGGAGTAACTGAGGCTACTTTTATTGTAGAAAAGTAATTAGGGTTCCGCACAAAAAAAATTAAAACCAATAAATTCCTCGCGGGCAAAGTCGCGCGGAACAGCTAGTTACATAATTAAATTGTTAGGGTTATTATGCAGATGCGTTGTTAACTTTGAGGAATAAGATGGGTGCCTCGTATCCAAAATAAAGGGTCTCCGGCTCTCTATATTCACCATATGAAACACAGCAACATTAAGCTGCTATTTAACACTGGTATTCTGTAAGAGCCTGGTTAGTCCCGAATCAAGCCGATCCATTCGTATTACAACCATAATATAGTTGCAGCATGGCTGTGCACCACGTAATAATAAATTATTTCGTAATGCTCAAGTTCAAACGAAATTTGAAATTTTTTTGTTATGGAAACTACAAAGTTGAGAAAATCCTTCTCTGTGTAGGAGTCCACCTGGGAGTCATTCTGTCTCTCTTACCTATTTGTGCTGCCAACTACAGCTTCTTTTTTTACTTAAGTAATAGTGTAAAGTATTAGTTTGTTGTTATAAAATTACTTATTACTCATTAGTGTCTTTGTAGTATGGAGGCGTCCAGGAGTATTAAAGTGGAAAATTTTATCTTATCACTGCGTTATGTATTGTTTATACTGATAAATTGGGGACATTATTAGTATATTGTATCATGCTATAAATAGCTTCCCATATGTATCATGTGTTTGAATTCAGTTTGTTTTTATTCACAGAATTAAGGATGCCACACGAGCCACAGTCGTTATATGGCTGTGGTCCATAGAACTATAGAAAGCTACATCTATCCTTAATGTAGAGAACCACAGTGCATATGCATCGATACATATTATACACGTGGTGGAGCCATGCTGCAGGTGCAGTTAAATTATGATTGAAGTAGGAATAGGTCTGCTCGACCGGGAATACACCACGCTCTCACAGATTACCAGCGTGAAACAGCAGCTCAACGCTGCTGTTTCGTATGGTGAGTGTAGAGAACAAAATACTGCTGTGTAAGGCGTCTCTGCCGCACACTTCTGTAATATGAGCTAATAAAATAATTGCTTTGTGACTCTTTCCTCATTCTTCCTCAACCACATTCGTTTACGTGTCCAAACAGTAGAATTGCTTCCAGTGGTGCCTGGCATCGAGATATACGAGTAACTTACGCTTCCGCTTGTATTATAATTCAAATCATAGTGTCCAAATTCATTTTTGAATCACACAATGCGATGTCTCGTCCATTATATTATGTTTGTTTAGGTTTAGTTTAGATTCTAGACTTCGTCTTCCGTCCGTTTTGGATGGTACGTTTCGCGAAATATCGCGTGACTGTACAGCTAATGCCGAATTTACATAATTAAGAACACTGAAATGGCGAAGGGCGGGGCTCGTAGTTTTGGGGTTGGTGACTCATAAGAGCCGATTAGAATTATTGTATATATGCAAATTTTATACGAAAGGTGATTTTAGCTGATTTGATTACTAAGCAGTTTGTGTGTGAATTTAATTAAGTTAAATTATAAAATAAAATTATAGAGGTTTCTTTAAATTAAGGCATAAAATCTGCTATTATTAGATAATTTTACGTAATAGCCACAAATTTAACGTAAACCCGAGATCCCGAGATAAACCTACATCGCCCCTGCATATACTGTATGGTATACATTACTGCATTACTGTCCGGTAATTCCTTGTCAAAGTCACTGAAAAATAAATAGAATGATAATAGTTAAAAATATATTTTATGGCTAACTAACGCGGGCAAAAGCTAGTTTACCTTTAATTCGGTTCATTGTCAAAATTTAGATTAGTAAATTAGTACATAATTAGAATTAGTAATACGAACAACGTTTTCTAACGGACTAATATTATTACTAGACAAGTGGTAAAATTGAAAATGTTGTACAACCGACTTCAATAAAACTCAATTACAACATATGTCATGGTTGAAATGATTTCTATGACATTTATATGGGGCCAAATGTGAGACATACATTATCGAAGACAAAATGAATAAGTATTCAAAATCGGTCCACGATGGAGAAATCAGTGAACATACATAAAAAATAAAAGAAAAGAAAAAACATACGGCCGAACATAGAACCTCGTCCTTTTATGAAGTCTTGAAAATCAACATCAGCTATTCCATAATTTTATATTTTGCCGAAATAAATTTCGGTCTATCACCTACCAATCAATGTATGATCACAGAATAAATAATATTACGTATGATACCTGTGTGCAATAGTATGTTATGTGGTATACCTGTTGATTTTAGAAGTTGGCGTTACCCATCCTTTTGACTTACGAAGATAATTGAATTTCTTTTCGTTTTGTTGATAAACACGGTCGACTTTTTCCCTCGTATATAATCTTTATCTTCCATTCTAAAAGGTATAAATTAATTTTATTTGAATGAATATAATACTCATCGTAAAAGCTGGCATTTGCCTTTGGCAGATATAGATAGGTAGATACTTACATATAAAAATAACAGCTCACTTCTTTAGGGTATATGTAGTTTGTATCTACTAAATGTCTACACACACTATGCAATAAGTATAATAAAATTGCAAAGAAACACAAACAAATTCAATAATTATGTCACTTGTCGTCAAAGACATTTAAGTATGTAGTACCTGGATGACCAAGCTTTGCTCGGTATTTTTTTTTTGGAAATCGTGTTTTTTTGGTAATTATATTTAGATACAAATTACATACTGATGTAATATGAATAATATTTTTCGATCTTACCAACATAATAAAAAAAACTGAACTGATTTTAATAAAAGTCATGAGTTCAATTAGTTTTAATTTAATTTTTCGTGTTTTTAAAAAAATACTAAAAAAGGGAACTTGAAAAAAAGTCGGGCCGAAGTCATTCGTATTCGAACCACGGATTCGGGACCGCCGATTTCTCATTTGAGCTATAGTAATCTTCGAAACACTAGCAAAATTCACCTTCGTATTCTAATAAATAAGTAATTAGAATTAGTAATACGAACAACATTTTCTAACGGACTAATATTATTACTAGACAATTACAACATATGTCATGATTGAAATGATTTCTATGACATTTATATGGGGCCAAATGTGAGACATACATTATCGAAGAAAAAAATATATATATATATATATATATACGTAACATAATTAACGCACTTAAAGATAGTAGTTTGTTCAACATCGTTTACTGAATCGATTCCTATCATTTTTAATATAGGTAATTTTTTATCCCAAAAATAATTAAAACTACGTAAATTACAGTCACACTAAATTTGTACAGTCAAAACAAACTGAAATGGACCGTAACTTAAGGCAATAAGACTTATAAGAGTGCAGTTTTATTTGTATTATTACTAATTCTGTCATTCAATAAAAATAAAGAAAAATGAACTTTATTTCAAGCATGTTAAGTCTTTGCGTTCGTGTATTTGTACTGTGACCACAACATTCTTCCGGAATTAGTATAACTAATTTGATAAATAATCAGTGCATAAAAATGTTTAACTAAAAATTCAGTGTATGTATTATGATTATAACATAATATATTAATTGGGATGTCTGAGGGTGTGCGTTAATTACGTTACATATTTATCTCAAAAAGGCAACTTAATTAATTAATATATTATGTTATCTCAAAAACATGTAACACAATGTAATAATCAAAGTAAACAACATGTGTTTTTTTATTTGTAAGTATTATCAAATAACATATTCGCGTGATTTCAGCGGTTGACGTATTAAACAAGTTGAAATCAAGGTCTGGCGCTAATGGCCTAACCACAATAACCCTGCCTGTACATTCAAGGCTATCGTTCAATACTACATTTATTAGAATCATTGGCTAAATCTGAAATTGTTAAAGAAGCTACAGTTACATTTAACACCTCTCTTATAATATAATAAATAAACAAAATCGTCATAATCATTACAACCTATCTACCTCTACGTCTACTGCTGAACGTCGGCGTCCCCACAGACTGCATCATAAGGCGAATTTATGCCATAGCATACTTGCCACGCCTGACATCTGCAGTTTTTTTTTCTACCCACATCAAGAGAGATACATGTGTTACATCTCTATTTTAACAATATTATGTCGTTAAGGAAGACTGGTGTCCGTGTAAATTCAAAGACCCGCATTACAGGTCACCAGATCACCTTGATTTTACTACGCACTTAGTACAATATGCAGACATCACATTTGTTTTGGTTATAATGGAAATTATAAGAATCATATTACTTAATGATTTCTTATATTTACGCGAACATTTATTTAGTTTTAATCAATCATATTACTGTTACCGTTACAGCCTATTAAAGTCCACTACTGAACATAGGCCTCCCCCACAGATTGCCTCATAGGGGATATATATTATACATATAGTTGACATAGTTGCCACGCTTGTCAAGCGGGTTGGTTTCAAATTTTTAGCGGTTATCAGGAATAAGCTGCTGCCCAACTCCTGATTTTTTTCCCTCTGTCGCCTCTTACTACATCCACGGAGTGATATGAGGTATGGGGTAGTGGATGTTAAACCGCTGATACACGGTACTACGTGATAAAGAAAATATATTATATAGAGCGAGTTTACAAATTTGATGTTTCAGATCGACTACAATAAAAACCTTAACAAAACCCTGCAAGGGTTTTCATTTGATGATTGTTTTTATTTAGTTAGTTTTATCTCGGAATCTCGGGTTTACGTTAAATTTGTGGCTATTACGTAAAAGGTTCTAATAATAGCAGATTTTATGGCTTAATTTAAGAGAAACCTCTATAATTTTATTTTATAATTTTACTTAAATAAATTCACACACAAACTGCTTAGTAATCAAATCAGCTAAAATCACCTTTCGTATAAAATTTGCATATATACAATAATTCTAATCGGCTCTTATGAGTCACCAACCCCAAAACTACGAGCCCCGCCCTTCGCCATTTCAGTGTTCTTAATTATGTAAATTCGGCATTAGCTGTACAGTCACGCGATATTTCGCGAAACGTACCATCCAAAACGGACGGAAGACGAAGTCTAGAATCTATACTAAACCTAAACAAACATAATATAATGGACGAGACATCGCATAATAACTATATATAATCTAATAACTTATGTCGTACGTAATATTTCTTTAAAATTAAAACGTACGGACCTAGTTTTTTGTTATATCTACAACATTTCCAAAAATTATGAAAATTAGACTATGTTTATTGGTTATTTAAATTTTCATACAAAAAACGTTATCGCTTTTTGTATGAAAATTTACAGCTTCACAATCCTCTTAATAATTTCAGCATTGTTTAACAGATTGGTTTAATGATATTATTATGTATCGAACACGGACGTACGTAAGTTATTATCCGTTCGGGCTCACTGAAAACCAGCGCTCTTGTTTCAGGCCAAAACCTCACTCACCTTATACTTTCGGCAACAGCATAAGTTGAGTGAGGTCCGTTTACCTAACGCGCCACAACATACAATATGTGGGACTTTTTTTTATTTTTTTTTCTATAATCTATAAGTATACATACTTTACAATTGTTATATCCGTCAAATTGGTGTTTGCTTTATTAATATTTATTTTATTTTGTAATACTATTTTTAATTGATATGTCTACAAATGTTAAAATTTAAGTACCTAATGATGTTTGTGGCGTGTTGCAATAAATGTTTCTTTCTTTTTTATTCTTTCCTTCTCATTAAATTAGTATTATAGCTTGTTGAAATAGCAGTAACATCATCACCACCATCAGGGCTGCGCTACTTTCTAACGAAGTGAAATATTTGTCGGACTTCATGGATGAGAAAAGAAAAAAGTTATTGTTTCTCTCGTAAATATTAGTCTTATTTTAAATTATATAGATTGAAATAAATAAATCATACTATAAATATTCCTAAAAGTAGAAGAATTAAAAAGAGTTAAGGTATAAAAAAAATTATAGAGCAACCATTGTTTAGTGTTTACCTTTCAACACTAGAAACTAAAAGCTTTTATTTGAATCGCATCTTTTCACTTAATGGTGACTTTTTTTGCGCCCGAAGCAATTAAAGGGCTACCCTATATGTAGGGAGGCGGAAAATGCGTTACGCATACCACGATAGCCGGTCTATCGTGGTTATGAGGGACTCACTGCCTACCGGAGGAACCTAAGTGTTACCCTCTAAAAACCGCCTTTGAGGACTGGCAACTGGCTGTTTAAGCTTTCTTATGCCGTATCGGGAGCGACCCTCTTTTGGGAAAAGAGGGCGCAGGGGAAAAGAGGGCGCAGGACAATGGTGACATTGTATAAAATAACTTCGAGCGGTAAATTATTAGCCCTCATTCCTAGAAAAAGGATGTTAATCTCCATGATATCGTTATAAAGTCGTGTTCAATGGGCAGCAGTCCTAATGACGTGATATTTTAGCCTAAACCAATCCCACGGTTGGACTAGATTCATATAAATTTAACGAATGTTTTGAAAATTTAATGACTAACGCGCTTACTTTGAAATTATACAAATAAATATCCTTCGAGGAGAGCCTTTCTATCGCACTGAACAGCTGTTCTTTTACGCACTTCCTTCTACACAAAGGATGTATAATATATCGGCTTTCCATCCTAAACAGGGAAATAAAGTCTAGTCTCTAGTCTAGTCAAGCTACAAATTGGCTTGCAATGCGCTCTACCACCTACTTTCATTTTCAACCGGCTTCAAAAACGAGAAGGTTCTCAATTCAAGTGCATTTTTTATGTGTGTTACCTCAGAACTTTTTTTAGGTGAATCGATATTGATGATTATTATTTTTATTTGACAGCTGGTGCTTTTTATGTGGTCCCATATAAATTTGATCAAGATCTGACCAGTAGTTTTGAGTTATCCTAAATGATGCGTATTTAATTGACTTTGAATACATTGATGATGTTCTCATTTTATTTACATATTGAATTCGGTTGTACAAAATTTGTTGTTCACTTGTTCAGTGATGCGTCCAACAATCTGGACGAAGTACTCGTATAAAAATTACCTGTTACCTCTATATTTTATTAGGTCTTGGATATTTCGCATGTTGTCAAAAGTTCGGATTAGCTTAGATATTTCATATTGTGTGTTCATAGCTTCATAGGTCATAAATGTATATTGGCAGTTTCCGATTGCATTAGGAAGTTGTTGCAGTGGTCACAATCGAGCTAGGTGATCAACATAATATATAAGTACATCTTATTAATGCGAGTGAAACCGGTCAGTCGTTAGTGACTTTGTAATCAGGTTAAAATGCAAAGCACGCGGGGCGTATCAATCTACTTGTGTTCATTTGCTCACGAGCGGTGATTGGTTCACCGCGTGTGGCGATCTAGCCGTTCTTGGCTAAGGTGGGCAAGTGAAAAAAAACTATCGATATTTTTATTATATTTTTATTATAAACAGTGTCAAACGATATCGATAATTATCTTACTAAACGGTTTTGACAACAAAAAAACAACAGTACATAAATGCTTCTGTAGTTGTTTCTGTTGCTTAAATGTTCTGTCTGATAAATTACATGGTCTATTAAATTATGAAATAAATATATCATTTTATGTATGTCGAAATTGATACGTATTCGATACTCTAAAATAAATATCGAATAGCGATGTATCGCGATTAAATATATCGACGATAAATATAGATAATTTTGTGATATTTCGATATCGTTATAATTACCCAAGCCTAGTTAATGGGAGGTCGTATGTTCTATCGGTGGTTGTGTGATTGCTTGTCACCATTATTCTTTACAAAAAATTATGCGCGATTTCAATAATTTGCTCAAATTCTTTCAAAGAAATGATCTATGACAGACACAAACGGATTGTTTACCTTTCTCCATTTGTGTTCCTATTGCTGAATTTAGTCTGAAAAACTAATAACATATTTGCAATGTGATTAAGCTCATTAAAAGTTTTGTTTTTTACGTGGTAGAGCCACACTGCAGCTATATTAGTAGTATAGCTGTAGCAAGAATGGGTCGGCTCGACCGGAGAAGGACCACGCTCTCACAGAATACTAACGTAAAATAGCAGCTTAACGATGCTGTATTTCGTATGGTGAGTGTAGAGAACCGGAGATCCTTTTTGCTGCAAACGAGGCATTCCATGTCTGTGGGCCACAACAACCACTTACAATCAGGTGGACTGTGTGCTCGTTTGTCGCGCTATTCTAAGACCCTATCCTATGAACAAAAGAGTTACAACAGATATTTATTAAATAAGGTCGAAGTTCGTAAGGATTGTGATCTGTAGATAAAGCTGGAAAAGCAACATTATTCATATACTACACGTTCACATGTCGGTATGTTTGTTCAACGCTCGCGACTTCGCAATTGTGTTACAATTTTTGCAACGAGTGTCCTGTGGTTCTTCTTGACTATGTTCAATTATAATTAGCGGCTTACTACGTTGAATAATCTAGAAACCTAGTGTTACATTGCCCATGATCTTGGCCTATGTTCAACTGTGGACTGGTACACTGGGTATTATTTAAGAATAAAAGACTCACTAACAATCCATCAGATGGTTAATATATAGATCACTAGAATGCCTCGGAGTCTGTAATTATTCAGCACCTTTTTATTATCTTTTTTTTAAAGGTATTTATCCCACAATTTTCACGCATCGTTGCTTAGTAGTACCAACTGGGTGAAATCTACGCAGACTTACCGTTAGGCAAAAGTATTTACTTCATTAGTTTATTACCATCTAGAATTAATGATATCATTACGGTATAAGGCAACTTTTATCTGATTTTTAGATATTTTTTATAGCTTTTCAAGGATTTCATCGCGTTTAATTAACTGATATCTGTAATGACTGCAGTATGTGAACACGTAAAGTACACAAATCCTCGCAAAAAAAAAAACGTAGAATCCTATCACGGATGTTTCGCGAGGCTATACAATTCAAAAAACATTCTAAATTTAATAGAAAAGATGAGTGGATGTTACCAAGTGTTTAAGGTTATATAATTAATAAAATTAAATCCCAACCCAACATGTAACAAGCGATCTTCGAAGCGGCTTCAAGATGCTTTTAGTTCTTTCTGGGTGGAATGGATCAAAATCAATAACTTTAAACTGTACGTAGCCGTGGTTCACTATGTGGGACGTCGAACAACTTAGTTCCCCCGTGTTTTATTTTATACAATAAGAGTGACAAACGAACACACAATCCACGTGATTGTAAGTGGATGCTTTGGTCCATAGACATCTACATTTATTCCCGCCTAAGCATCAAAATGCTGATGCGTTGTTACCTGTGAGCAGTAAGATGAAATATCTCGTTTTCAGTAAAAAGTGTCTAGTTCAGTTTGTCTGATGCAAAGTAGTCGAAACGTCGGTAATATCTAGTCTAGTCGGGTAAAACTAGTTTTATTCAAAGAACTGAAAATGTCGGAACCCTCAATGTGTTTTTATTTATGCCTACTGTAAAACAACATGTAACAGTTTAACGTTATCATTCTGTCTCAAGTTCTTTGTATATTGTGTCTAATAGAAAAAATTCAAGGGTCATGTGTTGATTTTTTTTATTTTACTGTAAAGCCAAAAACAGCGAGTCTGTCAACACACAAGAGTTCAACGTTATCATTCTGTCTCAAGTTCTTTGTATATTGTGTTGAATAAAAAAATCAAGGGTCATGCTTTGTTTTTTTTTATTTTAACGTATAAAAAATATGCATGAAGATACGGTCTCATCCCACTCGAACATCCGCACTTGGTGAGTTTCACTACCCCTGTGTGAATCAGATGCCAGGTGCCCGTTTTTTATTCCCTATCCCGGCCGCAGTTGCATCCCTATTGAGTGATGCTCACCACGTGCCCCAATTTTACGGTGGGGTATCTATGTAATTACCTGTTGATAGGTGTTCCTTCTGTTTACGGGGCTATTTAGAATGACCTTCACCAGCTTTAAAAGTGAGGCGGTTATTAATTTGATTGTATTGTCAATGTATGAGAATATAATAAATATACCTACTATAAAGGTTTTTATTCAAAATGTAAAACTGATACACGAAAAATAAAGTTTTTAGCCATCTAGCAAAAATTACTATATTATAAATTTTTAAAATATAATGTACTAGTCTATAATATACTACCTACTAAGTATACGAAATATATGTATAGCTAGGCTCTTTTTTATCTATCTATATAAAACACAAAAAATATCTACATATTATCGTCCTTGTCAAATCAAAATCTGCTATGTGCACTTTTTGAGATTTTAATTTTTTGACTAGGAAGAGTAGTGAACCAATCAATCTTTCGTTTGAAATAACTGCTATGTGCTTTTAAGGACTGTACGACGAAGTATGACATCTTTTTAAAACATGCTCTGTGCAGCAGCTAGAATAATGTCATGTTGTCATCAATAATGATTAATGTGTCAATTAATACCTGTTGTATGACAAACATGCACATAGCATATTTTATTTGACCACGGTCAGTTGTGATTGTTTAGTAGAATATCTTCTATGTGTTTAGTTAACCCTAGATTACTACTCTACGTCGCAGAGGCGCCCGCGGTTTTGATATATTGCTTTATCTTTTTATCCTTCGCGCATATGGCATTCATGTTCAAGGACATCTCAGTCATCGCCAGCAAGTGTCGCAGGACGGTTATTGCGCTACTGTAAGTGTGATAGTTTTTTTGATATTACTACCCTTGGCGCTCCAAAGACGTATGAGTAGCTTGTATGTAAGTTTTGCGCTATTAATCAAATTATTTTGTTAGTATTTTTTTGCATTATTAGTTACTACTGGTGTGTTTTATATTTTTTTTAGGTACGTTTTAAAACTTCAACATCATGACTAGTAATAGAAGAGTTACGGATGATATAATAGCTGATTGGCTAGAAGAAAGCGACCATAACAGTGATGATAACTTTTCGGGAGATGACTCTGAAATTGAAGATCACGTAACTGATGAAGATGCTCAGGACGATGTAGAAGAAGGATACATAGAAGACGAAACTATAGCTGAAGAATTTTCGCCATCTTCTTTCCCAGAAAATAGTGAGACGTTTGAGCTATCCAGTTGTGATCACCGTATCCTCGTCCCAGCGCGTCGAACATTGAAGGGCAAAAACCAGCACTGTTGGTCTAAAGGTGAAAGTCGAGGTAGAATCACTGCTAGAAATATTGTGCACACTTCTAGAGGCCCAACTAAGATATGTAGAAATATCTTTGAGCCTAGTTTGTGTTTTGATTTATTCATCACGGAAGACATTGTTGATGAGATAGTGAAGTGGACAAATGTGGAAGTATCTAGAAAAAGACCTACTGGAAATACCCACGCTACCTGCAGAGAGATACATGTTCCATAGAAGTTAGAGCCTATTTTGGTACTTTGACGCTAACTGCTGCAATGAAAGATAACCACCTAACTGCAACTGAGCTATTTGATAGCAACTTTTCAGGGTCTAGGTATTTAGCTTGATGAGCAGGCAGGAATTACTTTATAATTTACTATTTTTAAGCGAAGTATATAGTGTAAATTTTTTTATTTTTAATAAGAAGACTATTTAATTGCCTAAGTTCTTAAAATTTGTTCCTAAGATCTATTTGATTAAAGATTTTATAATAAAATATATATAAATATTATTCAAAATTGTGTTTTTCTCTTTTTAGTAATATACACAATTATATAAACAGTCAAAACATATCAATCACACTTATAGGTTTTGAATAAAATCATTAGTCAATATGATGCGCCTCGCGGGCGTATGAGTAGTTTCTTTGTATGTCGCAACATGAGTAGTAATGTAGGGTTAAAATACAAAACAACATATAGAAAGAATGAATGAGGAAAGACTGACAAAGCAAATATATGTTGCAGAGATGAATGGAAGAGTCTGAAAGGGACGTCCTGGGCGAAAGTTTGTCGACCAAATTAGCGATATATTAAAAATGTGCCAAATTAAGAGTCCTTAACCGACGAGCATGTATGCGTAGGTATATATATGGGTGTGTAAGAAGCGAGAAATGTATGCCAGGATGGTGCTAAATGGAAGTCTGTAGTCTCTGCCTACCTCTTTGGGTGACATTCGTGAGTGTGTAATGTAATGTTGTTTTGTACATGTATGTATGTACAAAACAACATTACATTACATTAACTAGCTAATAAGTCGTAGAAAAATAAGCGTAGGTTTTGTTAATGACTTATTAGTCTCAGAAATCTTACACTAAAAAATAAGATAATAAACTAAAGTAGTTTGTAACCATAAATTACCAATAAGTTGACAGGCAGATAAGTTCATTTTTAAACCACTGATTAGTTCCAAGGATCGTACGTCCTTCAAAATAATAAATTAGATGATAAGCTAAAATTGTTTACACCTATAATTTACTCATAGGGTGACAGGCAAAAAATTCTTACCAAAGTGTTTTGGGAATAGCTATTTTATTTTAAGGATCATATTTTTGAATATTCGCTCACTTTGATACGTGGAAGAGCCACGCGGCAGCTATATTATGTTTGTAGCACGAATGGGTGGGCTCGACCGGGGAAGGACCACGCTCTCGCAGAATACCAGCGTAAAATAGCTTTATGCTGTTGTGAGTGCAGAAAACCGAAGACCCTTTTTAGTGAAAAAAAAGGCATTCCATCTTAGTCATCAAAGATGACAACGCATTTGAGCTTTGATTCTTAATCGAGGATAGATGTACTCGTAGATGTCTATGCGTCACAGTGTTCACTTACTAGCAGGTGGACTCGTTTGTTGTTACCCAGAATAACTAAAAAAAATACCAACAAATAAAGACAGACAGAACACTGCGTACATTCAACGTCTTGACACGCACTCACGCACACATTTTTCTTCTTTCTGTTTTTAACAGCCGGTAAGAGTTCACTGCTGGACGCACACCTGAAACCATATTGTTAGTTGCAAATTATTCAATACCTATGAACGCGAGCGTCCCTTATTACTAAATAGTGCCTTATTATTTAGATTTCTGTGCTCGGCTGCCCCGATGGTCTAGCGGTCGTCGAGGCGACTGCTTATCATTAGGTCCCGGGTTCGTTTCCTGTGTAGAGACGAAATTATTGAATTTTTCGGTCAAAAAATTATCAGCAGCAGCCCGGAATCAAGAAGCTGGCGATGTTACATTCCCGTGCATCGAAAAGCTAGTTAAAGCCGTTGGTCCTCTGCCTAATTTCTTTCCGGTTGTGTCGAACTACTGTCCCATCGAACTATGAGAGTGAGGGAATAGAGAGTGCACCCTACTACTGCTATAATATAGCTGCAAAATGGCTCTACCACGTATAAAATGACGCTACAAAAATGGTCCGAGACTATCTCATTCACGAATTTTCAAACAATCTTTTGTTATCGGTCAACTATCTTTATATCTTGTTTTTCTAAACCCGATAACCCATTTGGCGCATTGGCGTCACTAAAACTAATATGTCGCAATCAATCTGTACGATTTATGCCGTGATTTAAATTTATTAAACTATAAAGATGACATTTTGTTAAACTTGTGGTTTGGTATCATTTTGGCCCTAGTGCCATCCAGTTTACGCCAGACCTAAAGCAGTTTAATGCTTCTGTGTTTCATATGGTGAGTGGAGAGAAACCGAGACACTTTTTATTGGATACAAGGCTACAAGGATACAAGTCTTTAGGGGTGACAACGCATCTGCATTTTGATTCTCAATTGCGGATACGTGTAGGTGTCTATGAGTCACAGCATCTACGCTTATTTATTACACATGAACTGTATGCTCATTTTTAAAACTATGTCTAAAAAAAATCTAGACCGATTACAGTGAGTATTGATCAGCGGAAATATGTTAGACGTCTGATGCTGCGTACGGCGATCTATTTGCCAACCTTTGTGATAATGACAAATCCTCTTTAAGTCGACTGCACATGTTGGCCGAGCGAAGGCGAATATCAACGTATAGACACCCCATTTGTCTAGCCACGCCATTGCTCGTCATCGCTCGTCGAGTGCATTCGATCTCCAACGTGTATCGACGCTCTTGTCTTGCCTTGCCACCACTCGGCATCGCTCGCCTCACTTCGGATCAGTGTCGGTTTTTCTACAAAAATTAAAGGCGCTCGCCTGCACTCGGCAAGTCGTGTCCACATGTTCCATCATTCAAACTTGGCCAACATGTAGACTGTAGCACTCGCCTCATATTAATTTTTCTACGCTCGCGTTGGCTGAGGCTTGACCAACATGTATTGCCGGCTTTACATTCAGCAGTTGCCCATTCACAAGCTGATGAAGATGAACAAGAGATACTATGGTTTAAAGGAAGAATAAAACAATTTAAAAACTTACCTAATTTGTGCCCAATGTACTTGGCTCTGATTAACACTATGCTACTAAACAACTAATGAGGCTCTGACAACGTTGATTGAAAACAAGTAGTGGAAAACAAATTAAAAATTTTGTGCAACCGACTTCAATATAAATAAAATGAGAATATCATCATTGTAGTCGACGTCAATTAAATACGCATTATTAAGAATAACTCAAAAACTACTACTCGGATCTTGATTAAATTGATATGGGACTAGATGAGAAGCACCAGCTAACACATAAAGAAAAAATCATCAAAAGAAAACAGTTCTGATGTATCACATAAAAAATACAGTCAAATTGAGAACCTCATCCTTTTTTGAAGTCTGTTTAAAATACAAACTTAGTATTCTTCAGTAAGAGTTCACTCTTAGTAGTCTTACCTACTTTGAAATTGGGTGCAGTATGCCCGTCATCACTAATCTCAACATCTCTACTGTCACTTTTGTAATACTTAGCACTAAGAATACCTATTGTGAAGAGATAATAAATGGGTTCATTCATTTATTCACTACTCCCAACGGCATCGAATGGCGCAATGAGTTGCAATGCTGAGAATAATAAATAATATAGAATCCCACACGGAACAAGTATTTGTATGGCCTACAGGTAATTGTTCCGGGTCTTGATGTTTGTCCTTGTGAAATTTATGTACTACATGTACATACATTTCACAAGGACAACTGCCCGATATGCCACGATACGGAAAAAATCCTAGTGTTGAGGTAATGTTTTTAAAAAAAAATCTATAAAATTAGGTGTAACCGACGCGCACGTCGCGGAAACGTATTCTGTTTCGGAAACATGAGCTGTTCATTAAGTTGGGTATCACCTGGCAGCAATTCAGCGAAACGCAATGTTTGAAGCAAGTCAATTTCATTATTTTGCTTATATACCCTTGTCACGGTTAGCAATACGTTTCGCGGAATGTTCGGTGATGCGGATGTTTTGCAAAATAAGGCTTGAAGACTGTTGCCAAGTGGAATTATACTTTGAGGCATATCAGACCTTTTTAGCGAATCCTAAAAAAGGAGGATGATCCCAATTAGAATGTATGTTTTTTTTTTACCTTTTTTATATAATATATTTATTTTATAGCACGTGGTAAATCAACTTAAAATTGCAATTAAAAAATTCATTGGTGCCGGCGGGAATCGAACCCGGTTTGCTCGCGTACTGTGAAATTTACAGCAAGTGCTAAGTAAATTGTTTACGGATTTTTTTGTGCAAATTATATTTTTAACCGTTGAACTTGTTTTATTAAACGGTATAGTTCAGGGGCGTTGCTACATAAACTTGGAGTAAAGAATATAAGGGTGAAGGTTTTAATTCAATTATTTATACGACATTTCAGTTGTTACCTTGACATTCCTTAGTTTAGTCAAAGGGGTAGAAAAAACACACGTCTTTAAAATACTTAAAAATATATATTTTCACAAAAAAGCTTCTGAAGTCGGAGCTGTAATCCTTCTATACTATGTAAGTGTAAGACGTAAGAGAATATTGGACAACACAAGCTTTTGATTAGAGTTGGCTGTAGATATTCATGAGCACCAGTGACCATTTAACATCTAGTGGTTTTTGAGTTTAGTTGTCGACCTTTTATCCATTAAAACACTTGTAATGGTATAATTCATGATCTAGTTTTAATATTAAATAGTGCAAAAAGTCTTTAGAAGCAGCAGTTGTAAATATAAGCTATAATATGGGCAGTAGCACACTCTTGATAACTACTTAAAAATTGCGGTTGCCTTTATGGCAACTATGGCAAACCCTTCGCGAGTTAGTGTAAAGAAAACATTAAAACATATTGATGAATTTTGATGAGATATTCACAATCATATCATATTTTATGTAAAGATCGTATAGAAATGATGGAAATTTGTCATCAAGTCAAGAAATAATAATAAAATATACAATGGTGACTCACATTCGTGCGCAGCCGGAATATCTAGTAGGGTATCATACAATACAATATCTTTATTTCAGGCATCAAGCACTTAAAACTAAGAACGTTTACCCATAGCAATACCTTAACCTAAAATATATATAAAAAAACATAAACGTAACACTGTTTAGGGAACTTTCCTCTTAGCGCGTACCCCAGAGTGCTAAAAAATCGGGAGCGAGGAATGTCTGTTTTTGCAGGAACCTGGAGTACGTAGAAATTGAAGTTCGTTGACCTGTCATACTTCAGACGCTACATATGTACAAAATATTAAAATATGTAATAATGTCCTTCAGACTGAAAACTCATTAAAATATGTAATAATGTCCTTCAGACTCAGTGCAAACTGACCATCTGAGCAGGACTCGATTACAGTGTAATGTATGCGTAAGGTGCATATAGGTGCACTCTCTTCCCTCACTATCATAGTCCGATGCGACGGTAATTCGACACGACCGGATGCCAACTTCCTGACTTCGTACTGCTGCTAAGAATTTCTTGACGGAAATACCCAATAACTGATTTTGGCAGCATCGTATTCTTATTTTACGCGCTGTTATACCGTTCATCAGATTGCGCTAAAACTTTGTCAATTTATTGCTTGCATTTACGCGAAGGTTATACTTAGACATAGTACAGTTAACTTGCAGTAGGTAGCGCCCAATCTTATCTGAAAGTTATACTATCATTTCTAATTAAACAATAGAACTCTTCCAAATTTAAAATAATTATTTCTTCTGCGACTAGAACGCGCTAGGTACCAGGTAGTAATGTATAAAATTCGTACAGTTTGTATTGCATATCTTAGCCGACAGGACGGTGTTATTCAATGCTTGTGTGAGTCAGGCGTGATGCGTAAATTGCTAAATGAGGGCCGTGATGGCATCATTTAATGTATGATTACTTTATCTGCTTGCTAGAGGTTCGTTATATTAATATGCTTCGAAGGACATAACACTGAAAACAGGAGCGCAATAAAATTTGTAACAAGCACTTCGTAATTGAAAATATGGATGATTTCTGCGAATACTACAGTTTTAATTAATTGTACGGATTACATTGTCTTCTTAATTACTTTTTAATTCCTCAATTTTTTTAATAAAAAGAACTTGGGATTTGAAAATCAAGGTTCTCGAAAGACTGCAATTTGTGAAGATGTTTTCAAAGTCGTCCCTACCATTACACCACATTTGATAGATTAGAAATGCTTGCACTTTACACTACATGTGTAAAGTGCAAGGATTTCTTTACAAGGATTAGAAATCCTTGTACTTTACACTACATGTGTAAAGTGCAAGGTGGGTTATGCCAAGTTGATTTTTATCGGACGCAGTAAGATCCCTTTCGCATATTCTGTAGTCGCCACGAGATAGAACGAGCTAATGTAATCTCTTCAGCCTCTACCACTCGACATATGAAATATGCAGATGTGTCTTTCTACTACCTCACGTCACCTACTTTTGCCAATGTAAAATAATATGAAATTACCTCAAATAATAATTTGTTTGAAAACTATTTCTCAATATTTTTTTTATATTAGACAATAATACAGGAGTATCGATCCGCTGGCGACCATGTTCCGATCGGCGATATGTTAATGTTAAGCTTAAAAATAATTAAATAAAGCATTTTTTCATATAATTTTGCGCTACATTGCGGAGTCGAGGTCCCTCTTTTGACAAATGATATTCTATAGTTTTTTCTGATGTTAGGAAGCATTGCTTTCGTTTGGTATTCTGTTATTATAACGATCCTTTGTCATAGGTATAGTTTTAATGGTATGACAAATAGCAATCACTCAGACGTGGTTCATACAGGTTACATTCCACACAGAGCTTCGTTTGCAAATGGCGGCCGCATGTTCGTCGAATTTCTCCGAGCTACGCAGATTTTGCGGCGGAATGAGTGAGCATACCTAATCGCGTTTTCGCTGCTTCGATCTTAAATTACTATTTGAATAGTACAATATTCAACTTTAAGATACGATTTCCTTTATATGCAATATAATTTAATTTACTGCATCTAATTTAAATTAAATCATTATGTTAAAAAAATTAACAACTGTACTATAATCAGAAGTGTTCGTTTATTAAGATAACAATACGTTAGGCTAATAATTTAATCTTTTTTTTTAAATATTAGTAATCTTATTAAATCTGTCGAAAATTACAATTCCACTCTGCCTTTGCCACCTTACGCGAAACCCACTTATTAAGGTAGTGATGAAGTCTTGTAGGAGACTTCCACTCGGGAAAATAGAGTGTATGAATTGCCTGATAACTACTGAATACTGCATATCGAATATTACAGTATAACTTGTGGCACAAGTCACAACTACAATAAGCTCGACGCGTTTGAAACACGAAACTCCCACCTGAGGTCGTTGACATCGATATCGTGCGCCAGCGCCGCATTCGTTGTTTAAAAGCTTGTTAAAACTTTACGTGTTAGCACTGCTGCGGTTATTTTGTCCTGATAGACGAGCGCATTTTGTTATTTTTTATAAGAGTAAGAAATGATCTTACCGTTTGTGAGAGGCGGTTAGCTAAAAGGTAAGCAGGTGTAGCCCAATTCACCTGCAACTAACATCAAACATAGTAGCTTAAACATGTGTCGTCGTGAGCTAATACCAGGGTTGCCAGAAGTTCTTTATTTTAAAGGACATCCTCTATTCTGTTTCAGACCCAAAAATTGATCTTGTCACCTAATTTGAAAAATTTATTAGAAGGTACGTCCTAAGCGAAAGTTTATCGACCAAATTAGCGATATATTAAAAATGGGCCAAATTAGGAGTACCATTAACTGACGAGCATGTTTGCGTAGGTATATGGATTTGAAGAAGGTGAGAGAGGTGTCAGGATCGTGCCAAATGGAAGTCTGTAGTCTCTGCCTACTCCTCTAGGTGACAGGCGTGAGTGTTTATGTATTAATAGAAGACAAGACGATATCGCGCGTATTCAACATTCCCCCTGCTTGATGAGGTCAAAGAGTTTAAAAATCACGTCGATTTGACGAGCTATGTTAGACAAGTTGTGTTACATTGCATATTAACATTGTTTTTTTTTATTAGAAAAAGTCGCTTCTGAATAACAACATGCTCGAAAACAATCTGATATCCTTTATTTTCATCCTATGTATTTTATTTTATCTCATCAGATTAAACTGAAAACGGGAACTGGCAACCCTGCGTATAGCACTGCTGCGGTTATGTTGTCCTGGTAAACGAGCACATTGGTTTTTTTTAAGGGTGAGGAATGATGTTACTTCACCTGATGGTAAGTGGTTGCAGTACAGTTAACTTGCAGCCAACATCAAATAAAGGTAACAGATCTGTTTCGCTCCTGAGAATTAAGTTGGGATGCTTCTCAGCTTCCGATTTTTTCATTTAACTTACTTTTCTTGGTAGCTCATCGTGGGTTAAGCGCTTGATATAAATTTCACAGTACGACAGTAACCGGGGTTCGATGCCCGCCGCCACTAATTACATTGTTAATGGCAATTTTAAATTCTGATGAACTACGTGCTCGGTAGTTAAGGATAATGTTGCGAGGAAACCTGAGTGTAAAGAAATAAAAAAAAATATTTCGAAGAAATGTGAAGTCCTTGTCCTAGAAGACCTTGCCATAAAACCCTCATTACTTTGCCATAAAATCGTTTTCAGTGCATAG
This sequence comes from Parnassius apollo, assembly GCA_907164705.1. Lineage (NCBI taxonomy): Eukaryota > Metazoa > Arthropoda > Insecta > Lepidoptera > Papilionidae > Parnassius > Parnassius apollo. The sequence continues at coordinate 1,499,596 of CAJQZP010000858.1, read as the reverse complement.
AACACTGCAATACTGTGGACGATATGAATGACAAGCTCGTGGAAACTGTTCATGTGGTCGGAGCTAAGTTCTGTAAGATCGGTCGCAGAAGAACAGAAAAACCCTCCGATCACATTCTCATGACTTTTAGATGGGAAATGTAGTTGCAGTCTTCAACAGATTTGAAAATATACAGTCAACGGCACAGAAGCATGCGGCGAGACTTACGCAACTTTAATACTGCTCGTATTGAAGAAACGATCGAGCGGAACCAGGGCTCCAATGTCTTTGCCAGAGATCTGTCTGCCACAAAGAGAAAACCGTCAAAGCTGAAGATCGAGTGTGAATGGAATGAATTTGAGTGAGATTGAGAGGTTCTATGGGCAGGTACACGTCATCGTTGGAGCCACACGCAAGTGTGAGTACCGATCCAAGAGCAAGTCTTATGCGACACTTAAAATGGCAAGGCCCCAAGTGAGGATGGAATTACAGCGGAGCTTTTGAAAGCGGATAGAAAACCGGTAATTGAAGTCCTTCAGAAGCTCTTTAATTCCGTATTCGATGGTGGGACTAATCCGGAGGCGTCGAGTAGAAGTGCTGTAGTCTTGTTCTTTGTTGCCAGTGGTGACTTATGGATCTGAGACGTAGCCCTTCACCGCTCGCTATATGAGGACGGCTCAGCGAGCTATGTAGAGGGATATGGTCGGGGTTTATCTGCGTCATAAACTAACTTTTTTTGTTGCGAAATCGTAACTGTTTACTTGTAAATGATGATTTACGCAGTAGAACCATAGTGTACGACATTAGATTAGTAAGCTAAAGTGGCAATGGACCGGCCGTATAGCTCGAAGAACTGACAACTGATTGGAGAAAAAGATTCTCGAGTGGCAGCCTCAACCTGGTAAGACATGCAGGAAGTCGGTGGATGCAGGTGGCTCAGGCCCGTGCTTTGTAGCACTCCTTGGTGGACTTGTGAAGGGCTGTAATGATGAAAATCCTCTTAGAATCCTGTGCCCAGCTTCGCCATGGCACCGTTGTTTGACGGCAGAATCATTTGTCAACAGTTGCCGAAGTTGATTGAATAATCAACCTTCTCGTATCCGATTCATCATATATAAATTAACAACAAAAAGTAAAAGTCGACTTCATAAAATTAAAAAGAGTTTATATTTTCGCTACCCTGCTGATTAGCTGATGAAATTTTTTCTCCGAAAAATATAACCTATTTATTTTAAAAAAAAAAATAGCTTTAAAATCGGTTCGCATTTGGCGAAGACATCGTGTATACAAAATAAAAAACATACATTCGAATTGGGAATCTTTTTTAAGTCGGCTAAAAATAGTGTGTTTCAAAATTCAAAGAAATACTAACAGTAAAAAATATTAACAGTGTCTCGCAATATTCAGCTCTGATTAAAATAAAGTAGTTGGGGCTGGATACTATAGATATATTTTTTAATTATAGTGTTCAGACCCCTAATAAAGTAGTAGAATACTTAACGCGAATACTGCACATTGAATAAATTGATTTTACCACAGTTGCCGCGCGTGGCAAGCGGGTTGTCAGCCGCAGTTTATTTTTATTTTTAGTCGTTATTAGGAAGCCTGCTGCCCATTTGATTTGTTTCCCTCTGGCGGTTCTTACGGCGCGTGGTAACGTGGAAGTGATAGAGCCATGTTGCAACTATATTATTATGGTTGATTATATATGTGTAACTATATTATTAAACGAAAGGGTCGGTTTGACCGAGGTAGGACCACGTTTTCACAGAATACCAGCGTAAATTAGTAGCTCAATGCTGCTGTGCTTCGTATGGTGAGTGTAGAGAACGGGTTGAAAAAAAGGGTTTCCCCTAGTTATTGGAAACGAGGCATTTCATCTTAATCCTCAAAGGTGACAACAAAATGCAGATAATTTAAATTTTTTATCAAGGATAGACGTAGATGTCTATAGGCCACAGCATCTGTTTATCATCAGGTACTCGTTTGTCCGCTGGCCGTATGAGGACGCTCAAGGTCGCTCAGCGAGCTATGGAGAGGGCTATGCTCGGAGTTTCACTGCGTGATAGACTCAGAAATGAAGATATCCGCAGTAAAACCAGAGTGACCGACATAGCCCAACGGATTAGTAAGCTGAAGTGGCAATGGGCCGGCCATATAGCTCGAAGAACCGATAACCGATGGGGAAGAAAGGTTCTCGAGTGGCAGCCTCGTACCGATAGGCGTAGTGTAGGGCGGCCCCCCACTAGATGGAGTGACGACCTGGTAAGACATGCAGGAAGTCGATGGATGCAGGTGGCTCAGGACCGTGCTTTGTGGCATTACTTGGGGGAGGCCTATGTTCAGCAGTGGACTTGTGAAGGGCTGTAATGATGATGATGATGATGACTCGTTTGTCACCCTTATTCTTTAAAAAAAGTTAGTTACTTAATATGAACCAATATATAATTGATAATCGAGTATATACCGTGTGTGTAAATAGTACCGTCCATAATATATTTAAAATACTTAATCGAATTTATAATTTTGTTTAAACGCTGTTGGTTTTTTAATATAAATTAAAAAATCGCCAATTTTTTTTTGTTGCGAAATAGTAACTGTTTACTTGTAATGTTCGAACTCCATTTGTTTGATTTTATAAAGTTTTGCAATGTATTCAGTTCTGTGGTCCATTTAAATCGGCAGGTGGTTTGACTAACGCGGGTTACGCGTACTACATTCTATCTTGCGCCTTGGAAGCGGTTTCAAGAAAAGTCGGCCTTAATTTAGATGGAAATTTTCGGATAGTTATTCAGTCCGATGATATTGGCAACAGAACCAGAGTAAACGACATAATTCAACGGATCAGTTAGTTGAAGTTGGTAATGGACCGGCCAAATAGCTCGACAACCTACAACTGAGGGGAAAATTAGTTTCTAGAGTAGCTGCCTCGTTCCGACAAGCGGAATACATATAGGACTACATTCACTAGATGGGAGGGACGACCTGTAAAACATGTAGGAAGTCAATGGAGGCAGATGTGGCTCAGGACTGTATTTGTAGCAATACTTGGGGAAGGCTGTAATAAATATTTTACGATGCGTGTGGATTGAAATGTGATGAATTCTCTTAACCTTATTTTAAAGCTATCAGCCACAGTGTTAGTCTAATAGTCCGTCTGGGTTTTCCTTTTTATGTCGCCAAATAAATGTTGCCGTCTCAAGGATATATAGAGCCAGAATAATAACAGGCCGGGAGGTATTCCATCTTAGTCCTTATAGGTGACAACGCATCTGTTGCCCTATTTGTCTGGAATTGGCTGCAGGTGTCCATGGAGAGCAGCCAATTATAATCAGGTGGACTGTATAATATATTCGTTTGTCAATTTAGTTTATGTTTTGAGTTCATCACTCAACTTCTACCTCATCGAACGCGTGATATTGTTATTTTATTAAAAAAGCATTCGTTCATAGTTTTGTATCAGAACAAAAAGAGCAAAATCTTTTACGTGAATTTCTCTGCAATAGTCTAGGGTTCCCCAGAGATGACTGAGACAAAGGCTACGTAACAAAGAGATCGCAACTTACATCCGCGGTAAAGAATGTATTTCAAATCCCCCCTTTCCTACTGCCTCGTCTCGCTTTCCTGTGAGTTGAATATGTACGCTATAGGGCGAATTTAATATGTCGAATGTTCAGACCAAAGAGTGAAAAAAATAATAAAGTAAAGCTATTGCGTAGCATTTTTATCAACTAATGCAATTGTTATTATTTATTTATTTTATTTATGCAGTTTTTTTCCTTTGATATTAATTCAAGTTTTTTCTTTGATATTAATTCAAGTTACACTTTTTGAGCGTGGTGACCGATAAGAAAACAATTTTTTTGCTTTTATTGAATAAATGAGAAGTTAATATTGTTTAAAATATTTTTATTATCTTACAATAGATGTAGGTTATTCAGGAATTTTTATCATTGAAACTATAGGTTTATGGTAATTAACGAGTTCTTCCGACAAACAATAATTTTCTATAAAGTCTGTGTTTATTCAATACTCTAAATTCAAGAAAGTTGCTAGCATGACGACGGCTCATATAAATCCAAAGAATATGCTTCTTGCAATAAACTGTATTATTGTTTAAAATATTTTTATTATCTTACAATACATGAAACTAGTCTACACGCATACCTCTAGTAGCACGCACACAAACACCGTGCCGAAGTCTGCCGAACTTAAACGACGTTAGACGATGTTAGGTTTTCGGGTCTTAAGTAAAGTTGTTCAAAACGACTATAAATCAATAGCACGCTACAGACTAGAAACTAGAAATTTCTAGCGCGCTATTAAATACGCTATGTTATAGCGCGCTTTTTATAAGTGTGTAGGAGGCCGGCGAGCGCGTTAAGTTTAACAGCACGCTATATCTCGGAGCACGCTACATTACTTGTCGTTCATTGGATAGACCGCGTGCTATATAAGAACATTGTTTAGTAATAAGTCGCATTTTAGATTAAAATAAAATAAAGTGGTAAAAGAAAAATTAAAGAACGCTCTTTCATACTTGCTTGCTTGCTTACGACTTTTTATAATCTAAAAAATATTTTTAAGGACTGTACTTTTTAAAACAAAATTTTAACCTTAATGTAAATTATAAATCAAAGGTGTATTTAAAAGTTTATTGATTGTATATACAAAAATGAAATATTTATTATATGATACACCTTTGTATCTATATTTTATTTATATTTAAAAACATTAGTTAGGCTTCTTTTGTAGCAGACAACTATGTCCTTCGATCACTTATAAATATACTTATAATAATACAGTATACACTAACTATATAACGGTCGACCACCTATGCAACCCTGGCAGCATCCGCTGGCCGATCATAGCCGGTGGCAACTTCCAATCCGTCCGGGCTCCCGCAGGATGATGGTCAACGACCATCTACCAGCTATGCCCATATGGTAGCTGCACCAGCAGTACCACGTCCACAACCGGCGGCAGTGCCTACTGACAAGCCTGCCGACCAGGAAAAAACGAGATACCCACCAATAGTGGCTGAATGCCTACCGGACTGGACAAGGCATTTTAAGGAGCTCAACAGAATGTTGGGCCACCCTTTAAATGCCCGTCCGTTCGGGAAAGGCGTGCGGTTCACGCCACAAAGCGCCAACGAGTTCCGTACGGTACAGCGCTATATGGTGGAGCTGACCAAGGAAACACCAACGCTGTCCTGGTACTGCTATACCCCGGAGGAGGACAAGCCCACTAAAGTGGGCATCCGGGGGTCTACCTATGGGCACGGACACCAAGGCAATAGAGGAGGCCATAAGGGCAAAAGGCTTCCCCATCAAATACCTCAAGGCAATCCCACCACGTAGAGGCAGACCTGGCTGCATCTACTTTGCCCAACTAGATCACCTGAGCCTGGAGCAGCTCCAGAATTTATACAATATCGACGAACTCCTCTTTATGAGAGGGGTCGTCATCGGGGCCTGGCAAAGGAAAGTAGGACCGGCTCAATGCCACAGATGCCAGGCCTTCGGGCATGCCTCCGCCAACTGCTTCAGGCCAGTGAGGTGTGTGCGCTGTGCCGGGGAGCACATTGCGCACACGAGGGCAGGCAACCAGCCCCCCCCCCCCACCCGTAACACCTAAGGAAACGGTGGAACCCACTGAGACAAGGGCAACCACCGGGGCGACTCTACAGCCTCCCGCCAACCCTGCCACAGAACGGCAACCCTCTAAGAAGAGGAGGCGGGGAGAGGAGCAGGAAAAAGTCGCAGCCTCCTCAGGCTGTTACCTCTAACCCGACACCATCAGCACCAGTAGCCTCACAGGCGCAGATTACTCGGGAGTCGACCAAAGGCGTGGGTAGAGTGCCAGAAAGGGCCCTACCAGAACGTAGAGCCCGCTCTACAGTTAGAGCGCGCTCTACCCACAAGCCAAGAGGGCAGGACCAGGAACATCCACACCCGAGACAATTGCCAACGCCTTCATACAGGAGAACACCCGCCACCGGCCTCGAAACAGCAGATGCGATACAACGCTTAGTTGGTATTGCCATCGAGGTTGGCACACAAGTCCTGGCTGATATCAGAGCCGGGACTGACCCAATTACAGTGATCATGAAGGCGCTGGCAAACCTATTAGCCCGGCATTACGGAGGAGAGTAATCTGCGCCTCCTCTATTGGAACCCGGGCGGTATACAACAGAAGCTTCATGAACTCCGCACTGTCGCCCAGCAACAGGACTTGCACATCATATTGCTAGGCGAAACAAAACTAAATCCAAAGACGCATATCAAGCTGCCTAACTACCACCTATACAGAAGGGACGAGGTCACCCCTCAAGGGGCCGCCTACAGAGGGACGGCGGTTCTTGTGAGGAGGGACATCGTCCACCAAGAGCTGGAATTACCATCTTTCCAGACTATGCGCTCTATCGGCATAAGAATGGAGGCGGCGGGCGAGGAACTAAGGATCTACGCAGCATACCGCCCGCCAGGGACTCCATTCTGCTCCTCAGACATCCGGACAGTGATGGAAGGCGAAACACCTACTATAATCGCCGGGGACCTAAACGCCAAACACCCGGCGTGGGGGTCCAGAGTGATCACCCCGCCGGGTCTTGCACTATACGAAGATTCAGAGAGAAACAACTACGACGTTTTAGGTCCCGAAGAACCAACCAACGTTCCGACAGATCCGAAGCAACATCCGGATGTATTAGACATCGTGCTCTCTAGGAACGTCAACTACCCGGTAGTGGTAGAGGTGCTATACGACCTGAGCTCACAGCACGTCCCGATTCTGATAACCCTTGGCACCAAGGCGGTGACTACGCCGCCCAGAGCATTTAAGACACGCATTGACTGGAGGCGCTACGCACAACACCTGCGGGCGAGACCTCCAGCATACCAACTCATAAACACAGCGGACGACGTAGAGGCCGCTGCAACCAGAATCACCAAAAACATCCAGGAGGCCCTCCACGCGGCCTCTACGATCGTCCCGATCACAGAAAGGCGTGACGATTTGCCGCAGGAAATATGCGTTAAGATAAAACGCAAAAGAGCACTTAGGAGGCTCTGGGCGCGTACTCGCTGCCCAAGACTAAAAGCACAACTTAACATCTTATCGGAGGAGCTGTCGGTTGCAGTCCGGGCATACGGAGGAGAGGCCTAGGAGCGGCGCATATGGAAGGCGGAGGAACAAAATGCGTCGCTCTATAAACTGAACCGACAGCTAACCAAAACCAGACCTCCCGTTTGCCCGCTTACCAACAGTGCGGGCGAACGCTGCTATGATGCCAAAGGCAGAGCGGATATCCTAGGAGAGCACTTCGAGGAGCAATTTATGCCGAACCCTGCAACTGCGGAGTACATGGAGCTTTATGCCTCAAAGGAGAGTCGCGTACAGGAGTTCCTGTCGTCGCCCGCGCCGCCTCTTGCAGGAGAGTGGTTCATCTCCCCCGCTGAACTGCGGAGGACAGTAACCCGCCTGCAACCGAGGAAGGCGTCTGGGCACGATGGGATTACCAACGCTGCCCTCCGACAGCTGCCCTATAAAGTCCTAGTAGAGATTGGTCGACTCTACAATGGGATATTGCGGACATCCCACTTCCCGGAGGAATGGAAAAAAGGCAAAATCATCGTCTTGCCGAAACCCGGGAAGGACAGGAGTAGAGCTGCCAGCTACAGGCCGATTACGCTATTACCGCACATAGCTAAACTGTTTGGAAGATTGCTGCTAAGACGTCTCCGTCCGTGCATCCAACTTCGGGCGGAGCAGCACGGATTCAGGAGGGGTCACTCTACAGTCACACAGTTGACTAGAGTGCTGCACCTGCTTGCGGCAGAGTACAATCGTGGCCGCATATCGTTGGGCGTCTTTCTCGATATCGAGAAGGCGTTCGACCGGGTGTGGCACTCAGGATTACTATATAAATTACACGAACAGACCAGTGTCCCCCCTGCTATGTTGCGGTTAATGGCGTCTTTCCTGGAAGACAGGAAGTTCTACGTCTGCGTAGAGGACGCCGAGTCCGCAACAAGAACCATCAGTGCCGGCGTCCCACAGGGCAGTTGTCTGTCTCCAGTCCTGTACGCGGCTTACACGAATGACGTCCCAACAAGGCAGGTCCTGCAAGAATGGGAGGACGACGTTGAGCTGGCGCTATACGCGGACGATAGCGCCTATTTCACCTCGTCCAGAAAAGCCCATATAGCCACTGCCAAAATGCAGCGTCTGCTGGACCTGTTGCCATCATGGCTGAACGAGTGGAGGATGGTCGTCAACGTTGGTAAGACGACCGCTCTGCTCACTCGCCGCCTCAGAAACTTACCACCGCCACTAACTCTCGACGGCCAGAAGATCGCGTACGAGAAGGCCGTGACATACCTCGGGTGCCGGATCGACCGGGCGCTGCGCATGACTGCGCACGTCGACTTCGTCGTCCGCAAAGCCAGATGTGCGCGGGCGATGCTTCGTCCGGTCCTGGCATCCAAGCTGCCCATAAAAACCAAACTCCGGATATACAAGATGTATATCCGGACTATTACCACCTACGCTGCTCCGGCCTGGTACGCGCTTCTGAGCGACACCCAGAGGCGGCGACTACAGGCTCAGCAGAACCTGTCATTAAGGACGATTGTCGGAGCAGGTCGTTACGTCCGGAATGACGTTATAGCGGCCGATCTGAAAGTCGAGACCATCACCGACTTCGTGTCCCGGCTAGCGCGCGGCATGTTCGACCGTGCCGACAACGGGCCACATGAACACCTGGTAATATTTGCATAATAGCCTGAGACTTTTAAATTATAATTTTATTGTAATTAAAATTATGAATTAATTTATTCTGTAGTGTAATTATAACAATAATAATAGCTTAACTAATCTCATATAATATTTAATATTATTGATGTAACAATAATGTAATAATTCAATTAATAATTTATGAACAATTTACTGTATATGAATTCAAATAGAGTTTCAAATTTTACATAATATTTGAATTCAAAAAGAATGTTTGTACCTAACTTTTAAGCAATGCAATAATTTTAAAATGTAACATTGGGTTTGTGTAATTAGCTGTATTTCATATCATTTTTGCTTGCCAATTATGGCAAAACATGTCAGTTCCACGTCATTGATGATCTTGTGTACCATGTTTTTAAGCAAATAAATTTTCTATCTATCTATCTATCTTCTTTTGAAATTGATATATTTTAAAATTATTAACATAATTTTGTATTGCAAGAAGACACAGCGCGGACGCTGTAATTATTTCGACGTCTGCCATAGGCGAAAGCCGAATGTGATGTGAGTGTGAGTGGTAGGGCAAAATGTAAATACACACTTACCGCGATCCTGCTACGGCAGTATTTAGCGAAGTATTGCCGGCAGCGCGAGGAGCAGTGGCAGGGGCTGAATGTAAATGAGGCTTTAAAAATGTTAATTAATTTGCAACCTTGCGCTAACTAAATACAATGATGTATCTTACCTGGGTTGGTACCTAATTTCGTCACCACTAGTGGTGACGGAATTAGTGCACGTAATTGAGGGAGAGTGGGAGGTGCTCTTCAATCCAGATAAGACACATCATTGTATTTAGTTAGCGGAAGGTTGCAAATTAATTAATATTTTTATTATAATGTATTTCTGCAAAGTAACGCCTGATTCTATCATTTATCATAAAAAAATAGACGGAGTGTGTAAAATTAAAAATTACTAGGAATAGGAATACCAAAAAGAAAATCTTGATTTATTTATGTTTGTGTATGTAATAGTAGTAATGCCATCTTAATAAGACTGTAGACCTGAGTTTGATGCGTTAAAATTAAGGGCAATACTATTGTATTGTATTGTAATATTTGAGAGGTGACTTAATTCCAAAAAAGTACAATCCCATTAATTTTACTGCAACATTTTACAAAACAAACTACACGAATTTATTTAAAAATTCATGTTCTCTTTATTATTACGATTAAAAAATACATTACAATTAGAATTATTTTTTAATCTTTGCATTAGTTTAGTAAATAAGAGCGTGGCGGGCTACGCCTAGGGCGAAATTTGATCTTAATTCCTGCTATGCATCTGTCTTTCTTAAATAATAGTCAGATATAGGCCTTCGAAAGGTAATGCCTCGACAAGAACATAATTTCAAATTTTGTATAACAAACTATGTCGGATTATTATTACTATACGGATGAGTAATCTGAAGTGGCAATAAACCGGCCATATATATAGCTCGAAGAACCGGTAACCGATGGGGAAGAAAGGTACTCCAGTGGCAACCTCGTACTGGTAGGCGAAGTGTGGGGCGACCGTCCACTGGATAAAGTGACGATCTGGTAAGAGGGCATGCAGAAAGGCGATGGAGGTAGGTGACTCAGGACCGTGGTGCGTAGCATTCCTTGGGGGAGGCCTGTGTTCGGCAGTGCACTTGTGGAAGACTGTAATGAGTGCATGAATGAAATGTCGACGTCACGGTCACAGCTTATTAAAGTCCACTGCTGAACATGGCCTCCCCTACAGATTGTCTCAGACGCTGCTGCCCATCTCCTTGTTGTTCTGTTGTCGACTCTGACGACGCCCACGGGATAATATTAAGTAGTGGCTATTCTTACGCAGCCACTCCACGTAACGTAAATGTCATCACCTCACAGTCCACCGTTAGGCTAAACAGAGATAGACATATCTCCATACAGATATAGGGACGGTGCAGCATAAATATAAATAGAAAGGGCTTCGATAAATAATAATAATAATTGATCGAAGAGAAAGGGTTAAATATATATATGTATATATACATACACGTAATACATATAACGATCATATATCTATCAGCATTTTGAAGTCGCAATAATTTTATTATGACTTATAATTTTGCATCGTTTGCTTGCTTCGAATGTTACGTCAGTTATATTTTTATCGTATTTGAATAATGTATTATGAGACGCTTTGGTACGTCTGCAAGGTGTTTCGGTCATGAGACGGCGGCAGTCGCGGGTGTTCTTGTATGCACGACAGACATTTGCATGAGACTGATTGTGCGATCATACAAAACATATTAAAATATATTTTATTTTAAACGATTATACAGTGTTTTAGTATGTACTCAAGTGTTCTGATTAGTGTACGACCTTCGGATCTCGAATTAAAATTGTAATATTCTCTTACCTTGTAGTTGTAGTGAGACTTTAGATGATTTAATATAAATCACAATGTAATGAGTCTTGTGTCTATAATTATGAGTCGTCTTTAGAATCTTGTGTCTTAAATAAATTATGCACAAATGATTATAAATTTTCATAAGACTAAAGGAAGAAATGGCTTGGAATAATTAAAATATATATCGAAATAAACATATAGAATTGACAGAATCAATTATATAGCAGTAAAGGGTTTATTTTGATTGTAAAATATATTAACATTAAATAATCATAGAATCGTGTAGTGACGGTGAAAGCATGTCAACTTACCCCATATCCACTACCAGTAAAAGGCGACAGATGGAAACGACAGATGCAGGAGAAGGGTTTTTCTTTGCGCCCGAAGCAATTAAGGGCAACCCTCCGGTAACGGGGGAGGTAGGTGGAGAATGTTCATAGCATACCACGCAGCCGGCTGCGTGGTTATGTGGAGACTTTTACCAACTAAACTCCACCTTATGGGTTTGGCTTACCGATCTGACGAGAGATCTTTAAGCTGTAGACTGACGCGACCCTCCTTGGCAGAAAGGAGGGCGCAAAGGAGAAGGGCAGCAGTTCTTTCTTAAATAATTCAAAATAATATAAAAAACTACGGGTTGCACTCCGGGAGTGCCGTCAGAAGTGAAAACTTGAATGGTTGGGGAATAATTTTGCACGAATTGCTTAAATTATCAGTATAAAAGTACTATCATTTATGTGGTAGAATACAATATTTATTTATTGCGCGAAACAGCAGGCGCAGGCATACATTTTCGCCGCGCCGTAGAAAGAGAGGGGGATACTTCCTCTCCTACGCCGCGCCGGCTGTCTCTCTCTCTCCATCCGTCTTACGGCGCCTCTACACGTTGGCCAACACAGTGGCGAATGTAGTGGCCAATAGCATTGGCGAACGTGTAGACGGGGTGTTTGGGCTTCATTGGTATGTATTGGAACGATGGCCCGCAAGTTGGCGCGAGATCCGTGTGGTGTCGGTTTTTTACAAAAGATCAAAGGATTGTTGGCAGAGTTTGGTCGCCGCGTCCACACGTTGGCCGCGAGTTTAGTTTGCTACAAGCTCCCAGAGTGATTACACGCATCTGATTAAAATTTTATATTCACGCTTTGTAGGGTGGATGACCCAATTACCAGCCTTTTAGTGCCAATTTCCACTTTAAACATTCCTACTACTTTAATTCGCGCGATTTAATTATTTTTAAACATTTGTTTTAATCGATAAGCTATTTATAAAAAAAAATAATGAACATTTATTTGCAATCAGATTATTACGAGAACAATTTTAAAATCAAAAAAAAATGAAGCACGTCGTTTATACGTGGTAGAACCATGCAGTTATATTAGAAGTATAGTTGTAGCACGAATGGGTCGGTTCGACCGGGGAAGGACCACGCTCTCACAGAATATCAATGTAAAATAGTAGCTTAATGATGCTGTGTTTCGTATAGGGAGTGTAGAGAACCAGAGACAGATTTTAAAGGAAAAGAGGCATTTCATCTTAGTCCTCACGGGTGACAACGCATCTGCATTTTGATTCGTAATCGAAGATAGATGTAGATGTCTGTGGGCCACAGCAACCACTTACCATCAGGTGAACTGTGTGCTCGTTTGTCACCCTATCCTATATAAAAAAGCGTCGATTTCTTATAATTTAATCGTGCAAGTTTTCGAATCATCATCATTACAGCTCCTCACAAGTCCACTACTGAACATCTTCCTCCACAGACTGCCGCAAAGCATGGTCCTGAGCCACTTTGCTCGTCATGAGTTTTTCATTTATGTTCTAAGTTATAATTAGTACCTATTATTAAGTCAGTGTTACTTATATTTATTGCTATTGTTTTTGTCTTTCTCAAAAAATAATTAAATTACCAAATAAATTATAAGGTGTTTTAATACATCAAATGTCTGATAGAAATGCAAGTACTTATTTTGCTAAACTTTAAAATCAAAACCCAATTTTAAAACATAGATTAATCGATTATAACTCCTTTAACTTTAAAATAAGTTAAGTTCTTATTAATGGTATTTATTCCAGTTTATGATGCATGTAAAGAATAAATAAAGCTAATCGTATATCGTATATCTATTTACAACCCCATTAATATCCACTATTATTTTATAATTCTTTTATAAAAACGTTAACCCCACACTAGGATTTTCTCCCGTATCGCGCAGGCAGTTTACAAACATAAATTGCACAAGGACACACATCCAGACCCGAAACAATTATTTGTAGGACATACAAATACTTGTTCCGTGCGGGATCAAACCCGCCTGGTGCATCCACTCATTGCTGAGCCCCTGCGCCACGGTGATTATAAATTCGTCCGCACATCCGAACCGAAGTAAACTTCGTTTGGGGCCAATGTGCGGACGAATTTCGACTAAAACGACCTTCCAACGTGTGGACGCCGTCACCAACTCTCGGCCAATATATTCGCCACTCCATTCGCCAATGTGTTGGCCAACGTGTAGAGGCGACATAACGAATTTTCGATCACGGTCATGTGTCCTGACGCGAGTTTTAACATTTTTTACTCATTACAAAAAAGTGTACAACGCCGCTAAAGAAGTTTTCACTTCAAAAAACTGCGATTGGCAACCCGGGCGGGTTGCTAATCGCAGTTTGTCAATCATGACACCTACATCAAAATACTCCCTATGGGATGAATGATAACACCAATATAAACGAAGTATATCTATATAAACACACAGCAACACCTCCCATTAGCATGTGACACGGGTAGCCTCTTAGCAACGTAACTTTTTCTACTACGTAGCTTACAGCGCCGTATTATACTGTGGTAACCAGTTGGAGTTTCTTTTATTTTCTACCGTCATTCTATAACAGTATTAAATGCTTATTGCCTACAGATTGGTAGCAGCTCAGATGGTTAGTGCTCGCTGTAAATTTCACGCGAGCAAACCGGGTTCGATCCCCGCCGGCACCAATGTAATTGTTAATTGCAATTAAGTCCTGATATTACCCCGTGTCGGCGGTATAGGAAAACATCGTGAGGAAACCTGCATGTCTAAGAAATAAGAAAAAAATTATTTCGAAGACATGTGAAGTTCGCCATCACGCATTGGGGCAGCGCGGCGGGCAATTCGTTTCCCTAAAACCTTCTCAGAAATGAGCGGAGGCCTATGATCAGCTGTGGGACGTATATAGGCTGTAACTTTAACTTCAATTACAGATTTTATGATTCACGCATTTGTGTTCTGTAATTAGTATTTTTCGCGGCACTCTAACTCTTAAATAGGCTTACATTAATGATTTTGGAAGTTGAATAAAGAATATACTGGTGCATCCAGTTCGGAAAAAACTTCTGTCTAGGAAGAACCAGCAAGGAATCCAGCGGACCTTGTTAAACTTAAAAACAGCGTGGTAGCGATGTAATTAATATTCTCATATTAATAGCCCGAGCCGCCTAAAACACCCGCGGGACTAAATAGGATGATAGATTAACTTAATAGCCAAAAAAATATTGGAACATTGTTTTCAGTAAGTATATTATTGGAAGTCTGTCATAGAATTTTTTATTTACATTACAAGATTATATTAAATGGAAATATATCCAATACTGTTATACCTATGAGCAATATTTGTTTCTTTTTGTCATCGCGTTTCTCGAAAAATAATAAACGATTTCGATGAAATTTACAATATGGGGCGTACGTATGCGAAAATCGTTCTAATCGTAGCTAGAAAGTTTTTTCGCAATACACCTACTAAGTCTATCTATATCTGGGAAAATTCGTACGCACAAAACAACAAACTTGACTGACCCTCTCAATAGTAGTAGTTGATATTGGGAGGGCATCTTCTAAACAATCCAATGGCTAAAGCTCAGTCTACCACACCGGAATGAGATCGTGGGCAGATTTTTTTTTATTATTTTAGCCTACATAGTCCCACCGCTAGCCAAAAATAAATCATTTTAGATGAATTAAATATTTAGTTTGCGGAGTTACTTACATTTTTATGTTTAACTGTAAGGTCAAAGGTTTGATCGAAAAATATTTATTGACTACAGAATTTTGCACAAAATCGTTGGTACCAGGTACACACATTTAAAAACAGTATAATTGTAAACCCTACCCGAACACCTCCAGCCAAAAAATTGGCGATAAATTCTCTGCTCGGTTGCTGAAACGGCAACGTAAGGAAATCAATGAAATATAATAAAAAAAGGGAACGCAAACGAGACCAAACAAAAAGCCAACAAACCGAGGGAAGGATCGGTTTTGCGAAACTTTTTCATTCGGCAAGTTTGATTGCCTCGCCGCTCGGCACGACCGGGGAATATAAAATGTTTTCTCGGCTCTGCACCGGTTGTTTAGCTTGTTTTTAAATGCATTACGCCTTTATTCAAATTATGCTTGGCACTCGGCTCAGAAAGCGTGCCTAATAAACCTATCTTGCAAAATTTACCTTCATTTTTGTAAATTAGAACTTTGTCTCAAGTTCTTTTGAAGTAGAAAACTAATTTAGAATATTCATAGCGGTTATAATGTAATATAGCAGAGAGCTTACTAAAGACGTTAAAATTAAATGGCTAAGGTCCGCGTAATAAAATAAAACGATGTGTCTTACTTAGTTTGAAGAGCACCTCTAATCACACTATCCCCGTCACCACTAATACCAACACCACCAATCCAACACCACCCAATCCAACACCACTAATCCAACATCTATCCAATCACTAATACCAACACCACTACACTAGGAAAGAAACACCACCGTCGATAATACGACACGTGTTTCGCCTTTACACAAGGCATTCTCAGGTGAAGTAGACTCTGCGCTAAGTCTTTGCGATCGGTTACCTTTTTCTTTTTAACATCTTTAATGAATTTCGGCAAAGTAATGCCTGATTCTATTAATAGATATCAATTAGAAAGCTTACTCTTCGAAGGGCTTATATGTTTTAGCGTGTAGGTAATCGCAGCTTGATGATAATAGTGTCAGTGAGCTCGGCAACACCAACAGAAATAAGGAACGTTTATTCGGATGGAAAGAAAGATGCTGGAAAATTATTCCACTCCTCTGCTGTACGCATAACGACCGATGTGAACTGTTACATTAGCTTTGATATTCGCTAGTAGCCTATTGATTGAGGTGGTATTTTCTATGTAAGTGCCTTTATGATTGCGAAAAATTGACGAGTCGACAAGGCAGTAGCTAACCGTTTTACTGCCATGCAGAACATTTGATTCGAACCCACAGTCCACCTAATGATAAGTGAACGCTATAGCCCAAAGACATCTATATTTATCCTTGATTATGAATCAAAATTCAGATGCATTGTCACCCGTGATGACTAAGATGGAATGCGTCGTTTCCAGTAAAAAGGGTCTCCGGTTCTCTACACTCACCGTACGAAACACCGAAGCAGGTATTTTACACTAGTATTCTGAGAGTGTGGTCCTTCTCTACAAAAACTGGTTGGTTTGACCAATTTTTGTATGTGAAACGTCCGCCATCAAGCGTCTATGTATATGAAACGTCTGCACGATACAGGAGAAAATTCTAGTATGGGGTAAGATGATTTCATAAAAAAATATTATAATTCTAGTGCCAGATACGAGCGCACTTAGCGGATCTTTTTGGGTATTACTTTTTAAAATGAATTAAACGAAAAATATTTGAGTATACCTAAGTTCGGATTCAACTCGGCTGGGCAGCATTCGGGAAATTACGACACATCTTCTCGTCAGGTATACCTCAAAACCTGACAACTAAGTTGTACAACCAGTGCATGTTGCCAGTGATGACCTGCGGAACCGAGACGTGGTCCTTCACTGTTGGCCGTATGAGGACGCTCAAAGTCGCTCAGCGAGCTATATATAGAGAGGGCTATGCTCGGAGTTTCTCTGCGTGATAGACTTAGAAATGAGGATATCCGCAGTAGAACCAGAGTGACAGACATAACCCAACGGATTAATAAGCTGAAGTGGCAATGGGCCGGCCATATAGCTCGAAGAACTGACAACCGTTGGGGAAAAAAGGTTCCCGAGGGGCAGCCTCGTACCGGTATAGGCGAAGTGTAGGGCGACCCCCCACAAGATGGAGTGACGACCTGGTGCAGGAAGTCGATGGATGCAGGTGGCTCAGGATCGTGCTTTGTGGCATGCTTTGGGGGAGGCCTATGTTCAGCAGTGGACTTGTGAAGGGCTGTAATGATGATGATGATGATACCTAAGTTCGACACCGTCCGGCCGAGAATGACAACCAAGGTTATTGGGAGAGTGCTATTTTTATTTACAACCAACAGTGTCCGACATACGCTTATCTTGTCAAAACAACACGAACATACACAACTTGTGATTATACGACACCGGCTGTCACAGCGTTACAGGATACTTAAGATAAATCGCGTTAATTATCATTATACTGTGAGGTAACAACAGACATTAGCGAGATAAATATAAGATTATCTCGTACAACACTATCGTTAATACAAGCGTAAGAGTTTAAAGGTTCAAAATAAAAATGAATACTCGTAAGCCCATATTTACATAACTAATTAATTGTTCTGCGTTTTTTCTTAAAGTTTTCTAAGAGTAAGATAATGTATTTTCAGTGTCGTACGTCGGCTATTGACTATTGACACTTTTTTAACCGAGATGGCTAAATCTGTTGTATTAAAACAAAATTCCTGTGACTAAACTCTGTTCGAATGAAACGCTGTATAGAGTTAGCCGTCATTTATTGCATGGAATCAGACGCCATATATAGATAGTATATAATTCCTAATGAATTTAGCCTTGATACACACTGCTTAGGAACAACTTTAGAGTGGAGCCTCGCTGCAGCTATTTTATGTTTGCAACACGAATTGGTCGGCTTGATCGGAGGATCACACTCTCATAAAATACTAGCATGAAATAGCAGCTTAAGACGACACCGCGAAAAAATGCACCTCCTTTCATCGAATAGTATAGGACTATGACACCACTAACGAAAGTAGAATTTTGATATAAGTAAATTAATGTCGTTATCTTGCATTTGATTGTTCAAAAACACGATTGTATAATTTTGACTCGATCATAATTATTTGCGAAAACACCTCTAAAAATCACTATAGTTGAAATTACAACGAAATTACTTAATCTATTTGTTTGGGAATCACTCAAATATATTCAAACATCAATATTCATAATTTACTTGCTCATTATTTTGATTACTTAAATCAATAATTAAAAAAAATTATTTTAAGATTAAGCGCTTTTATTCGTCGCGGGCGCTACGCAATTTTAGACCTTATAATGGCGTTTTTTCAAATTCTTATAGAAATTATGTATTCACTCGGATCAGTGCGGCGATAGCCTGGAGCCACTTTTTCGATGTGTCGTCTTAATGCGGGAAAGATGAGGGAATGAAAAGTAACTGGTAACGAGGCTTTCTACATTTTGATTCTTAATCGATTGTAGATGTTTCTATTGGCCGCAATATCCACTTACCATCTGTGTGCTCGTTTGTCACCCTTATACTAAGAAAAAGCAACGTTAATACTGTAATATTATACAACAGGTCGCCGAAAGCTTAATACTAACATCGTGTTCTTCAACATTGCGAAGTTTATACTTTCTTCCGTTTACACCGCCGCAGTCTGACGAAATTTCCGGATCTCTTACAACTTCCTTCTAAGAGTTCTTTGAAAGCGTATCACGTTGCATCATATAATGTGCGGATTTAAATTGAAACTTTAATTGTAGCTTTGGTTTGGGAGTGTTGTTAAGAGATTTGAGTTAGAATTCCCACGTCGAGGCACCTTTTGTACAAAAATTAATAGCGCAGTGGCTTAGCTATGAGTTGCGTCTTTGGGGGCTGTAAGTTCGATTCACGTACGAAATAAGTATTTCCGTGCCCTACAAAAAATTATATCGAATCTGAATGTTCGTCATTGTGAAATTTATGAATGTTAACTGCCTCTACACGATACTGGAGAAAATCCTAGTGCGTGTGTGGGGGGGGGGGGGGGGGGGGTAACGACATTTTTTGAAATAAATAGATGTTTCAAGTTTATAACAAAATCATAGAAAAAATACAAATATTTGACCTGCACAAAGTTCAAAAACTTTACTTAACTAAGTTTGTATAAAAAGGGTTATTATAATATTAAGGAATTTATGAATGATGGGAAAAGGGGAAAGGTGATCGCTATTTATAATTTGTTTTGTCCTGTTAATTGTGTAACATATATGATTGTAAGCTATTTTTTGTAGAGTCCTGTTGGGTTTCTTGGTGGTTCTTCCCAGGACAGAGGGTTTTTTCCGAACCAGTAGTAAATTAAAAAAAAAGTGAATAAAACTATTATTTACGGATTTTATCGCGTTTAATTCAACTTTAATTTATTATTATTATTCCGACGTTTCGGGTGCTTTACAGCACCCATGGTCACGGGGAGGACTGAGATGTTTGACGTCCCAATGTCATTGTTAGCCCGGCTACCTTCAGTTTTTGAATATTCATTTTTGGTCCGATTGACGCAAAACGAACTTACAGTATCTTGAAGTCTTACAGTGGTATGCTTGGGTTTGGGTTTAATTTTAGGTAGTTTGTTAATTATAGGATCCCAAGCAGATGGCAGCACCCAACCATCTTCTTCCCGGAGCGTCGGTGTTTCACGTCAGCTATGTGTTCTTTTACGCGGGTTTTTATGGATCTTTTTGTTTGACCTATGTAAGAGAGACCACATTCACAATCTAACTTGTACAGTCCTGCATCTTGTAGAGGGATATTACACTTGACGGATGGTAAAAATTGACTAATCTTCTTCGGCGGCTTGTAGTATGTTTTAATGGAAGGTCGCTTCAAGATGTACCCAGATGTGTGACTCCTCTGACATACGGTAGTACAGCAGGTACACGCTCGACTGTGGCCGGCTTCACTCGGTCACTGTGACGTAGGCGCGGGACCGAAGCTTGTTGTCTTGCAATACTTGCTTGACGTGCTGAAGTTCGGCGGCCAGATGTTTTCTGTCACAGATCCCTTGTGCTCTCTGACAAAGGTTTACCCACGGTAGCTAACTGTGAAGGATGATGGTGAGATTCACCATTTAGATATCGGTTGGTATGGGTCTTTTTCCTATGCACAGTGTGACCAATAGTGTTATCAGGATTTCGGATGACTAAAACATCTAGGAAGGCTAAAGAATTAAATTCTACTAACTCCATTGTGAATTGTATTTTAGAGTTTATGGAGTTAAGGTGGTCTAAAAATGCAGTTACTTTGTCAGATGGTAAAATTGTGAAAGTGTCGTCTACGTACCGCTTGTAGAACCTTGGATTTACAGGAGCAGTAAGAAGGGCTTTCTCCTCAAAGTCCTCCATGAATATGTCGGCGACTATTGCAGATACAGGTGAGCCCATCGCCACACCATCTACTTGCTTGTAGAACTCCTCCTTCCACAATAGATAGCTAGATGTGAGGCAGTGTTCAAGTAATATTGCATATTCAGCAGGCATGTTATTATCTTCTAGTTTCCTAGTTACAATTGATATACAGTCTTCAATAGGTAGGCATGTGAATAGTGACTGAACATCAAAACTGACAATAGTTTCATTGTCAGCGAGATGTAGGTCTTTTATCTTACTAACAAAATGGTATGAATCCTTTGTGTGTGCTCTGGTATGTCCTCTCAGTGGTGACAGTACTTTTACCAAGTGTTGTGCCAGCTTATAAGTTGGTGTATCGATCTAGCTCACTATAGGACGTAGTGGAGCGTTTGGTTTATGTATCTTCGGTAACCCATACAACCTCGGCGGTTTTGGTACATGGTGGTATTAGCGAATTCACGTCGAGATTTAATTTTTCGGAGTATTTCTTTATTAAAATGCTAGTTGTTTTAAGCGTGCTACTTGTGGGGTCTGTTTTGACCTTTTTATATGTACTTTCGTCCGATAAAAATGTTGTATTTTAAAATTATATTCCGACGTGTCCATTACCGTAGCATTTCCTTTATCCGCGCGGAGAATCGTGAGCTCTGGTCTATTCCGTAAGTTATTCAGCGCTGTAAATTCGTCTTTAGGAAAGTTTGGTTTCGGCACTGAACTACGACGTAATAAGGACGAAATATCTTGACGTATAGCCTCCAAATCTTCCTTACCGATATTATTCTTAAACAGAGAGTCCTCGACACTGTAGATAATTTCTTCGTACGGGATTTTTCGCGGTGTAAAGAGGTTAGAGTAAGTCAGCTCAAATTCTAATTTCGCCCCCACTTCCCCGCGCGTCGTATGCTATGTACCGATATGTTTGTAATCACTAATACTGTAAGTAGAAAGGTCGTTAGACACTTATTTCATTAGGTTTATCATATTTATGCCTGTTTCTTAAAGCCAAGCCAGCCGCTTCTTCTTTTTATCACGGTTATTTCCCATTTTAATTTTACGTCGTACTGTTGCGTAATGTATATTCTGATCGTAAGCGACACAACTTCTCCCTTCAAAAGCCTAAGCGATACTAACGGAACGACAGGAATCAAGCTCAAGACGCCGATAGTTTAGGTAATTTCTTTTTACAGTGAAAATAATGGTATTTTAAAAAAAGTAAATAACATAAGCACTGCTTTATTGTTAGTTAAGTTAGTATGCAAAGTTTCATGATCTTATTTAAAGTATTTTATGAATAACAGCGGTTTATTGTTTATTTTGGAGGTAACTTTGGATTTTTTTTCTATCGAGAAAATTTTACGAAATCGTGTTTTCGTCTAACATAATCACTAACATTAATCCTCAACTTTACCATATATTTATTTCAAAATTAATGCTGCAATATTTTCGGCATAACGAAGAATCTTGCTAAGCCATTTGACATTATATTTCCCCTTAATGCGAAGTTCATTCCCTTCGCCAATACTTTCATTGTCGGTTCGTCCAGTGTATGTTTTGACAAATTATAGACAGTGCGTTGTTTATCGTTTATGTCTATGGTCAGCGGTTGTGTATTGTTCAGGCGTTGGCTTGAACCGCGTCAAGGAACATATAGCTGACGTGAAGCACCGACGCTCCGGGAAGTCTGCAGTCTGCGAACATGTTCAAGATCGTCCCCACCATTACATTAGATTTGATAAACCACAAATCCTCGCAAAAGAACACCGATTCCTACCAAGGACGATACGCGCGGCTATTGAAATTAAAAAACATCCAAATTTCAATAGAGAAGATGGATTTGTGCTGTCAGCTGCTTGGGATCCTATAATTTACAAAATTAAACCCAAACCCAAGCATACCACTGTAAGACATCGTGATACTATAAGCTCATTTTGCGTAAATCGGACCAAAAATTAATATTCAAAAACTGAAGGTAGCCGGACTAACTATGACATTGGCACGTCAAACATCTCAGTCCTCCCCCACTCCGTGAAATGTCGGGATAGTAAAAATAGATTAAAGTTGAATTAAACGCGTTAAAATCCGTAAATAATAGTTTTATTCAACGTGTAGTGTTCGCGTAAATTTAAGAAATCATTATATAAAAAAAGTGTCTTTCGATAAGTATTATTTATAATCTATATTGAATAACAAAAAATCTGTTTCTGTTTTTTATAGTATATTACGTAGAGAACCAGAAGCCCTTTTTACTGATAACGTGGTATTTCATCTTAGTCCGCAGGGGTGACGACGCATCAATATTTTGATTCTGATTATGTAGATGTCTAAAGGCTACAGCCTCTACTTGTTATCAAGTGGACTATGATTCGTTTCCAGTGAGAAGAGTATCCGGTTCTCTAAACTCACGGCTCATCACACGAAAGCTGCTATTTTACGCTACGTTTTTAAATTCCATCCCGTTATAGCTTCGTGAATGAGTCAACCGTGAATGGTACCTAACTATTCACCATTTTAGTAATCGGTGTTGGACGTTTGCCAGTCCAATATTTTATACTGGTTTTATTGATTGAAACACTGATATAATCCAATTCGAATCCTACAGTCATGTTGACATTTGGTAGTTGCACCAAGAATGTATATAAAATTTACTGTACGTACACAAAACAAAAATAGTTTAATTGTAAATAGATATTTACACTATTATCCACTCGAATGTCGGTGTCATTTTAGCCAATATCGCGCATCTCTCGAGCACTTTCCGAACTATTAAGTAAGTATATAACAAGTATACTAAGTATATATATATATATATATATATATATATATATATATATATATATATATATATATTTTATATTAAATATATTAAAATCATATATCAATGGAAACGTTATCACCAGTTACTCAACTCGACGACGACGACAAAGAGTCAGTAATTCCTTTATTGGGCAATGTGCACGCTTTAATAACAAAATCTCGAAAATATGCCAGACCTAGCTATCATAAAACTTAAAATATTTATGAAGTAAAAATTGTTCAATAAGACTTATTAACTTATTATACTACTAAATAGTACATGATTAATAACAACCTCTGGGAATAAGGTGATCGCTACCACGTTGTTTATAAATGATTTCATACTTAATTGAATAAAATATTGTATTACTTGTAAAATATTGTAATTTATATTATTAAAAAGTCCCGCTGTGTTTCTTGCTGGTTCTTCTCAGGTCAGAGCTTGTTAAATGAATATGTTCTTATTCGCGTAAATTTAAGAAATCATTAAATAATCTTGTAATCTATATTAAATAAAAATGATTCCATTCTATTTTCTTCCGTTGTAATGTTATTTTTTGTCAGTAAGAAAGAAAATATTTATTAACTTACTAATAATTTCTATGCCTTACAAAATAGTCTCACTTGTTAGCTCACGCGTTTAATTCCATGAACCGTCTCAAATATCCGTTGTGTACACAAAGGAAGCAAAACTGTAGCAAAAGGTCCCAAAGAGAGAACAAACAGACGTATCGAGTACCTGCCTGGTTCTGAGAATTATCACCGGCGTTACCACGGTTACTCGATCCCACGCGGGCTAAATTCACGATCGAGATGAATTCGAATGAAATTGAATATTGTAAATGACATCGTAACATATGCTAACTATAAATTAACTTTTGTAAATAATATAATTAGAAAGCTTTTATTTTGAGTTATGCACTTAAAACATGTGAGATTTCCCTACTTACATTGATCATTAATAGTATGTATATCATAATTACTGGGCTAAATAATAAAGACGTATAAATTATTATTATAAATTGCTTCAGAGTAAAAATGTAAGGATTGTAAGTACGAGTACAAAAGGTTCTCAAGTAGTAAAATTATACCTTAGCTTTTGTTTTAGAAGTACGGCCCACCAGGCTAGACTCTTATGTCAAATTATGAGGCACGTAATTGAAGGAGGGCGAAAGGTGCTCTGTAAGGTTTTTAAGACTACTCATTTTATTTTAACAAACTAATTATGTTTAACATCTTTAATCTAAAAAATATTTTATACCAAACCAATTTAATACGATTGTGTGAGTTCTCGTTGCCGTGGTAGTGCTTTTTAATATTTTAGTCCAGTCTAGACACTGCCTTTTTTATTATTTAGGCTCCATCCAAAGTCCACACGCGGCTGGATGATCTCCCCTTAAGCATCCGGATTTCTAAAGATTTACTCGGAACGGGTTTTCTTATTATTTTAAATTTATCTTCGTAGGGAGAGCTTGTATGAACTAACTTTCCGAATAGTATGTAACACATTAATTTAAATAATTTTATTAATGGTAGGAAGGAAATTGCAATATCATCTATCGTAACCTTGAGACAACCAAATTAAACACGCCACACACCTGCTTTTTAGCAGACGATATGCAAATTTTCGTATTGAGCCGCGGAGTTTATTTGCATAATTTAATAAAACACATTCATTACGTGCTTCCGTGTTGTGGCGGTGTAAGAACATTGTTCTCCACGTGGTAGAGCGATGCAGCTATATTATGGATGTTGCACGAATGGGTAGGCTCGACCGGGACTTATCGACGCATTTATCACGTCTTTAGTACAGTGAGTTTTTTATAGAATAAGGGTGACTAACGAGCACACAGTCCACCTGATGGTAAGTGAATGCTGTGGCCCTTAGACATCTACATTTATCCTCGCTTAAGAATCAAAACGCGGATGCATTTTCACCCCTGAGGACTAAGACGGAATGCCTCGTTTCCAGTAAAAAATGGTCTCCGGATTTTTACACTCAATATACGAAACACAATAACATTAAGCTGCTATTTTACGCTGGTATTCTGTGAGAGCGTGGTCCTACCCCGGTCGAGCCGACCCATTCGTGCTACAAATATACTACTTATATAACTGCAGCATAGCTCTACCACTAAACTGTGTGATCTAATATATATTAGTGCTTAAAGTGTGGAATAACAGTAGTCCAATTAGTCACAGATAGAACAACACATCTTCTTCTCATTATGTGTTATTACAATGTGGTTTGGTCCTCTAGACAGAGTGAACGAGGAAAGAGTGACAAAGCAAATTTATACGACGCCCACGACGAAGGTTTACCGACCAAATTGGCGATATATTGAAAATTGGACAGATTAGGAGTACCCTTAACCGACGAGCGTGTATGTGTAAGTATATAGATGTAAAGGAGGAGGTATGTCAGGATCGTATTAACTGGAAGTCCGTAGACTTTTGCCCATCCCTCTGGGTGACAGGCGTGAGCAGTGTTGCCAACTTGAATTTTTCCAAATCCGTAGATTGGTATAAAAATTCTCCAGAACTCCGTAGATGCTATTTTAAAAAATCTGTATAAAATTCTTTCTGTTATGTAAAATTCTTGTTGTAAGTTGAATTTTAGTATAACATTAAGTATATTATTAAGCTATTGATATTGTCTTACATGTACACACAAAGTTGGCTTTATGGAGACTAGCCAAAAGATGGCGGTAGTAGTTAACGCACCATCATTTAAAGAAGACAAATAATCAATCGTATCAAAAATAATTAACCTAAAGTCTACAACGGTTCGCAACAAACTAGATATTAAAAAGCGTTTAGGCCGTTTACATACCGAAAAAAGACCTCTTCAGATAATTCCATTTTACAAATTTCATATAAAAGATATAGGAATTTTTGTAACAATTTATTAAAAAAGTTGAAGTATAATTATCTTACAAACTTACTAGAAGAGTCTGGTAGAGATAATAAAAAGATTTGGCGGCATATAAAAGATATTGCATTTATTTCCAAACAGCATGAATCTTCGTCAGAATTATTACAAAATAATGCCTCGCCGCTTATATCAGCAAATACAGTAAATAATTACTTTGTGAACGTTGGTAAAAATCTGGCTGAGCAGATAACAAACAACTCTAACAATAATTGTGAATACAGGGCCACTTTATTAACTCAAAAAACCTGCCAATTAAGCTCGTTCACATTATTAGATACGGACCCTAGTGAGGTGGAAAGGATTATAATGGGACTGAAAGAAACAAGCGCGGTTGGATGGGACGGATTACCCACTAGTATATTAAAAAAATATAGACAAATTCTAGTACCACCATTAACCCATATTTTCAGAATTTGTCTCTCTGAAGGAATTTTCCCAGATTGTTTAAAAAAAGCAATTGTAGTTCCAGTATTCAAATCGGGGGACAAAAAAAACGTTTCCATACTCTCATCCACGTTTAAAATATTAGAAAAATTAATTAACAACAGACTAATGAATTATTTACAAAGTAAATCCATATTATCGAATATGCAATATGGTTTCAGGCCTAAAATGTCCACTGCTGATGCTGTGCAGGAAATGACCGATTATGTCTCTCAAGAATTAGATAAAGGCAACCAATCAATTGGCATTTTCCTTGACCTTGCAAAAGCATTTGATACGGTTTCTATTCCTATCCTATTAAATAAGTTAGAGAGCATAGGTATTCGAGGTAAGCAGCTTCAACTTTTTAAGAATTATTTAGAAAATCGTTATCAATGCATAAAAATCGATAAGGTTGTTAGCTCTGAACAAAAAAGTACTCATTTTGGCGTGCCTCAAGGAAGTGTATTAGGGCCAACCCTATTTTTGATTTATATAAATGACCTTTGCAATCTTGAACTTAACTCAGGTAAAATAATATCTTACGCAGATGATACCGTGCTACTTTTTTCCGCAAATACAGTTGACAAGGTTTATTCATATGCTCAGCAAGGTTTTGATAGAGTTAATAAATGGCTCCAACAAAACATATTAACACTGAATACGGACAAAACCAAATATATTCATTTTTCTATGCGCAGCTCAACCCAGCATATAACCATTCCAGAACTTTATGCACATCAATGTTACTCAGTCACAGAGTCTAAATGTTACTGCCCAGTTATTTCTAATACAAAAACTGTTAAGTACCTTGGAATAATTATAGATTCTACGTTTACATTTAAAAACCACATAAACCACCTATGCAATAGAGTTCGTAAACTAATGTTTGTTTTTAAAAAAAATTCGTTCTTTTGCTGATAATAAGGTAGTAAAACAAGTATATTACGCATTATGTCAGTCAATACTCACCTATTGTATAACCTCTTGGGGTGGTGCAGCTAAAACTACACTACTACCACTGGAACGCGCTCAAAGAGCTGTATTAAAAGTTGCAACATTCCGCCCTATTCTATTTCCATCCCATCTCTTATACAAATCCTATAATGTCCTCTCAGTGCGCCAGTTATTTGTTATGAGCATGTTACTAAAACAGCACTTAAGATTGCCTTATAGAAGAGAGGTCACTGATAAAAGGCGCAAAGATAAAGTAATTGAAACTAACATTAGAATAAGGCATTATTTCATGCATAGATTTTTTACATTTCTCGGCCCTTCCTTTTTTGTATAATCAAGTCAATGCAATTTTGTATATATATCCATTAAAAATGGCAGACTGTAAAAAAGGTAATTCGAACATGGTTACAAAATTTGTCATACGATGATACGGAGAAGTTGTTGATTGTTTTAAGTTAATTAATATCATAAGTAAATTAATGATAATATATTTTACCCAAATAACCCTTATTAGTTAGTACGTTATTCATTTTATATAAGAAACAGAAAATATTTTTTAATGTATCTTTTAGCACATACACCTGAGATACAGGTTTATCCTAGTTCAGGTGCCTGTTATTGTAGACTATTTTTAAGTTAAGACTTATTGGAATAATTTGTACATTTTATCAAAATAAAATAAATTATTATTATTATTTATTAATATACATAAATTGCGAAAAAAACAAACATACTGACCCGGAACCCGGTTAGGTTAGGTTAGGAGAATCTTCGGTCCTTAACGTCAAATATTCACTATAGAGCCGTCAAATATTATTATTCGGTTATAAAAATAAAAAGGCTTACTACGACGATATAAAAACATGCACGCAGCTTATAGTATTAATTGCAATTTGCCGCGGCTTCGAACGGATGCTTTCTGGATCTCGACAACAGCGCTACCTGCCGGATCTAATTGTGATTATAAACCATTCTCGTATAAACTTAATCACACAAACAAAATTTCATCAATATCGGTCCAGCCGCTTAGAAGTAGTACAGTCATATACACACGGACAGAAGATTTATATATACATATAAAGATAACAACGCGATATATATCGAGTTTCAAAAACCGTCAAAAGATTTAGACTGTAAGAAGTCACAAAAAACATACAATACAGCCAAAATTTATAAACAACATTTAAATATTAACCTTATCCTGGGTAGATACTGCAATAAATACGGTAAACTTTTCCCGCATTAATGGTTAATCGTGACAGTTTTATTGAAAGAAACTTACAGTAAGCTGTCTACCGCAGCTTGCGTGCTGACCCACTTTTACTTGCAGTGGAATAAAGAAAACGATACGTGTACTGATACCGCAGTTTTGAAACCATCTACCTACCTACGTAATAATCGAACGAGGCACGTCATGACCGCGCGCCGTGCACACAAAGGGCAACATTCATGTGCACTTCAGCAAAGCGTAGCGTTGTGTTGCGTTACACGTTTGGGTATGTTAAAATGTGTGGACTGCCAGTCGGTTATGGAGACAATTGGTTTGTTGGTGCCCAGGTACCTGCAGAGAGATGATGGAGGAACGGTGGCTCCGTGCCAGGACAGGACAGATCATATTGTTCTTGCAATGCATGAGGTCAAGCGGGCTTTACTCATGGTTGAAAGTTTGCATGCACATTGCGACAGTGTGCGTGTCTGACACAGCGATCAGTAGCGAGCGTGCCGTCGCTAACCGGACCCACTTTTAATCTCACGCACACTTTGACACGTAAACAGATATGTGTTTACCACAAGTAAAACCCAATCGACTTCATGAAATGCAAGAACTATACAATCAATGAATCTCAACTGCCTTACTACGTGAAATTTCCGAAACAAGTCGTAAGTTTTAAGAAGTTGGGCCTAGCCGCCGACTAATCGGTGAAGCCGATTAATTGGCCTATTTGTATTCACCGATTAGTCGGAGATAATCGGCTAAAATCGCCGATTAATCGGCTTTTTATTTTGTTAATTTTAGCAAAGGTTTTATGTGATTTTCTGCGTGTTAAGTGCGGCTACATTGATAGAGAGTAAAGCTTTCAATTTAAGAAAAGAATAGTTTCTCTCGCATGTGTAAAATCACGTAAGATTTATATGTAGGTAAATCAAATAAGTTATAAAATTAGGTTCATACATAACTTTTATTGAAAAATCAGTCTCACATGTTTTAATGTCTGGACATAAGAATTTTGGAATAAAAAAGAATCTGAGGTAACTATTTAAAACTAAACAAAAACCTAAGTACTTACTATTTTAATTCTACATTTTAACGTTTTCTAATCGTAACGCAGAGTAGTAACACAACAAAATAAAATATTAATAATGTTGTCATTAATAAACTTTAAAAAAAATTTAAGTCTCTCCCTTTTCATAACAAAAAAAAAAACACTTAATTCTTAAATAATTATTGTTAATGAGAAATGGCCAATCGGGTAATCGGCCAATCGGCCAAAGTACTAACCGGCCCAACTCTAATAGTTATCCTAGTCAATTATATTTTGATGAGCTTTCCTAAGGGACTTTAAATCTAAAAGGTGCATTGCAAATTTCAGCACTACACACGCGTGGCTTAGGTTTTAGTCACTTATTTTTACTTTTCATACAGTGTAGAGGTTGAAAAGAATTATTTTTTATATGAAAGTCAGTTACGCAATTCCTTAACGCGGAAACCAACGCTAGTACGCGTTTCCTAGATAGACCAGTTATGTACATGTACCAAACGTGCTGCTTTTGCACCAACAAATCGAGCTTTAACACTTATAGCGGACATACTCACTTAGCACGATGAAATTGACATATTTGCCGACAGTATGACACGTCTGCTGACGCTTTTTTTTTTATAAAATTATCGATGAAAAGACATTAACATTTTAATTATGTGTATTGTAATTAGCTTTTATTGAAATTTCATTATAAATTGATAGGACAAAGTATTTCATAGCCTGACATTGTGTGATCGCGACCTTCACTAGCGCGAGTATTTATTGTTTCAATTCAATTGGCCTTATTACTTTGATTAAAACGACTTTTACGGATTTTATCGCGTTTATTTTACTTTTAATTACTTTTATTTTTAATTCCCGACGTTTCGGGTGCTTTCCAGCACCCATGGTCACGGGGGACTGAGATGACTGACGTCCCGATGTCATTGTTAAACCCGGAGTACCTTCAGCTTTTTTAATTATTGTTTATGGTCCGATCTATGAAAAATAAAAGTAATTAAAAGTAAAATAAACGCGATAAAATCTGTAAAAGTAGTTTTAATCAACGTGTAGTGTTCGCGTAAATATAAGAAATCATTATGGCTTTATTACTGTTTTAATTTCTTGACACGGGCTGCTAAATAAGCTTTTATGATATTATTCATTTATAATTATTTAATTTATGATTATTATTTATAATTATCTGTTAATTTATAAATTATAACTATTAATTTTTGTTGTTATAATTGGATGCAAGTTTTTTAATTATTTTATCATGTAAAATTTAACCTTGTGTGCGTATTGTATTTTCTCTAAGCCACACCTTTTGAATTAAATAAATAAATAAAAGTATATTCAAATGCATAAAGCGAAAATGCAGGTCGCAGATCCGTTAATCTTCTGTCGATATTGTCGACACGTTAATCGTCTAACAATGAACTAATTTTGTCAACGGCGCGGTGCGCGAACGTTTACGAATTTAACTATTGTTTTATTCCTTTTAAGTCGGCTTTGGGTAGCTTTACTCAAACGATTTAATGCTTTTAAACCGCCCCAAGACTTAAGACGCAAAACGTCAACTGCCCAAACAGAGCCTAGTCCCTTTTACACATACACTGAAGAATTTTTAAGACTAAGTCGGCCTAATAAGCTATATCATGGCCCGTACAGGTATATATATGCTAATTTCTAGGGTAACCGTCATTAAAATTGATGAGAAGAACTATATATTCATTTTTAATTGAAAGTC
The DNA here is from genome assembly GCA_907164705.1 of Parnassius apollo. Lineage (NCBI taxonomy): Eukaryota > Metazoa > Arthropoda > Insecta > Lepidoptera > Papilionidae > Parnassius > Parnassius apollo. Next base: position 1,467,976 of record CAJQZP010000858.1, on the reverse strand, counting down.
AGGAACGGAATTGCGTGACTGGCTTTCATATAAAAAATAATTTTTTTCAACCTCTACACTGTATGAGAAGTAGAAATAAGTAACTTTAAAACCTATGCCATGCGTGTGTAGTGTTGAAATTTGCAATGCATCTTTTAGATTTAAATTCCCTTAGGAAAGCTCATCAAAATATAATTGACTAGGATAACTATCAATCAATTTAAAATGTTGAATGTTCCCCAAAAACCAAATTTCTATTGTGTATTTGAACTTTATCGACTTGTTTCGGAAATTTCACGTAGTAAGGCAATTGAGATTCATTGATTGTATAGTTCTTGCATTTCATGAAGTCGATTGGGCTTTACTTGTGGTAAACACGTTACACGATAAACAGATTTACGTGTCAAAGTGTGCGTGAGATTAAAAGTGTGTTCGGTTAGCGACGGCACGCTCGCTACTGATCGCTCCGTCAGACACGCGCACTGACGCAATGTGCATGCAAACTTTTAACCATGAGTAAAGCTCGCTCGACTTTGTGCATTGCAAGAACTATGTACCTGTCCTGTCCTGGCTGCGTTCAGTAGACACGGGACGCAAATGCGGTCGTTAAACGTTAGAGAAACGCCCGACAAACGCTGATGTGTACTATGCAGTCGAAAGCGTGTGGTGTGGCGGCGTGTGTTCCATACAACCTGAGCGTCTGCCTCTTAGCACACTAACACATCTCCGTCTGATCATGTCCCATCTGACTACTAGAGTGAGAAAATAGAGTGTTTTATACATGGTAGAACCATGCTGCAGCTATTTTAGTATATAAGCTATATTAGGTCGGCTCGACCGGGGAAGGACCACGCTCTCACTGAATACCAGCGTAAAATAGTAGCTTAAGCAGCTGTGTTTCGTATGGTGAGTGTAGAGAACCAGAGACACTTTTTACTGGAAAAGAGGCATTCCATCTTAGTCCTTACGGGTGACAACGCATCCACATTTTGATATGTAATCAAGGATAGATGTAGATGTCTATGGGCCACAACATCAACTTACCATCAGGTGGACTGTGTGCTCGTTTGCCACCCTATTCTATAAAAAAAAATAGTGCAGCTATGTTTGAACGCACACTTGTGCCCTATAATCTTATCCCATGCAGATGGCTAGTCTTTTGAGAATCGCCGACGTGACAGAAGTTTGGTGTGGAGGACATTATTACTACATTCTTAGGCTTAGATTTAGCCTTACGATTATTTTCAGTTAGAAGAAGTTCTTAAGCACATCATTTGTTCTCGATAATAGTAAGTTTCAGAATATTGTTGTGGCAACTGATATAAATTAGTCACTGAATGGTGGATAAAACAAAGTAGCAGTTATGTCAAGTCAACTGTAACAGAGCTGTGTTACTAAATGGTACACAGAAACAGCGACCAAATCAATAACCGAAGTATATTTCAGAGCAACAATTTAGTTCCAATCAAAGTTGGCAATCAGCACTGGCCCGGACAGCCGATCAGGGCCCCCCTTCCTCCTTTATACCCCGGAACGAACCCCAACTCATTAAGTCGTCCAATCGTTCGAATCTTTCACTCGTCCGCTTTTAATTACAACGCCCCGATTTGTTTTATCACGGAGTAACAATGAGACGCAATCTCTCTCGGCTTAGATAATGACTTGTTTGATTCAATGTCACCATGGTAACCGATTCATCGGTTTTCTTTCAGCCTAGAGGCTTTTTGTGTGTAAATGAATGGCTTGACGTGTATATTTAGTATATGTCGTTTTTCACGTGAAAAATAATATTATATTTTAAAGATTCAAAGACGAAGGAGAATATACAACATTATTGGTTACATACTCGGCTGTATTGTACGAGTTATCGTTAGGGCATCGAGAACCGGTCCCTTTCCAGGGTCAAACTTTTGCCGAAACTGGGTACCCGGTTCTTACGATTCTTACGTTTCTTCTCTTACTTTTAGGTTTGAAGCTACTTTCATTCAATGTGAATTACGTTGTTATAATCGTATTCATAAATAAAACAATTTATTGCAAATCCTGGTAATTTATTATTTTTAAAGCCTTTTCAAGTATTTTGTTAACAATCATTTCTAAGTTATAATGGAATACTAAGTACTCAGTCTATCGGAATATTATAAATCAGTTCTTTTTATTTGGTTAGCATAAAGTAGTTTTAAAAGTTATTATTCAAGTAATATTTGCAATAGTTTCTTACTAAAATCGACTAAAATAGTTACTTTAAGGTCAACTGTCAAAATGACGTTGATGAAGCAGCGCCTCGTGAACTTTTAATATTTCTTACCGTACACAGAGTCATTTATGCAAACTAGGCTGTAGTTTTTAAGTCATAAGAAAGTGACCATATTGGTTTCTTATATTTACGCGAACACTACACATTGAAATAATACTATTTTTTATGGAATTTATCGCGTATATTCAACTTTTTAAATACCCGACGTTTCGAGAGCTTTACAGCACCCATGGTCACGGGAAGGACTGAGATGTTCAACGTCCAGATGTCATAGTTAACCGCGGTTACCATAGATTAAACTTTTGTTCCGATCTACACAGTATGAACTTATGGTATCATGAACTCTGGCAGTTGTATGCTTGGGTTGGTTGGATTTAATTTTATTTATTATAGGATCCCAAGCAGATGGTAGCACCCAGCCATCTTCTCTATTGAAATTAGGATGTTTTTTGATTTCAATAGCCTCGCGAATCATTCTTGGAAGGAATCGGTGTTCTTTAGCGAGGATTTGTGGTCTTTCAAATCTGATATAGTGACGGGGCGATCCTGTACGTGTTCACAGACTGCAGACTTCCCGGAGCGTCGATTCTTCACATCAGCTATATGTTCTTTAACGCGGGTTTTAATTGATCTTTTAGTTTGTCCTATGTAGGAGAGACCACATTCACAATCAAGCTTGTACACTCCTGCATCTTGCAGAGGGACGTTACACTTGACTGATGGTAAAAACTGACCAATCTTCTTCGGCGGCTTGAAATATGTTTTGATGGAAGCGCGCTTCAAGACGTAGCCAATCTTGTCAGTGACTCCTCTAACATATGGCAGTACAGCAGGTAAACGCTCGACTGTTGCCGGCATCACTCGTTCTCTGTGACGTAGGCGCGGGACCCGAAGCTTGTTGTCATGCAAAACTTGCTTGACGTGTTGGAGCTCGGCAGCCAGGTGTTTACTGTCACAGATCCCTCGTGCTCTCTGAAACAAAAATTTACCCACGGTAGCTAACTGTGAAGGATGGTGGTGAGAATCACCGTTTAATATCTATCTGTATGGGTCTTTTTTCTATACACAGTATGGCTCAAGGTGTTATCAGGATTCCACTGGACTAGACTGGACCGGGTGCTGTAAAGCTCTCGAAACGTCGGGTATTTAAAAAGTTAAATATACGCGATAAATTCCGTAAAAACTAGTATTATTTCAAGTGACCATATTAACCAGATGACCATATTATCGTAACTACCTTTTACTGGAAACGAGGCATACCATCTTAGTCCTCAGGGATGACAATTTCGTTTGATTCTTATTCGATAAGGTGAACTTTGTGTTTGTTTGCCGCTATGAATAAAATAAAAAAACAGTCTTGAAATAGCAGGTTATAGAGCTTTAGCTCTCTTGCTGTATGTCTTAAAAAATTTTATTTCCAAAAAAATCGTTCAAAGGCTTTTCTATGAGGCATGATACTATAATTACCTGTTCAAATTTGAATCGTATCGATCGATTTCGATAATGTATTTATTTGATTATTGCTAGAGGCTTGTCGAACGGTTGGGTAATTTGTAAACTCAACAATGTGAAACGAACGTTTTGTCAAGCGAGAAGTTTCTTTCCAAGTCGGAGAACCTGCCAACGTGACCGAGATTGAGGTAGCTTTTGTAAGAAATATTTGGTTATAAAAATATTTTTATGAAAATGAGACAAAGATTTGATATTATATTATTATAATTATTAAAAACAACTATAATAATACCTATTATATTCGAAATAGGTTAACAGATAGTCATACTATATTTTTAGTGAAATAAGGGTGACAAACGATCACACAGTCTACCTGGTGGTAAGTGGATACCATCAACGACTACACAGCCCGAATAGACGCCTAATGTATGTACTTCTGCATCCAAACCAGTTTTGTCAAAAGTCTGAGGTAAGCGGTACGGGGGAGGCGGGCTGAAATGCACGCTAATTAGTTAAAATCAAGGTTGCGACACTTGCTAATAAGCAAATAGTGATAGGAACTTTAACTAATAAATTTGGTACCAAGTCCACTTATTCAGTACCAGAATTATATTCTACTATAAATTAGTACAAAATAAAAATAAAACAAAAGAAGTTTTATTTAAGTAGGTATTTATTTAGGTACAGTGGCGAAGCTAGAGCTCCAAGCTAGGGCAAGCCCAAGATATAAATTGATAAAAATATAGATTGTTGTTTTTAGTAGTTTTATAAAAATACACCAATCTTGATCTGTCTCCACGCTTCAGTTTCATATTCAGTGCTGTCAAGGACGTGTTTAACAAAGCACACAGAAGGCATACCACTGCTAGATAGATTGTATTACATATCAGCAATTGCATGGCTTCGGTGGCTTTGAAAAAAGCCGTTTGGGTTTGTTTAAGCGAAAGAAAAAAATATTTACATCCAATACAATACATGAACAAAAGTAAAACACGAACAAAGTACAAACAAACTATGTACGAAATTAAAAAAAAAATTATTTACATTCTAATGGATAAGAGATAAGATAAGTGGAATCGTCTCGCTTTCTTATGGAAAGATTTAATTACGTCCACGTAAAATGTTGGTGAACGTTTTAATTGTACCACTAACTGTTTTTGTGATAATCGATAAGTCTGAAATACACTCTTAACCTTGTGTATTATCTCAACAAAGTTTAAAGATTTCCTCTCCGATTATCACTTTAACACACTTCACTTCATCACAAGGAACACTATTATCCTCCATTTTCATTAAAAATCTTTTGAACTCGTAATATTAAATCGCTTAAGATAAGCACACAGAGTAAATAAACATTGAAACGTGAAATGAACTTGCAAACGTATTGCCCGCCCGCCTCCGCTTTTAACAAATTTATTCCCAAAAGCCTGGCTTTAAGTCTCTATACTAATTGCTATATATACAATCGTAGTTATATTTCATTATAGAATATTTTGTCATAAGTTAGAAAGAGAGCGATCGTCTTCTCGAAATCCCCGTCAAAAGCCCACGCGAGCGAGGGAGACAACTATTAGCTCTATTAAAACTCATTTTTTATGACAGCAGCAGTATCGCTAAGGCAATACGAGGTCATCGGTCAACCTGTGTCGAACAGTGGAGTGCGCGGGAAATTTGAAATAGCTTGAAACATTTTACGAGTTATTTTATTAGTTGATATTATTGATTGATTCAGGTTTAATAAGGCAAGCCCGGCTTTTCGGCTTTAATGGAAGCTTCGCCACTGTTTAGGTAGGTATTTAGTAAAATACCTATAATTTTTTGTTTTGAAGAATATTATTAAAACAAGCTTTCTTTGCAATATTGAAATAATAATAGAATACTATTAAAAATAAAGTAGCAACAGTTATTTAAACTCAAGTTCACTTCCGTTTCCTACTTGTCTTGACATGGCGTCTTAGCAGTAAAGAGAGCGGAGTGCCGTCTATTAAAAATTATATCAATTTTGTTATGAATTTTCACTGTTGCATAAAACACGCAGCATAAAACACGTTTTTTAAGAAGTTTTGAATAATTTGATATAATTATTAAATCAATTAATTCAAATATGGATTAACGTACATTCACTAAAAAAATCAGTTTAGACCTATGGCGCTTATAGTATAAGTCTGTTAAACATTCACGATAACATGCATAATATTTACTTGTACCAATATTATAGTTTAACTGGTACAGCACTAGTTACACGTGCCGGTAATTAAAGAAAAGTATAGCAACAATGAACTGCATTGAAAAGAAAGGGATGCATAGTCCGAAAATATCCGAAGATGACCCAATAAATCAACGCGAATTGCTTGTGACACATATAGGTTGAGCTCTGATTTAATTTTAATTAATGAATATGGAAATTAAAATTCACTTATCTATGAAAAGTGATGCCATTTTTTAAAATTACACATTTGGCTACTATTTCCGCACTATTTTATTGTGCAGAGAACCATGTTGCGCGTCTGTTGTATTTTATTTTGTCGAAAATTCACTAGTCACAAGCAAGATGTTCATGGGTCAGGGATGTGGTCGCTAATAATGTAGATCGTGCGATCGTTTTCTTAAGTCAGACGTATTTGTCTAACGTGTTGACAGAAAGTGTTTGCCTTGCATGAGGCGTCTATTCGGGCTGTGTAGTCGTTGGGATACCATGGTACAATATGTATCAATATCTATCCTCGGTTAAGGATCAAATGCAGATGTTTTGTCACTCCTGAGGACTAAGATGGAATGCCTCAATGCCAGTTACAAGGGTCTCCGGTTCTAGAGAACCGGAGAGTGTATATAGTCACCTTAAAAAACACAACAGGTATTTTACTCTGGTATTCTGCGGTAGAGTGGTCCTTCTCTGGTCGAGCCGAACCATTCGTGCTACTACCACGACATATCGTAATAAAATAGTAAAACTATAGTTATAAATGTAAATATTTTCCACACTAGTACTGTAAATAAATGCAATGTTAGGTCCATAGCAAGCAGACCGCATGCTAACAACAAACTGCACTAAAATGGCTGCCATGTCCTCCAATAAATCACTCTAAAAGCCCGCGGTTTTTTTGCGTAATTTTGCAGCGTCGAATTTTGCGGTGTCTATTTTCGTTAGCACAAATTAGGTTATAAATAGAAGTGTCACTTGCAAGCAATTAAGTGTCGATCGACACTCTGGTAAAAATGTCTGTGTATTTTAGTGTTATGTTTACCTTGTAAATTGTTATTATTATTTTACACTCTAGAATGCAACATTTATCTATTGGCGAAACTCGGAGTCATAAACAAATAACGTGTTTTAAATCATTCACTAGTGGTCGTCGCCTAGTGTTCAAAAATCTACAGTTATTCATTAAATTTTTAAACTTTGTTTGAATTTTAAATATACAAAATATAAAATAAACGCTTTTATATGCTCTTCGGTAACTTAGTCTGGGATACATAATAATTACGTCCTAGAATTACCCTGAAAACCACATAATTTGTCCATGGAACATTTTGTGTGTTTGATATTGATAGTATAAAAGGAAACAATGTATTTATAATTTGGATAAACTATCGTACATTTAAAATACATATTTTTAGCAAATCTTAGCTTTCTGCACTCCTTCTCCATATAAACTTTAACTATGCAAAATCTCACAATCCCCAGTGTACAAAGGGTACAAAGTTTTACCTTATATATTGAGTTAATAAATTAATAATATTTAGCACATTAAGTACCATGTAGTGGCTGTGTAAGAAGATTCACTATCCCATAATATCGTCCCGAGAGTACCATAAGAGGCGGCTGAAGGAAATTGAAACAGGAGATGGGCAGCAGTATCTTGCTGATTTCAACTCAAAATTATAATAAAACTGCGGTTGCCAACCCGCCTGCCAAGCGTGGCAACTATGGCAAAATCCTCCTGTGAGGCAATATATGGGGAAGCCTCACGTTCAGCAGTAGACTTTTATAGGCTGTATTGAATGAACGACCACCCTAATAAGCTTATAGTTTTTGTATTAGTCGCGATCGACGACTGTAATCATATGGAGCGTTCGAACCAAAGTCATTAGAATTTAATTTTGCTCGTTACTTAAACTTTCTACTAATCAATATAATCTACAATATTGTTACGAGCTTAGGGTTCGTGACAATAAAAACTGCCGATTGAATTACCAAAATTAACACTTTAATTACCGAACACCAATTAAAGCTTAAAAGACACTAATAATTAATCACACTGGTTCACTTTATTTCGCTCCGAAGCTTCGCTTGTATCGCCAAATTCAATACTGCCTCGATCGCGGCTTGCAGCGGCTTTAAATACACCTTTTCCACCGTAACATCCAGAATGTTCCAGGAAATACCGGTCCCGACCGACTAAGTGCGGAAAGTTCGAGTGTTCTAGAAAGCTTAGTTCTTCCATTCGATATTAGATGGCGCTGGTGGTGGAAAGTTCAGTAATGTTATTTTCTAGAAAGCCCTCCTTGCTCTGTTCCCCGACACTAGATGGCGCTATTGCCAGGTACCAGACGTCAACTTAGGCGCGCCACAATATATACAATAATATAAACTACACATTAATATAAACGGCCGTGGACTGCCGCAGTGGACTCCAACAGGGCCAGCAGTGGACTGCCGCAGGCTGATGATGAATTAATATAAACGTGTGTGGTAAACATGATTTACAATCAATTTTCTAAATTTAACGTATGGTAGTGAAAGTTGGGTGTGGCAGAAGAAGCACGAGAGTAGAATAAATGCAGTAGAAATGCGGTCGTTAAGGAGTATGTTAGGGCTGAATCTGAATGACAGGGTGAAGAATTGTGTGATAAGAGAAGAGTGTGGTTTGCAAGATGATGTTGTGACCAGGATTAAGAAAGGAATGCTTCGGTGGTTTGGTCATGTGGAAAGAATGGATGAGGAAAGAGTGACAAAGAAAATTTATGTTGCAGAAGTGAATGGCAGAGTCGGAAAGGGACGTCCTAGGCGAAAATTTATCGACCAAATTGGCGATTTATTGAAAACGGGCCAAATTAGGAGTACCCTTAACCGACGAGCATGCATGCGTAAATGTATGGATGTGAAGGAGGCGAGAGAGGTGTGTCAGGATCGTGCCAAATGGAAGTGTCATCTCTGCCTACCCCTCTGGGTGACAGGCGTGAGTGTTTATGTATTTATGTTTTTTATGTTTCTAAATTTATTATACTTTTGTCTCCTGATGATTTATAAAAAAGTTTATTTAAACATTTTACTATATTTTATTATTGGCAGCATAAGACACTCAAGAGATTTATTGAAATGATATATGTATTCCATTGTTTTCAATTGTGTGTCGTGAAACGCGACTGGAAAAGGTCGGAACAAATTAACATTAAAGTAATATACTGGACAGATCAAAAAAGATACTCATCATGATTATCGCCAGTTCGTACACTTTTTCGTATAAACCAGTAAAATAAGCGAAACGGCGAAGGGCAGATATTTGGAATTGTCTCTTCCCAACGTGAACTTTAACACTATAGTAAAAAAAAAAAAAACAGAAAGAAAATATTGTAGAGTACAATACTATAACAGCGCTGTATTATAGTACAGTTACTGAGGTACAGACTATCTTATTAAAGTTATATCATAGAATTAGCTATTGTTGGATGGTTTTCTAAGAAGCTTGCTCTTTTAGAATGAGTCGAGCTAGCAATTATGAACATCGCACGCTTGAGTCTGAATGCCGACCGCTCTTCAAGTTGCAATATTAATGAGAATTACTGCAATAGAGATCAGATACTTATGTATTTAGCAAAATATTGTATTGTTGAAATTATAGGACGTTATTTAACTATCGCCGTGTAATGTGTTACTAAGGAAAGTGTCTTATGACGCGGTTCATACAGAAGAAACGTGGCAACAGAAAATAGACCTAATAGTTATGTCGCATAGCGTCGCTTTTGTCGGAAGAAGTGCGCCCGCGCATCCAGGTGACATCACTGCCACTTTTTAAGGCGACACCGTGAAAAAATGCACCTCCTTTCATCGAATAGTACAGGACTATGACACCACTAACGAAAGTGGGATTTTGATATAGGTAAATTCGTGTCTTTATCCTGAATTTGATTGCTCACAAATACGACTCACAGATACGATTTTGACTCCATCATAATTATTTGCGAAAACACCTCTAAAAAATCACTATAGTTGAAATTACAACGAAATCATGTGATCTATATGCTTGGGAATCACTCAAATATATTCATAACATCAATATTCATAATTTACTTGCTCATTATTTTGATAACCTAAATCAATAATTTTTTAAAAAATATTTTAAAATTCTGACAATTTCTAAGCGCTTAAAAGCGCGTCGCGGGCGCTACGCAATTTTGGACCTTATGACGGCGTTTCTTCAAGTTTTTATAGAAATTATGTATTCACTCGGATCAGTACGGCGATAGCGTTTTCGATGTGTCGTCTTAACCCTTTACCGCATGGATTTTTTAAATCACTCGGAAAAAATATATGTTGATAAGTTGCCTAAATGAAGGCCTAAAAATAGAAAAAAAAGCAAATTGCATTATTGAAAAATTAAGGAGGATAAAAGTCTTTGTTCCAAATCTGGAACATCATGCATTCTTAGGGGGTATTCTGTGGGCACGCAATATTGAATGTTCCATTTTTGGAACATCATGAAGTAAATATAAAATAAAAAATGTATATGTAACTTTTATAAATTATTTTTTAAATTATAACTTTTATGTATGCAATAATGTGAAACAGTTGCAATCTTTGTTTAAACACGAGTAACACATTTACTGCACATTATTTGTGATTTATGGATGCATCCCTTTTTTTTTTTTTTGCGGATGGAAAATCATATAATGACGCCTTTCGCTCTGGGTGGAGCGTAAGGGAGTGTCAGACTTTTACTGACTAAAAACCATCCGTGTTTCTTCAGTGCCCTTACGTTTCGGAGCCGCGGTATCTCTTTTGAACAGCCCGCAGCCCCGGCAGGCGTTGCCCTTGCGGGCACCTTCACGCTGCTGAACTCTTTGAGGCGCGCGTGGAACAAAATGCGCCGTCGACACGGCCTGTCGTCGTTAGACAGACGGACGGCGAGCTACCCATTGCTCGCCGTCCACAGGCCCCGCCGGGCGGGGACAGAGTAGCCGGGGTGCGTCGGGTCGTCCCTAGATTTGGATTTTGGCGATCATTTTTTCCGCTGTGGCCAATGATTAAAGCCATCTTCTGCTATTTCTATTGGTAGTAGTTCCAGACTTAGTCTTTTCTTAATATTTTCCACTTGGGTAAGTGGACGACCTCTTTTTTTGTCGTTGGCGTTAACACGTAATTTAAAATCCATGAAGGGCGTATGTTGGAGGAGCCAGTGTTGACACATATTAGGTCAACCATGTGAAAAATTGTACATTTCTCCTTTAAGGGTGTTGCTTTTGGAGGGATCTTTGCTTTTGCTTTATGAATCTAGACACGGACCCCATTGGATCCTTTCCTACATACGACGTGGAACATAAGCTCATGGTCTTGTTGTCCACCCAATTTATTACTGATATCTGGACATCATGGATGACAGTAGATTTTTCTATGCAATATCCTCTTTTATGTTTCATAAGATCTTTTTTGCAGATCAATATTTTTGGCACTATCCGGGATGATCCAAGGTTTAATTCGAGTTAGATTTCGGAGTTTTCCAAAAATAAAAATTAAAATTATATTATTAACACGCACTGCATGATGTTCCAAATTTGGTTTTGTACTAAACTGCATGTTGTTCCAAAATTGGCACTACTAATAAAATTCTTACTGCATGGTGTTCCATATTTGACCCGTACTTTTGAGGACTAATTACGTAATGCTGCAAATATTGTCACTTACGTTTAATACCGTAAAAATGTTGAGGATCCATTCTTCTACACTGTGAATAAGGCTATCGCGTATTTTTTAAAAAAAATGGTGTAAGATCTATAATCTACTATTTGCAAATAAACACGCAAGCAAAATGGTGGACTCGACTACTTTACCATCAGAGTACAGATACCACATGCACCTATAGTGATGCCACCTGTACTATTTTTGTTGAAAAGATCCTTGTTAAGAGAATTAGTGCAAAATCCAGCACAGAAAAGACGTTAGAGACAGTTTCATTACGACAAATAACTTGTGTTCCAAATTTGTCACAGTAAAGGGTTTAACGAGGAATTATTCAACCAATATAATTTGGTTTTTTTTATAGGATAGGGTGACAAACGAGCACACAGTCCACCTGATGGTAAGTGGTTGCTGTGGCCCATAGACATCTACAACTATCCTCGATTACGAATCAAAATGCAGTTGCGTTGTCACCCGTGAAGACTAAGATGGAAAGCCTCGTTTCCAGTAAAAAGGGTCTCCGGTACTCTACACTTACCATACGAAACACAGCAGCATTAAGCTACTATTTTACATTTATATTCTGTGAGAGCGTGGTCCTTCCCCGGTCGAGTCGACCCATTCGTGCTACAACTATACTACTAATATAACTGCAGCATGGCTCTACCACGTTATGAATGTGTAGGTAACTTTAACTATTGACTTTTAGCACGCTATGAAAGCTCTTAAGAGGCAGGACCTTTTTCGACTTAGTTAACTAATATCATTATAATCCATCTGGGATAAATGTACCTTTCAAATGGTGAAAGATTTTTACACTCACCAAAACACAACAACATTTACTATTTTACGTTGGTATTCTGCGAGAGCGTGGTAATCCCGGTTGAGTCGACCCATTCGTGCTACAGCCATAATTTTTTTTTTGATTTATTTAGGACAACCAACAAGGCGTACACGAACACATTGTAAATACTACAAATTACAGGAAGGTTTATATCTAAGTGTCATCTTAATTAAAGGTTGCCACGGCATGCAATGTGGACAACGAATATGTTTTATTAAAACTTACAACTATAAACTTAAAACTAATTCTAAATGTTAGTTAAAAGTAAAGGACTGCATAATTTTTCGTTTGAATTTTTGAAGCTTATCAGCAAAAATATCAACGTCACATGTCTTGCAGAGCTGGTTATATTGCCTCTGTAACCTGTTTATGGTGGCGTGGTGACCCAAATTAGTTTTACTGCCTTCAACTGAAAAGGGGACGTATCGGCTGACATGCACTAGATTAAAAGGTACCATGAAATTTATTGCACTTAGTAGGTATTTACAGTCTACGGTTCCATTAACGATTTTGTGTAGCAACATGAAATCCAGCAAATGCCTCCGCTGTTGCAGGGTACTTAATTTAAAATACGTCAGTCGGTCTTCGTATGAGGGTAGATTCTTTATTTTGTAAGTTTGGTACGAAAGATACCACAAAAAACGCTTCTGGATACGCTCTATGCGTTTCACGTAAAGGTCATAAAATTGAGACCAGACTTGACTACAGTATTCGAGGCTGGAACGGACAAAAGACTTGTACAAGGATATTTATAATACAGCTGCGGCGTGGCTCTACATGCACATGAAAAACTATTACATAACTATTATATTAGTACAGATACGACTATTCTATTCTCTCTTTTTTAGATAACATAAAATATGTACCTGCGTATGCCGTGTCAACCCACAGATCGTAAGTGCTGGTGTAAGAGAAACCTCTACACAATATCACCTCGTAGGTGTCGTATGAAGCAAAAGATGGAAATGAGACAGAGAATTGACATTAGAACCATTCATAACATCTCTAAATAATAAAAAAAACTGCCAAGCGCAGTTTTTTTTATTTTTTTGTAACCCGATTGTCAAGATTGTCAAGTAGGTGTGGTATGGCATATGTAGGTACCCCCTTCTATAGGGTGGCTTATGTTTAGTAGTGTATTTGTTAAGCGCAATATTATAAGTTGTTATAACCTTTAAGTTATTACTTTAAGCAGCCTTTAGGAGAGGTACTTAATAATTTAAGATTAAGTTTGCTTAGTAATTCATTTATATTGCTTTTAGGGAAGATAAGCAGTATACATAATACATAAACACTCACGCCTGTCACCCAGAGGGGTAGGCAGAGACTACAGACTTCCATTTGGCACGATCCTGACACACCTCTCTCGCCTCCATCACATCCATACACCTACGCATGCATGCTCGTCGGTTAAGGGTACTCCTAATTTGGCCCGTTTTCAATAAATCGCCAATTTGGTCGATAAATTTTCGCCTAGGACGTCCCTTTCCGACTCTGCCATTCACTTCTGCAACATAAATTTTCTTTGTCACTCTTTCCTCATCCATTCTTTCCACATGACCAAACCACCGAAGCATTCCTTTCTTAATCCTGGTCACAACATCATCTTGCAAACCACACTCTTCTCTTATCACACAATTTTTCACCCTGTCATTCAGATTCAGCCCTAACATACTCCTTAACGACCGCATTTCTACTGCATTTATTCTACTCTCGTGCTTCTTCTGCCATACCCAACTTTCACTACCATACGTTAAAGTAGGGACCAACACAGCATTGTGAATTGCCATACGTGCCTTTTTTGACACATTTTGACTCTTCACAATAGAGTGCAGGGCTCCATTTACTCTGTTTCTTGCGTTCACTCGTCGTTCTATATCCTTATCATATCTCCCATCCCTGCTAAATACGCAACCCAAATATACAAACTCATCTACTTGCTCGATCAACTCCCCTTCTATTCTTATTTCACATATCGTTTTACTTTCATCTCTTTCAAAAACCATAATTTTTGTCTTACTTGCGTTCACTTTCATACCCCTTTCTTTTAATGATCTGTTCATTAATGTAACCATCATTTGCAACTCAGCCGCCGACGACGCAAGAATAACTTGATCATCGGCGTACAAAAGGCATTTGATGGTTAACTCACCCATTCTTAATCCGCATTCTTCAACTTTCAAATTTTGCAAACAACTGTCCATAAATAGGTTGAACAACCACGGGGAAGCCACACAGCCCTGTCTGACACCTTTATGGATGCCAAACCAGTCCGAGTAGACCCCGTTGATCCTAACACAAGCACTAGAGTCCCTATAAAGAGATTCCAATGCCTGTATCAAGCCAGCGCTCAACCCAAATGAGTTCAGTGTTTGCCATAGCACATTCCTATCCACTCTGTCATAGGCCTTCTCCAAGTCCATGAACGCACAAAAAGCCTTTTGGTTTTTGGCCAAAAACTTCTCCGCGATCATGCGCATGGAGAAGACTTGATCTGTACATCCCATTCCCTTTCTAAATCCCGCTTGCACATCCCAAATTTTTCCATCGGTTTCTTTCATGACCCTTTCAATTAGTACCTTGGCATACAGTTTTCCCACGATGCTAAGAAGGCTGATACCGCGGTAGTTTTTACAGTCCTGCTGCGATCCTTTTCCCTTATATACTGGGACTATCACGGCTTTGCACCAGTCTCCCGGTACCCGCTTCAGTTCCCAGCATAAATTAAACAAGGTGTGCAGCAGGCCTGCCACCACTTCCTCTCCAGCCCTTAGCATTTCGAGTGAAACTCTATCATATCCGGCAGCCTTACCTGCTTTCATGCTTTCATTATTTCATCTATACTTATCTCGCTACCTCCTTCCTCTTCTTTCGGAGTTCCTATTTCATTCAGTTCATACGTTGTCTCCTCACTCATAAACATGCTTTCAAAATATTCCTTCCATCTCTTTAAACTCAAAACTTCATCATTCAGAATATAGCCATTCTCATCTCTTATAGCATTCATTATAGGCTGTTTTGAACATCCCCTGGCAGTTCTTACGAGTTTCCAGAACATTTTAATATTTGCCTGGAAGTTATCCGATATTCTTCTATCATTCTTATCCGTTCTTTCTTGCTTTTTCCTTTCAACTACTTCTTTTACTCTTTTATTTAGATGTCTAAAGACTGCCTTTTTTCTTTCAAAATCATCATTCGTACCGCTAGAATTATCAGCCTTAGTTGCTAGTAAATCTAGCCATGCTCTCTTCTTTGCTTCAACTTCCGTACGTATCTCATCATCCCACCATAACGTATTATTTTTCCTTTCATTCTTTCTTTTACTAACACCACATACTTCGGTAGCTGCATCTACTAAACCTTTCTTAACATTTTGCCATACATTCTCCAAGTCTAATTCATTCATACATAATTCATCCAAACTACTTATGTTTTCTTTCAGTCTACATTTAAACTTGTTTTTCTCACCTTCATCTTGTAATCTTTCTGTTCTAATACGCTGTAACGCAGTGGTAGACACAGATGACCGATGACGCCACCGCCTGAATAGACCATTAATTCGGCATAAAACCAAAAAATGATCCGTTCCTACGTTTGACCCCCGGTAAACCCTTATATCCACCACTGCGCCCCTCAATCTTTCATCCACAGTTATGAAATCTATCATGCTTCTATCATCACCTCTTTCCCAAGTGTACATGTGAATCCTCTTGTGGCGAAAGAAAGTGTTCGTCACAAAAAGATTCTTTTCCATACATACAGTGAGGAGGCTTTCACCATTCTCATTTATACTTTCATCACCAAACGTTCCCAATATCCTTTCACAACCAAGCCTCCTCACCCCAACTCTTCCATTAAAATCTCCTAGCATAACAACATTTTCATTTCCCTTACATTTCATTAATACGCAGTATCAACATAAGCAGTATCTTCAGCAGCATAAGCAGTATCTTCTGGAATTTAATTAATATTTTATGTATACATAGAATAACTAATAATATGTATGCAATACAATTTAATGTTGTTAAGATTTTAAACTGTACTTAGGCAAAGGGTTTAATAGCGGCAACCCGCCCGACTTTACTTGATATCTTAATGTGGTGTTACCCTCGGCTCAATAAAAGGCACTTATTTTGATAATTACAGACCAAAACTTTGATTTTATATTAATTTTATAATATATTTTATGTAGATATATAGATTAGATTAATAAACGAACTATTAGTCCACCCGACAGTAAGTGGCTACTGTGGACCATAGATACATCATAGACCAGACTCATCGTCTTCATCATCATTAGAGCCCTACAAAAGTCCATTGCTGAACATAAGCCTCCCCCAAGGAATGCTTCAAAGCAAGGTCCCGAGCTACCTTCGTCCATCTACTTTGTTCATAGCGGCCTCGTTTCTTACGAGGGCTTCACTAAAAGTATCGGGAATGGAATATTTCCACTGTTCCTATCATATTAAAATCTTTTTGATTGAAAACTCCTTGGTTTTAAAAATCGAATATCATTTATTTATTAAAAAAAAGATTCTCGGTCTTGTCACAAGGTTTTGTCAAACTTGTTTAATCGTTGAGAAAATGGAATTGACTCGAGAAAATTCAAGAGCGATGATTTATTATGACTTTCGAAGTGGTTGAACACAAAAACAGTGTGTTGACCGGATGATTTCTGCATTTGGTGATGAAGCCCCATCCAAAACCACAATTTATCGCTGGTTTGCTGAATTTCAACGTGGACGTGTCAAGCGCAGTGATGATCCCCATCAAGGTCGTCCAAAAACTGCAGTCACCCAAGAGAACGTTGATGCTGTGCGTAAGCTGATTGAGGAAGATCGACATGTGACATACCGCGAAATTCAGGCAACTTTAGACATTGGTATGAGTCAAATACAAATAATCTTGCATGAACAATTAGGTGTAAAAAAGTTGTTTTCCCGATGGATACCGGATTCGCACTTTGAAGAGCAAAAAGCGGCTCGCGTTATTGGTGCGTCAGAACTCTCGAAAAATTCCACGCAGGATCCTCAAATGCTGTATACAACATCGTATCAGGTGACGAATCCTGGATATACGACGTACGAACCCGAAACAATACCAATACCAGTCACGAGTTTGGGTGTTCGAAAATGAGTTAAAGCCAACAAAAATTGTTCGTTCACAGAGTGTTGCAAAATAAAATGGTGGCCACGTTTGTCTCCAAAACCGGCCATGTTACGACTATTCCTCTTGAGGGACAAAGAACGGTTAATGCAGAATGGTATGCTAGCATTTGTTTGCCACAGGTTTACTCCGGGTCCACAGGACTACTCTTAGGTCGTACTAAAGAAAGCTCGAATAGAATTCTCCGTTATATAGGCTCTTTTAACGTTCAAACTGGAAAACAACGGGTAGAAATAGGCTTAATGGTGGTATAAACCCAGACATACTCCTAATAATAAATGAAGCTCTATCAACAAAGACCTCTATGTGTGTTACTAGACGGGTACCTTAATAAATTGCGTACTAGTCTACGCTCAATTCCCAATAACTCCTTTGCTAAGACTAGTTCTTTGTTTTGTAAACCGCAAACGTTGTTTTCGACAATCTAACACTGATTTTGTTTAATGTGACTATGAAAATGCTGTCATTATTAATGTGCGATTGGTACGAAATACCTCCTATCGAAGTATTTTTTTATTTTACTTGCGTTTTTACACTCTAATATTGCAAAAAGCGACATACGTTCGCATATCTCGTGACAGTTTGAGCCTACGACTGACAGTTAGTTACGCTGTACCGTCCGGAATTGTGACAGGCCTGCCCCGTCAACTGGGCTTCCCCTTGTTTTTTATATGCTTTGTCAACGTGACTTGAAGTTTATTTCAAATAATTATTTAACTTATTTCGTATTTAATGATTTCTTATATGTATTTACGCGAACACTACACATTGATTAAAACTACTTTTACGGATTTTATTGCGTTTAATATATATGATTTTTTATTCCTGACGTTTCGAGTGCAATCACCCATGGTCACGGGGGACTCACGGGGATTATTTGCCTTAAAACAGTTACAGTCGTAAATGAAAATACAAGTTCGTGGCACATTTACCGTATCAGCTTACTGCCCCCGCTGGTGGCGGCGCGATCCGCCGCTGTTACACAGTTTTAGTTCTGAATTATCGGTCTAATAGTATACACAGAAGTCTTTGCCTACTTACGACATCACTACCACATATTGTTAGATGGCATTTTGTTAGACGGCCTGAACGACCCACTTAAGATGGAATGGGCTTTATTTATATCGCGAAAGGTGAAACGTTGGGTACTTAAATGAAACTACTTTTTACGGATTTTATCACGTACATAAACTTATTTTATATTCCCAGTGGAGCTTCTGAAAGCGGGTGGAACACCAGTACTTGAAGTCCTTCAGAAGCTCTTCAATTCCGTCCTCCATGGTGGCACTACTCCAGAGGCGTGGAGCAGAAGTGCGGTGGTCTTGTTCTTTAAGAAAGGCGACAACGCTCTCTTGAAGAACTACAGACCGATTTCCCTTCTGAGCCGCGTCTACGTGCTGTTTTCGAGAGTCATTACGAATCGTCTCGCACGCAGACTCGACGACTTCCAGCCTCCCGAACAAGCCGGTTTCCGAAAAGGCTTCAGTACCGTAGACCACATACATACCCTGCGGCAGATTGTACAGAAGACTGAAGAGTACAATCTGCCACTTTGCCTGGCGTATGTTGATTATGAGAAAGCCTTTGGTTCCGTCGAAATTTGTGCGGTGCTACAGTCCCTTCAGCGGTGCCAAGTTGACTGTCGGTATATCGAAGTGCTGAAGTGTTTGTACAATAGGGCTACGATGGCTATCCGAGTACAGAACCAGCTCGAAACTTTGGTGTAAGACAGGGTGACGTTATATCCCCGAAACTCTTCACCGCTGCATTGGAAGACGTTTTCAAGCTACTGGACTGGAAAGGATACGGTATTAACATCAATGTCGAGTATATCACTCACCTTCGATTTGCCGACGATATAGTCCTTATGGCAGAATCGCTGGAGGACTTAAGCACTATGCTCAATGACCTCAATAGTGCCTCCCAACGGATAGGTCTTAAGATGAACATGGACAAAACAAAGATCATGTTTAATGTCCATGTCACACCTATGCCGGTAGTTGTTGGGAGCACTATGCTCGAAGTTGTTGACGAGTACGTTTACCTGGGACAAATAGTCCGACTAGGTAAGTCCAACTTCGACCGAGAGGTCAATCGACGGATTCAAGTCGGCTGGGCAGCTTTCGGGAAATTACGACATATCTTCTCGTCAGGTATACATCAATCTCTAAAAACTAGATTGTACAACCAGTGCGTGTTGCCAGTGATGACTTACGGATCTGAGACGTGGTCCTTCGCTGCTGGCCGTATGAGGACGCTCAAGGTCGCTCAGCGAGCTATGGAGAGGGCTATGCTCGGAGTTTATCTGCGTGATAGACTCAGAAATGAGGATATCCGCAGTAAAACCAGAGTGACCGACATAGCCCAACGGATTAGTAAGTTGAAGTGGCAATGGGCCGGCCATATACCTCGAAGAACCGATAACCGATGGGAAAGAAAGGTTCTGGAGTGGCAGCCTCGTACCGGTAGACGTAGTGGTAGTAGCGACCCCCCACTAGATGGAGTGACGACCTGGTAAGATATGCAGGAAGTCGATGGATGCAGGTGGCTCAGGACCGTGCTTTGTGGCATTACTTGGGGGAGGCCTATGTTCAGCAGTGGACTTGTGAAGGGCTGTAATGATGATGATGATATTCCCAACGTTTCGAGTACTTTACAGAGGTGTTCGACGTCCCAATGTTAACCACGGTTACCTTCAGTCTTCAGTGCTGTAAAGTGCTCAAAGTTTTGGAAATATAAATTAAGTTAATTTACGATAAAATGGATGAAGTATGCGATATGATGTATGATAGAGGAATAGATGTATTACGTGTAAATGAGACGAAAAGGAAGGGGAAGGATGTCACTGCACGTGGCATGTATACCGCATACTGGTCTGGTGTAGACGAGATCGAGCGGGCATGCCAGGGAGTAGGTATCATCCTTTCAGAAAGAATGGGCCAATGTGTGAAAAAGTATGAATGTGTAAGCCCAAGACTGCTATGGATACGAATGAAAGTGGGCTTAAAGAAGTTGTTTGTGTTAGGGTCTACGCCCCAGACATGTCTAAGCCCACTTATATCCGGGAGCAATTTTGGGAAATGGTAAGGATGGTGTTAATGAAGCGTAAGGGAAATGAAAATATTATTATGCTAGGAGATTTTAATGGAAGGGTTGGGGTGAGGAGGCTTGGTTATGAAAGGATATTGGGAATGTTTGGTGATGAAAGTATAAATGAGAATGGTGAAAGCCTCCTCACCGTATGTGTGGAAAGGAATCTTTTTGTGACGAACACTTTCTTTCGTCTTAAGAAGATTCACATGTATACTTGGGAAAGAGGTGATGATAGAAGCATGATAGATTTCATAACTGTGGATGAAAGAATGAGGAGCGCAGTGGTGGATACAAGGGTTTACCGGGGGTCCAACGTAGGGACGGACCACTACTTGGTTTCTTATGCCGAATTAGGGGTTTATTCAGACGTTGGCGGCATAGGACATCTGTGTCTACCACTGCGTTACAGCGTATAAGAATTGAGAGGTTACAAGATGAAGATGTGAAAGACAAGTACAAATGCAGACTGAGAGAAAATATAAGTAATTTGGATGAGTTGTGTGTGAATGAGTTAGACTTGGAGAATGTGTGGCATAATGTTAAGAAAGGTTTAGTGGATGCAGCTACCGAAGTATGTGGTGTTGGTAAGAGAACGAATGAAAGGAAATACAATACGTTATGGTGGGATGATGAGGTACGTATGGAAGTTGAAGCAAAGAAGAGAGCATGGCTAGATTTACTAGCGACCAAAGCTGGTAATTCTGGCGGTAAGAATGATGAGAATGAAAGAAAAAAGGCAGAGTTTAAACGTTTAAATAAGAGAGTAAAAGAATTAGTTGAAAGGAAAAAGCAAGAAAGAACGGATAAGAATGATAGAAGAAAATCGGATAACTTCCAGGCAAATGTTAAAATGTTCTGGAAACTCGTAAGAAATACCAGGGGACTTTCAAAACAGCCTAGATTGAATGCTATACGAGACGAGAATGGCTGTATCCTGAATGATGAAGTGTTGAGTCTAAAGAGATGGAAGGAATATTTTGAAAGCGAATTTATGAGTGAGGAGAAGTGTGAATTAAATGAAATAGAAATTCCGAAAGAAGATGAAAGAGATAGGGAGATAAGTGTAGATGAAATAATGAAAGCAATGAAAAGCATGAAAGTAGGTAAGGCAGCCGGATATGATAGAGTTTCACTCGAAATGCTAAGGGCTGGAGAGGACGTGGTGGCAGGCCTGCTGTGCACCTTGTTTAATTTATGTTGCGAACTAAAGCGGGTACCAGGAGACTGGTGCAAAGCCGTGATAGTCCCAATATATAAGGGAAAAGGGTCACAGCAGGACTGTAAAAACTACCGTGGTATCAGCCTTCTTAGCATTGTGGGAAAACTGTATGCTAAGGTACTAATTGAAAGAGTTATGAAAGAAACTGATGAAAAAATTTGGGATGTGCAAGCGGGATTTAGAAAGGGAATGGGGTGTACAGATCAAGTCTTTTCCATGCGCATGATCGCGGAGAAGTTTTTGGCGAAAAACCAAAAAGTTTTTTGTGCGTTCATGGACTTGGAAAAGGCTTATGACAGAGTGGACAGGGATGTGTTAGGGCAAACGCTGAACGCATTTAGGTTGAGCGCTGGTTTGATACAGGCATTAAAGTCTCTGTATAGGGACTCGAGTGCTTGTGTTAGAATCAACGGGGTCTACTCGGACTGGTTTGGTATCCATAAAGGTGGCAGACAGGGCTGTGTAGCTTCGTGGCTGTTCAACCTATTTATGGACAGTTGTTTGGAAAATTTTAAAGTTGAAGAATGCGGATTAAGAATGGGTGAGTTAACCATCAAATGCCTTTTGTACGCCGATGATCAAGTCATACTTGCGTCGTCGGCGGCCGAGTTGCAAATGATGGTTACATTAATGAACAGGTCATTAAAAGAAAGGGGAATGAAAGTGAACGCAAGTAAGACGAAAGTGATGGTTTTTGAAAGAGATGAAAGCAAAACGGTATGTGAAATAAGAATAGAAGGAGAGTTAATTGAGCAAGTGTATGAGTTCGTATATTTGGGATGTGTATTCAGCAGGGATGGGAGATATGATAAGGATATTGAACGACGAGTGTATGTAGGAAATAAAGTAAATGGGGCTCTACACTCTATTGCGAAAAGTCAGAATGTGTCAAAAAAGGCACGTATGGCAATTCACAGTGCTGTATTAGTCCCTACTTTAACGTATGGTAGTGAAAGTTTGGTGTGGCAGAAGAAGCACGAGAGTAGAATAAATGCAGTAGAAATGCGGTCGCTAAGGAGTATGTTAGGGCTGAATCTGAGTGACAGGGTGAGAAACTGTGTGATAAAAAAAGTGTGGTTTGCAAGATGATGCGGTGACCAGGATTAAGAAAGGAATGCTTCGGTGGTTTGGACATGTAGAAAGAATGAATGCGGAAAGACTGACAAAGCAAATATATGTTGCAGAAGTGAATGGAAGAGTCGGAAAGGGACGTCTTAGGCGGAAGTTTGTCGACCAAATTGGCGATATACTAAAAATGGGCCTAAATTAAGAGTACCCTTAACCGACGAGCATGTATGCGTAGGTATATGGACGTGGAAGAGACGAGAAAGGTATGTCAGGATCGTGCTAAATGGATGTCTGTAGTCTCTGCCTACCCCTCTGGGTGACAGGCATGAGTGTTTATGTTATGTTAATTTACGTGACTAAATCCGTAACAGAAACAGAAACTTTTTTTATTCAATATGAATAATACTTATTGAAAGTCATTCTTATCTTTAATTTACCATTTATTTGGAAAATACCTATGTAAAAGAAAACAGCTTACCATCAATGTAAAAACTATTTTCATTTAAATACGTAAACATAATAAATCTTTAGATACTTAAATTTGTCTTTCAGTGTTATTAGCATAATATTTTGCGAACAAATATTAAGTACGTGAGCTTTTCGCGGAATCGTGTACGCTTTGAGATATCGTATTTTTGATAGAATCTTGAAGTAACTCTGAAAGTTGTAATTTCGAATTCAGTGTGTCGTGCAAACGTGCGAACGAAGCTTTTGATCTCATTTTTTAATTCTGTTCCAGTTTGTGTCTCCGTCTTGATATTTTATTGTTATATTTGTTTTAAACCATTTATGGGGAACTTAGATGTAGAAGTTTATGGGCCACAGCATCCACATACCATAAGGTAGACTGTATTCTCATTTGTCACCTAAATTATAGAGAAAACGCGGATTGTCATCAGTACATGTAGTTGTTGCTTACAGTTTCAAATTGGCGTTTCAAATCTTAACTTACGATATTTTATTATTCTTTACTTAAGATATTTCTGGCATCTTCCCTTCACTCTTCTTGATCAAGATTATAATGAAATACATTCTGTTGCAGCTACCACAGGACTCACGTGGTTATCCACTGCAATTAATTTATTATTAGTCGCTTCAGTGATCCCCACGCGTTGGCTATGAATAATGCTCGCTTTTCTGCTTATTTTCTTCTATATTTAACCTTTCGTGTTTTGTTTCAGGTAAGGGCAGTGACTGAGTATCCACATTTTCGACTTCTCGGTTAAGAAAAACGAAAGATGGAAGATCAATGGAAGAATTTATGTTTGTGACTAAGGTGTCATAAGTATATGTTGTAAAAATAAAAGGTAACGAAAGGAATTCGAACACTGTGTTAACTAATTATATATTTTAAAGTTATGGTGGCATACATGAAAATTAATTTACCGAGTTAAATTTAAAGAATGTTTAATATTGTGAACTATCTGAATCAAAAATCAAAATCAAAATATATTTATTTCATCAAAAAACGTATATCCAAACAATATTCATTGTTGGAGCTGCCTAGTAAGCATCATATATATATATATATATATATATATATATATATATATATATATATATATATATATTGGAGTTGGGCCGATCAGCTGCCGACTAATCGGTGAAGCCGATTAATCGGCCTGTTTGTAGTCACCGATTAGTCGCCGATTAATCGGCTTTTCATTTTATTAATTTCAGCAAAGGTTTTTCGTGATTTTCTGCGTGGTAAGTGCGGCTACATTGATATGAGTAAAGCTTTAAATTTAAGAAAAGAATAGTTTCTCTCCCATGCGTAAAATCACAGATTTATGTGTAGGTAAATCAAATACATAATAAAGTAAATAGATTCATACATACGTTTTATTGAAAAATCAGTCTCACATGTTTTAATGTTAATTATTCTGGACATAAGGAACTTTGGTAAAAAACTTTGGTAAAAAAAAGAATCTGAAGTAGCTATTTAAATTTAAAACTAAACAAAAACCTAAGTATTTACTATTTTAATTCTACTTTTTAACTTTCTCTAATCGTAATGCAAAGTAGTAACAACAAAATAAAATATTAATAACGATATTCTTAATAAACTTTAAAAAAACAAATTTTAAGTCTCTTCCTTTTCATAACAAAAAAAACTTGATTCTTGAATAAAGATTGCTTTACTACTCGCATGTAGATTTTTAAAAGACAAATAGAACAATATTTGTTTCTGTACTTAAAACTAAATTGTTATTGTTTTTGTACTAAAAATTAAATTAAATTGTTATTTTATGTACGTAAAATTACAATAAATTGTTTTTTTTTCCTGTAATGTTAATAAATAAAGTGTCTATATTGTATAAAAATAATTTATTCTAATCCGTCAATGCCATTCCATGGTGATACATGGACACACGTTTCCGAGTACGCTTTAGAGTGTGGCTGTTGTAGGGTTTAACGGAATTAGCGAAGAATTGCAAAATTTGGAATTTGAAGTGGAATTTGAAATTGATATCATAAAACTGAATCCTTAATGTAACTGTATCGAAATTAAGAGACGTTTTTCAATACCTAGTTAAATATTATCTTCAAAATTAAATAGTTTAATATTCGTGTAATAAAACAAAATTATGTTTCTTACTTACTTTGAATAAACTTTGGGAATTTTTTTTTACTTTGTTTTCTCCTGCTATATTATACATCACTCTTAAATTCTTTTTATATTTATTCGTTTGTTTTTCTTCTTTTTACTTTGTTTTAAATTATTTTTATTTACATATGTTTATATTTAAGAACTCTACACGATAAATTTACAAACATACTTAAACGATAAATGTACAAACAAGTATTTGCTTCTACATCTTTCACTATACATGTTTACAATTTTCTTGCAAGAGCAAAGAAAATTGCTGTTTAGGATTGGTGGTGACGGGGATAGTGCATACCATTGAGAGAGGCCGAGAGGTGCTTTTCAATAGGTCAAATTATTTTATTTTATTACTCGGATCTCAACTAATTAATTTTTAGCAACTTTAATATAATGGATTTTCGAAAAGTAACGCTCAGGCGTTATACTTTTCGAAAATCAATTATATTTATATAAATATTTACATTATATTTGTATTATTATTTATTTATATGGCTCAGGCGTTGTATAAAAAGAAACTGTCTACAACCTCAAGTGTGCCAAGTTATAATTAATAGCAGTGCTATTAATTATATGAAAAATTATTCCTTAATTTTGAATTTGGCACACTTGAGGTTGTAGACAGTTACTTTGTATGCACGTTATAACTTCACAAAAGGGTTATTATTAGATCACTCGTAGCATTTATTATTCCTAAAGAGTCGCATAAACATTCGTGATGTTGGTGCACGGCGGAATGACGTCGCCCAGTTATATTTCCATAAAGGTAAAATGCATGCATTTTAGTCGTCGTAAAATATCAGGTGGCCACTTGAAAATTCCCAGTGAACACGGAAAGTGTTTAAAGTGCAGTATTTCGAGGTGCACGGTCCGCGTTCACGTAGTTTAGGGACCTGTTTAAATTAGGGAATGAAATTTTATTCGGTTGCTTGTCGAATTTGTGCACGTTTTCACTTCTGGGAGTTGTGTGTCTTATTATTTATTTATTTAAATTTTGGCCGTCTAGTGGCGACGTAACGTAAATGTTCTACAACAACAAATCACGAGATGGCAGCAGCGCCTGCCTATTAACATCTAGAATATTAACGTTTGCCAAACTGTGGCAACTATGTGGCAATTATATACTCCGATTACGAGACAATCTTAGGGGAGGCCTATGTTCAGCCGTAGACTTTGATAAACTATAATGATGATGATGAAGTTTGGGACACACAAGATTATTCGAGCTTTTCCTTAAGTCGTCTGTGCTGGCTCACGGGATGAAATGGGTTGATGGTTTCTGTGATGAATACGTAACCATGGTGTATGAAATACATTTGTAAATGGATGGCCACTACATGGAGTTGCGAAGTAAGAAAGGAAGTCAATGGTTGCAGGAGGGTCAGGACTGTGCTTTGTAGCATTACTTAGGGGACGCCTTGTTCAGCAACTGACTTTTTAAGGGATGCAATAATGATGATGATGCTTTCTTATACCTTTTGTTAATACGCGTCGAGCAATATTCGTGTAATTTTGCCCAATAATCCCCTAAATAAACGAGGCTGCACATTCCAAGCGTAATATTTTGCACAGTGCCGCGGATTGCAAACTTCCCCGAGTAACGTTGCGGTTTTTTAATCCTGCTCCAGCTCGTTCCGCTCCGCTCGCCACGCAACACGCTTGGAATTCTCCGAGTGGCGCGGATGCTGCTCTTTGTAGAACATTCCTTACTTTCGTCAGTGTCCAAATACATAACGTTAAAAATTCCCGTGCCCGTGTTGTAACTTGTATCGCGCTTTCAGTTTTGCCAAGCATTGTTTTGGTATGCAAGGCAGTTTGTTTTAGTTTTTAGTTGTTACGAGGAAGTTGCTATTGCCCATCTCATGGTTTGTTTCTCTGTATCGCCTCTTACGACAACCACGAGACTAAATGGGGTTGTGGATATTATTATATCGCCACTACGCGGCAGCATTAAAGACGATTCGGTTATCTTATTGTAAAATAATGAAATGAAAAATTCTAGATTATTGTAGTTCAGTGATAATGTAATGATTTTTTATAATTACGCGGAAAATACACATTAAAAGAAACTAATTTTACGGATTTGATCGTGCTCAATTTAATTTTTTAATTCGCGGCGTTTTAGGTGCGTTACGGAAGGGACTGAGGTGTTTGACGTCCCGATGTCATAGTTAGCCCGACTGCCTTGAGCTTTTGAATATTTTAATTGTTTTATATATTCTATAAAATCCATAAAATTAGTTTCGTTTATTTAGTGGAATCGCTTTAAGACGGCCAGATTTCAACACCGGCAATGAGTAGGACAAGTTACGAAGACTTCGCGGCTCGCATATTAGATTAACAAAGATGTCGCGTCACGTGCCTCAGTCTGTCATAATTTGTTTTATTTTGATATAGTAATAAAATTAAATACTGTCTCAAGTTCAAGTGAAATAAAATATTTTGTTACTTGTATGTTGTTTTACTCGACTGTAGTGGTGGTGCTAGAGATCGTATAATTTAAACCAACACGCACGTTCTCTATATTTTTGGTAGATTTCGTCATGTTTACCGTATTACGTATCATAAAATATAAGTCGTCGTGTCTTTTTTTACTGTGGATCGATGTAGGTGTCTAGAGGCACTAGCATCCACTTGCCAGCAGCTGGATTGTGTGCTCGTTTGTCGCTCATATTCTATACATTAATATCAAATAAGTACTCAAAATATTACTGGAAATTTTAAGAGTACTTTTAACTTTGTAAGCTCTTAAAACCATTTAATAAATAAAAGTTTGAAAACATTAAGTGATATTTAATGTACTCTAGTATTAATAACTTTGAATTTATTCAAGGTGCTTTGCGAGACTGTAAAAAAAAGTTTACGCAGATAAAACGAATTCCGTTGAGAGCAGTTTGCAAGTTAAATTACATCTGCTTTAATGTAATAGCACTCACGTTCACTTTGAAGCTTTTTAATGTATGTGTACCCAGAAGGTTACAAGGGTAGGATTGGTCAATTTTATGACATTTACGCATTGACGTAAAATTGACCTCATTTACATTACGTGCACGTGTTAGAACCGTGCTGCAGCTACATTATGGTTGTAGCACGAATGGGTCGACTCGACCGGGGATGGACCACGCTCTCACAGAATATCAGCGTGAAATAGCAGCTGTGTTTCGTATGGTGAGAGTAGAAAACCGGAAACGCTGTTTATAAGAAACCATCTTGGTCCTCAGGGGTGATAACGCATCTGCGTTTGGTTTAATAATCGAGGATAGATGTAGATATGTATAGGCCACAACCTTGAACGAATTTACCACGTTCAAGGCCACAACATCTACTTACCATCTGTGTGCTCACTTGTCAACCTTATTTTATAAAAATATATATATTTTGTCTGTAAAATAATTAAACAAAAGTAAATAATTACATCAGTAAAAGTCTGTTACGTAAAGTTGGCCATGAGCCTCCCATATTAAGAATTATTAATATACAAGAACTACAAACAATAAATAGAAAATAACTAATAAATTATTACATAATATATTGTTTTTATACCTATACATAGTTTGAAAAATAAAACCTGAAAAAAATCCAGACATTTTCTTTAATTGTTTTTTAATTTGTGGAATGCAGGTTTCTTGCGTTTTAATTATAATGAATTGCTTGGTTATAATTGTGTTAAATGCCTGGTATTGTTTGTTGACATTTGAAAGAAAAACAGATTAATTGATTAATTATTATTATTTGATTTAATAATTCTTCCTCCTCATTCAGAACAAAACAAAAAATTTTTTTACATATCCGGAAAATTCCAGTCTTATGGCTACCCTAATTTTACGACAGTAAAAGTTATAGTGCTCAAATAGCTGCTGCTCAATTTTTCATAAACTATCGTGCATATAATGTACACATACCTGCCTTCTGTCAACAATATTTTATCATTTTAATATGCAAGGAAAATTACGCGTTCCAAACAAACCTTAGTGGTATTTAAGACTTTAATAACTGTTCCTTTTTATTTCTGCCTATAAAAGTACAATGTAGAACATAGGCCTCAATAGGGGGGATTTTGCCATAATGACCACGCTTGGCATGCAATTTGGCAACCGCAATTTTATTATAATTTCGCGTTGTTTTATGGAAGATGCTGTTGTCCATCACATGGTTCAGTTTACCTCTGTCGGCTCTTTCTTAAGAGGAAACACCTAAACACCCACGGGACGATATAAGGTAGTGGACACTATTACACGGTAAACATAACTAATATCTGATAACAAATAAAAAATATACAAAAATAGCTTAGTATGTGTCTATACCTTGGTTCTATCACTTATGGTGTACCTATGTAAAGCCCGTAGACGGGCTTTCCTTCCGTTCGTCGATATCGGGAACATTAATTTCCTCCGGGTTCTTGTGTGGACTCTACGAAATATGATTTAATACGGTCCACAGGTTGTCGATGATAATATTTCCAGTAATCGGATGTAGGTTGATGGGGAAGGGCCGACCGTTGTCAAGTTTTGTGCGATACAGGTATTGTGCGTTTATATTATACATCATGTATGTGTGTGTTATGGGTTATGGCCCACATACACGCTCCGTCTTGCCTGTGAGCATGCCTGCACAAAGCACAAACCGGTTTGCACAGGTAAGCGCGTGCGTGTGGACGGCAAGACGGTAGCTCGCGCTTCGCGCAGGCGATTTGCGTAATCGTTTATGTGCTGAAGATTGGACTGCGCGGGCTTAGTTTGCATGCTTTTAAATATGGCTAATATATATTTTAACTGTTAAAATAAATTTTTAAAAAAATAATTACAAATTTATTAAATAAATAAAATTAACTTTGTTGAATAAAATTATCCAGTCATAGTCGTGTTTGTGTAATCTTGCGTACCACCTTGAGTGTGAATAAATTTTCGTTCGATAAAATGACTTCGTCTATAGAATGTAGTAGATGGCGTTATTAAAATTTTATATACTGAAGAAATGAAGGAAATATTTTTCAAAAACATCAATACTTGTATTCTTTTCATTTAGTACCTACATTAAAATTTAGGCTTTATATTAAAAACGGATTGTAACACTCATTTGCTATAAAATTAAACTTATATCTAATTATGGTTGAAAATTATCATATTATTAAATAACAAATCATTTGCCGTTAAGTCATTTGAACTGATATTTTTAACGCATATGGGTAACGCTATTGGCTGAATACGTTAGTGGGTTGATGTTAGTTTTATGTATTTTGTTGTTACACTATTGGCTGAAATATTGGTTGGTGTTAATTTAAACTGTTTAAACGAAGCGCGTCAGTTTATTAATATTTTATTTAGAGTTTATTTCTCCGTTAGGAGTAATAGTATTCTGTGATTTACTTTTTCATCAAAATATTACAAAAGCTATAAAAATAAGTAGGTACTAAGTTAATGGAGATTTAGTGAAATTAGTTTACATAAACAAACATATAGAGGGGTAGGCAGAGACTACAGACTTCCATTTGGCACGATCCTGACATGCTCGTCGGTTAAGGGTACTCCTAATTTGGCCCGTTTTCAATAAATCGTTAATTTGGTCGATAAATTTTCGCCTAGGACGTCCCTTTCCGACTCTGCCATTCACTTCTGCAACATAAATTTTCTTTGTCACTCTTTCCTCATTCATTCTTTCCACATGACCAAACCACCGAAGCATTCCTTTCTTAATCCTGGTCACAACATCATCTTATAAACCATACTCTTCTCTTTTCACACAATTTCTCAACCTGTCATTCAGATTCAGATTAACGACCGCATTTCTACTGCGTTTATTCTACTCTCGTGCTTCTTCTGCCACACCCAACTTTCACTACCATGCGTTAAAATAGGGACCAACACAGCATTGTGAATTGCCATACGTGCCTTTTTTGACACATTTTGACTCTTCACAATAGAGCCAGTAAAAAGAGTTTTCCAGTAAACAAAGGATCTCCGGTTCTCTACACTCACCATACGAAACACAGCAGCATTGTTATTTTACGTTAGTATTCTGTGAGAGCGTGGTCTTTCCCCGGTGGGACCAACCCATTCGTGCTACAACTATAATATAGTTCCAATGTGGTAGAGGAACGTATAAGCATCGACATGTATACCGTACCGTATCGTAAATATTCACATAGATTTATGTTAAATGTAGTGAATGATCTTTGTAGGGTACGGCATGGATCTTGTGCATGCGACGAAAGTTGGCCAATATCGTGTCACGTGGAAGCCGGTCACCGTTCGAGACAGCTAGAACTCGATTCGAGTTAAGCCAAGTAGAAGAAATCGATACTTCGACGTCGGATTATACATTTACCGTTACCGTTATAGCTTTCTAAAATCCGATTTTATTTACCGAGGTAAGATGTAGATGTCTGTGGGTCACAGCATCCACTTATCATCAGGCAAAACGTGTGCTCATTAGTCAACCTTATTCTACAAAAAATATTATTTTCTTTACTTTCAATGCGATTTCCAATGTGTAAAAAATTACAATACAATTGGAACAATTTGAAGTTTCGTGATAAACCGTCTCCTCCTAAATCCTGTCAACTTTTTCTTTCTTCTTTCAATAGTTCAACTGTGGCCGTTATCGGAATTTAAAAGAACATAGATCGTTTTGTTGTCAGAGGAAATTTACTTCTTCACGTAAATTTTATGTCGGCGATATGCTATTAATATTTTAAGTGTAAATTAAATGAAGAAAAAAAAACTTTATGTGTAATAGAGTGACCTTAAATACTGATAGAATTTTGATGGAAGATTAAAATCGGTCAATTTTGATAGAAAATAGAAATTATCGCAAGTACTGTCGATGACCTAATTACTCCCTCCTTTGTCGGGCGCCCGGGGCCATAGTAGGCCGGTCTGCAGGTACAAGTTGCATAGTGAACTTAAGTATTTGTTAACAACGAAATCATATTGAAAATTCATAACGTCAACTATTTAAGTGGTAGAACCATGCTGCAGCCATTTCGTAGTTGCAGCACGAATGTGTCGACTCGATCGAGGAAGGACCACGCTCTCACAGAATACCAGCGTAAAATACTAGCATAATGCTGCTGTATTTTGTATGGTGAGTGTAGGGAACCGGATACTCCTTTTACTAGAAACGAGGTATTCCATCTTAGTCCTCACGGGGCAACGTATCTGCATTTTGATTCTTAATTGGGGATACATATACATGGACACATCATGTTGACTGTGTCCTCGTTTATACATATGTTTAAAATATAACTATTAGAAAATAGTAATACAAAATTTGTTATGCTATAAAATATTTTTTTACATATAATAAGCCAGTGCTTGTGGCCACAAAACCACCTGGCGGTAATGGGTGATGTAACCCTAGATGGTAAATCGCACTGTCTTAGCGTAATAAAAGCCAAAAAGTCCTAAAACGTACTAAAAAAGCCTAAAAAGTACTCTTGCTTGTATACACACCCAGATTTTATTCGGACGGAAAAATAAACTTGACTAGTACTCTACTCCTTTGTTGTATGTATTACAAAAGAAGAAGCAAATCGTTTGGTTCTAATGCGTGGAGTATCGACAACAAAGGGGTGAAGACCTGCCGACCGCCTGGTTGTCCGACGGTGGAAAGGAGAGGGGGGTATTAAAGTGTGTGATTACTGCGCACACTCACTGAAATATATCCCATAGGATACTGAGAGGCTACTCTGCGCCTGTGCTCGATTCTGACAAGTTTGGTTTCAACCAAATCAAGGTTATAGATAGGCCTCTTAACACGTCCCCACACTGAGTCCAACTCTGCTAATTGGCATTTTGTCACATGTCCAAATGTGACATCGATACTCCATGCACGACCGGAATTGCCCTTTGTATAAGGTAAGAAAATGTCCCGGCGTGAAGAACCACCGCACCCTTGCAAGGACACCAAGTTTCCTTGCGGCTGCTTTGGCCCTTAGCTCAATGAACCGCCCATAATTGAGGTTTGGAAAAAATTCAACCCCTAACAACTGAAGGCGGTCAGTGTGAATTATCAAAAATTCAGTTATTATAAACGATATTTTTCTCCTAAACCTGGTATAGGAAATGGCAAAAGTTTATCGGATTAAGAGAATCCTAATATGTTTAACAGATGTCGTAAGAGGAAATGTCAGAAAGGTCATATGGCTCCTGTTGAATGGCGGTGTTATGTCGCCGGAAGTAAAATAATCAGACCGGCGCAGTTTTTTTTATAGGGTAGGCTGACAAACGAGCACACAGTCCACCTAATGGTAAGCGGTTGCTGTGGCCCATAGACATTTATCTTCGATTACGAATCAAAATGCAGATGCGTTGTCACCGGTGAGGACTAAGATAGAATGCCTCATTTCCAGAAAAAAGGTTCTCCGTTTCTCTACACTCACCATACGAAAGAGAGCAGCATTAAGCTATTATTTTACGCCTGTATTATATCTATATTATTCTGTGAGAGCGTGGTCCTTCCTCGGTCTAGCCGACTTATTAGTGCTACAAATAAAAACAAGTAAAAAAATACTGCTAATATTACTGCAGCATGTCTCTACCACGTATCTAGGAAGTTGGTGGTGTTTCCTTCCGGAAAGCTCACAAAGGCACTCCTGTGCCTGATCTCTCTCCGGTCGAGTCGGATTATCGTCCCGTCGGACTTTGAGAGAGAGTTGCGAGTAGAGTGCAGTTATGCTTGTGCACTACTCGTGCTCTTGTTCTGTGGTGATTTTTTTTTACTTTTTTGATTTATTATATTGTAGCTACCAGCCCCGGCTTTGCCTCGATAGGATCTAATGCTCTAGCGTTATTTAAATTTAAGATAACGTTGACCATTTTATCAATTTTTAGTTTTTTTTTTTAATTTCCAAGTTTTTTGAATAAAATATAGCCTAGATCCCTCCAGGCTGCTCGTGTTCGTAAAGTCTCATCACAATCGGTTAAGCTATTTCAAAGAATAGCTCGGACGGATAGACAGACAAAAGTTTTAAGAATGTTTGTTTATATCATGGCGTGATAGTATGCAAATAACCCCCTGAGCCTAATTGAAGCCAGTTATTACACTATTGCAGCTAGAGATTTTAATTTTATTTATATGTATAGATGAAATATCTCTGGAAGACATTACATTTAATAATGAGTATAATATTTCGATATCTAGCTCAACAGATTAGTTAGCTGAAGTGGCAATGGGCCGGCCATATAGCTTAAAGAACCGACAACCGATGGGGAAAAAAGGTTCTCGAGTGGCAGCCTCGTGCCAGCAGACGAAGTGTTGGGCGACTCCTCACTAGAAGCCTGGGAAGACATGCAGGAAGTCGATGGATGCAGGTTGCTCAGGACCGCGCTTTGTGGCATACCTTGGGGGAGGCCTATGTTCAGCAGTGGACTTGTGAAGGGCTGTAATGAATGAATGAAAAATATCAACTCTGACGCGATCTGTTACGTTCAATGTAAGAAACTGCTGATTTATTACGTGACTTTCACTGTAGTGGACCGGCAAAGTATAAATCCTGACCAGGAAAAATATCTCAAATTCCCGTCATATTTCACTTAAATTGAAAATAACTTCAGGAATTCTTACCACGCTCGCTAGGAGCCTGATGAATGGCTAAGAAGCACGTTTTTCACGGTAGCTTGTAAAAGTTGTGAGTGGATCGTGTGTGATGTCGCTGCTTTATAATTAGTTAGTTCTACAATAGACATATTTACGCGGAGAAGTGCAGCGGTTAGACGTAGTCAATTCTCGTTGTGTGTGTTGTGTATTGATTGTAAAGTACAGAGTATTGAGATATAAAACCGCAAACTTCCTGCGGTTTTATTTTATTTTTATTCTTGGATATCAGACTATCGACGTTAGGATAGATTTATATGTGTTTTCTTATATAATATATCTAAGACATATATATATCTAAGACTTATTTTCTGTCTTTTTTTATTAAATTAGCGTGACAAACGAGTACAGACCCTAGGCTATAGATATATGCATTCCCGACTAAGAACAAAAATGCAAATGCGTCCCCTGAGAACTAATATGAAATATTTCGTTTCCAGTAAAAAGGCTCTTCGGTTCTCCACACTCACCATACGAAACACGGCGACATTGAGCTGCTGTTTTACGCTGGTATTCTTTTTTTATAGAATTAGGGTGAGAAACGAGCTCACAGTCCATCTGATGGTAAGTGGATGCTGTAGCTCATAGACATCTACATTTATCTTCCATTAAGAATCGAAATACAGCTGCGTTGTTTCTCCTGAGAACTAACATGGTATGTAATTAAATGAAATTATGAAATTTTAGTTTTCAGGTATAATAACTATCTTACATGGGTAAAATAGTGCCTTCATATCACATCATTTTACTATTAATTATAATAATAAAGAATATAAATATTATATTCTTTATTGTAAACCAATTTAAATTTAAATGAAAACAAATATAAATAAATTAAATAGAAAGTCCAATAGGGTGTCTTATCGCTTCGGAAATAATTTCTTCCAGACAACCTTTTTGCGCAAAGAACTGTATTGCGATTAGGGAAACTGTACATAAATTAGAGGGAAAAAAACAAATATATAAAATCCCACAAGATGAAGACAGTTGAGGATACGTACTAAATATGGTAGAGGTCTGTGTTCAGCAGTGGACTTGTGGATGTGGATAGATGCAATTAATTACTATAATTAGATTAAAAAGGCAATGTGGATTGTTTATAAACTATCAACAATTGTGATTTATGTTAGCATTTAACAAAATGCCGCACAATATGTCAGTGGCGACAGCGCCATTAAATCTTTTTCGCGCTCCGCAGTACTTTGCTGCTAAATTATATACGAAAACAAGCTCATTATAACAGAGTGATTTATTATCTGAGGAAAACAATGCTTTTGGCGCTATATTAAATTATTGTTGCCGCTATTACAGCGCTTTCATAGTTATCTCGAAGCTACGGTTAGTTACATGAAGTTATTTGGGTCATTTTGGCATTGATGGACATCCGTTTCCCTCTCCCCTAATAGACTTTACAATAGATAGTCAAAAAGAAACAATAATACCTAAACATTACAAACATGGAAATAAAGAAATAAACAAACAAAAAAGTGCGTGTGTGTACACACACCTATTAAACAATTATTATGTATGTCAGTACCATAGAGAATATGACCACCACCACCACCAGTGGTTATATAGTCTTTGGTCAGTACCAAGACCTAAGGTATATAAGATATATCGTATATCGTCCTCGGATTGTCGTAAGACGCGATAGAGTGAAACAAACCGTAGGGCAGAAGTTATTGCTTAACAAATTTCCCAATTGCCAACATCCCCTGCAACCGATGTACTCTATTACTTACCCAATTGAGGACCAAGTTGTCAATACATGGTAGATAATCGCTGAACACAAATTCAATAGAGTGATAATGAGAAGTAGCGTGGTTGCCGTGTAGAAGCATTGTAATGAATTCCATTCTACTTTGACCCTGCGAGATGATTGGTACTGCGAATATCAATTGGTTAAGCGTGACGATAAAGGCATATACTTGCTACAATGGGAGGCGCACGTCCAGCAGTGGGCTTCTGGCTCTACTAATGAGACTAATAAAGAACTAGGTGTTAAGCAGAATCACCAGTTCAAAGATACGGGTCGACTCTTACCAACCCAGTCTAATGAGTATTGGCAAATCTTCCAAAACACTAATACTAATAATATGTAATGTAATAAGATTTTGAGGTGACAAACGAGCACACAGTCCATTTGATGGTAAGTTCTGCAGTTGCCCATAGACAACTGCTTTCATCATCATCATCATTGCAACCCTTCACTAATCCACTGCTGAACATAGGCCTCCCCCAAGTAATGCGACAAAGCACGGTCCTGAGCCACCTGCATCCATCGACTGCAAGTCTTACCAGGTCGTCACTCCATATAGTGGGGGGCGCCCTACACTACGCCTACTGGGACTGCCACTCGAGAACCTTTGTTAAAATTAGGTATAATACAGATACACTGTCACCTCTGGGGACTAAAATAGGTTGCCTTGCTATTAGTAAAAAGGGCCTTGGTTTTCGTTATTCTCCGTACGTGTAAATAAGTTAAAATAAATATATTGAATATACTGAATAATAAATAAATATACTGGAAACGTGAGTTCATTTTTTGTCATCTGTATTCTCTAAGTAGATTCTATCTTACCTACCTCTTACGTAGCCCTTCAGTAAATATATGCTACATTATTACACAAAACCAGAGAGAGGAAATATGAACAGTTTTGTAAGTGCTTGATACAATATTGGTTTCAAGTTTCAAGAACCGAAGACCCTTTTTACTGGAAACGAGACATTACATTATAGTCCTTACGGATTGTCTCCCGTACATATATCTGCATTTTGATTCTTGATCTGTGATAAATTTAAATGTCTACCTCTTATCAAACTACTATCCTATAGATAAAACATATAAGACAATCTACAGGGATGGCCTATGGTGAGCAGAGGAACTTATAGGCTATTGACGAATGCAATGAGTCTTATTTGTCATACTTAAGGAACATTATCTAATGTTTGATTGATTTCAGCTGCCAGCAGTTTCCGAATAGCATCAAAATTTGTCAAATGCGAAGAAACATTACTATTATACATGTCTTTGAGTACATGCAGGCTCTCAGACGATTGTCCGTCCTGCCTGCCAAATGGAACATACATACAACATTAGTTCACTCGAAATTATCGATTTATAGAAGCAGGCGTTTTACGTTAGTTCTTATTCGTTATTTATCGTATTAATTCGTTGTATTGAATTAATTTCATGAATTCCACAAAAATGGCGCAGTTTTTATATTTTGTAGGGTCCATTCTTGCCTCCAATAATCGCATGTCACTCAAATCAAACAACACTTTCCACCCATCTCCACTTAACTGGTAGCGAATGTCATAAGGCACACAATATCATAGACGGACATGATTTTGACAAGATATTTGCAATAAAGGCTTAGATAATAATAATAATAATATTACCACTAACCTTTGAACTATTAATACACACCACTTCCTTTATGGCGATATAATTCTCTCGTCCGACTGTCCGAGTCACACTAATAGAATCTCTTTTGATAATCTATTTTGATACTCTAAAACTTTATGCCCGTTTTAATTAAAGAACTCGATGAGAGTATTTAATGTTGTCATGTCGCGTCGATATATGTGTCGTCATCTCATGGAGTTTGAAGTTTGAACACGATCGGTTCCGCTAGCCGGAGATGAGCCCGGACGGACAGACGGATATTTTTTTACAAATGGCTGTTCGTGTCTTAGCAGCAGCAAATAACCTCCTGAACTCGATTAAAGGCATCTTGATATTACACTCAGGCTTCAATATTATTTCTCTGTAAAGATATTCGTTGGTTCTGGTATTGTAAAGATACTGTAAAGACATGCGCTACGAAATATACCTACTCTCTTCTTAGCTTTTAAAGTCTCTATGGATTCATATCGGAAAGTATCAGGAATTTAAAAAAAATCTAAAACTTAAGCGCTAACACAGAAAGAAAAAATGCTTGACAGGCACACAAAATCAAGTCTAATTTTAACTGAACTATTTAAGTCAAGTCTGTCATATGATTGAGATAAATCGGGGCGCTAAAGTGTTCCAAAGTCGTGAGTCTGCTCAACCTTTGGCATTTAGCTGTCGAGCTGTGCTTACAAGAAGTGTTCTACATCGAATTCACTCCATGACGGCCTTTCAGTCGACCTATCGCGAGTTCTTTTTGCGATGATTGAAAACGAAAGCCCTTTAGGTGCCTTTGAACGCGCTCCCTCTTTGTTAATGTTGGAGTTTGGTTATGCATAGTCACGGAGTCTAATATAGAGTCCGTTTTGTTGCAATGTTTGTGTTTACAATTTAAAAAAATCAAGCAAATTTTTTGTTTTTAAAATCCAAATGATTAACAGCCAACAAGTTAACATTCCGTTACATTTTAAAATTCTTTTAAAGACATTTTTAATTCTTTGGAACTTCAGACTAATTTAAATGAAAACCAATTTTATTTAACATAAGATTAAGAAAATCGCTCAGACAACAGTTGTGAGTCACATCGTGTTCACTTACTGTGTAGTGGAGGGGGTGTATGAATATCCACTACCCCATATCATCCAGTGTGTATTGTAAGAAACGACAGCGGGGAAAAATCAGAATAGGCAGCAGCGTCTTCCTAATAACATTTAGAAATTAAATTCTACGGTTGCCAAGCACCCGGTCAAGCGTGGCAACTGGCAAATATCCCCGCGCGAGGTGATCTGTGGGAAGGGCTATGTTCACCAGTGGACTTTGATAGGCTTTACGTGGTAGAGCCACGCTGCAGCTATGTTATACTTGTAGCACGAATAGGTCGGCTCGACCGATGCAGGACCACGCTCTTACAGAATACCAGCGTAAAATAGCAGCGTAAAGCTGCTGTGTTTCGTATGGTGAGTGTAGAAAACCGGAGACCCTATTAACCGGAATCGAAGCATTCCATCTTAGTCCTCTGGTGTGACAACGCATTTGCATTTTTATTTTTAATTGTGGATAAATGTGAATGTCTGTGGGCCACAGCATCCACGTACCAGGTGGACTGTGTGCTCGTTTGTCACCCAATGCTATAAAAAGGGCTGTAATTAATTAATGAATAAATATATTAACTTGATTACACTTAGCCTATCACAAGTGGACTGCTGCATTTGGCCCTAAAGATTGAACAAAGCACTGTCTTAAACCACCTGAATGTATCGGCACATTGCATGTCGGATCAGTCCGATACTTCTTTCTGGCTTCAATGGCCGCTCTACTGTCTAAGCTTCTTCATGTAACTCTTCTAGGTACTGACAACATGTCTTAACTAGAATCGAACACTAATTACAAGGTTTATCCTCTTCTCCATAGTTTCAGGAAAATTTTAAGTACAAAAACATATAAATAATATAAAACACCCAATTTTCAGTAATTATAAATGTACCATAAAAAGCACTTTAATATTCTGCCTTAAATCATTTTAATTAGCATTTCTTAAAAAAGTTACTCTCATTGTTCCTTTAAAATTCATAAAAAATTCGTGTTCTAATTAAATTTTTCACAAAGTGTCATGGCGGACACGGAGGAAAGTCGCGTCGTGTATACTCGAGCTAATTTAGTTAATGGATGGAAAATGGCTGCTTGTATACCTTGTACGTTTGTTTTTAATTTTGCGTCGTTTTTTTTAATTCGAGATAGCGAACACACTAACCAAATGAATGTAAACTGTTATAGTACGTTACACATTTTTCTTAAGTTGGAGTGGAAAAAGTGTACACGCGATAAAGCCGCTATGTAGGGTATAACTATAATGTCTGACACAAATAGGCTGACTCGACAGAGCTCTACCAGAGAAGGACCTTGTTTTCACAGAATCCTAGTAAAATAACATCATAATGCTGCCGTGTTTCGTATGGTGATTGGCGAGAACCGGAAAGTGTTTTTACTGGTAAACAGGAATTCTGATTACAATAATTAGGCGTCACTTGAAATGAGATAGATTTCTGTCTTTCTTGTTTGGTCTGAGATTTAACATCCAGCCAATATGGAGTCCTACCGCCTAATATTATCGTCTTTTATCCTCATAACGCTTTACCTCGGACGTACAGAATTTCTTATAGTGTTTTTTAATGGACGTCGAGCGCACGGAAAATTAGCTTTTAAAATTGCAACAATATATTTCATTGGTGCTGGCGGGAATCGAACCCGGGCCGTTTTCTTAAGAGTGAAATTATCAACGAGCGCGTAGCCCTTGCCACGGTTCAAAAAGCAAAAAAGACCATTAACCGAACTGCGCTTATTATAACATTTATTTTAATAAACGAGATCAATTTAATTTATGACAGAGTGGACAGGGATGTGTTATGGCAAACGCTGAACGCAGGGAGGGGTTGATAAGGCATTAAAGTCTCTGTATAGGGATCGAGTGCTTGTGTTAGAACCAACGGGGTCTACTCGGATTGGTTTGGCATCCATAAAGGTGTCAGACAGGACTGTGTAGCTTCGTGGCTGTTCAACCTATTTATGGACAGTTGTTTGGAAAATTTTAAAGTTGAAGAATGCGGGTTAAGAATGGATGAGTTAACCATCAAATGCCTTTTGTACGCCGATGATCAAGTCATACTTGCGTCGTCGGCGGCCGAGTTGCAAATGATGGTTACATTAATGAACAGGTCATTAAAAGAAAGGGGAATGAAAGTGAACGCAAGTAAGACGAAAGTGATGGTTTTTGAAAGAGAAGAAAGCAAAACGGTATGTGAAATAAGAATAGAATGAGAGTTAATTGAGCAAGTGGATGAGTTCGTATATTTCGTGTATTCAGCACGTATGGGAGATATGATAAGGATATTGAACGACGAGTGAATGCAGGAAATAAAGTAAATGGGGCTCTACACTCTATTGTGAAAAGTCAGAATGTGTCAAAAAAGGCACGTATGGCAATTCACAATACTGTATTAGTCCCTACTTTAACATATGGTAGTGAAAGTTGGGTGTGGCTGAAGAAGCACGAGAGTAGAATAAATGCAGTAGAAATGCGGTCGCTAAGGAGTATGTTAGGGCTGAATCTGAGTGACAGGGTGAGAAACTGTGTGATAAAAG
This sequence comes from Parnassius apollo, assembly GCA_907164705.1. Taxonomy (NCBI): domain Eukaryota; kingdom Metazoa; phylum Arthropoda; class Insecta; order Lepidoptera; family Papilionidae; genus Parnassius; species Parnassius apollo. The sequence goes on along the minus strand of CAJQZP010000858.1, from coordinate 1,425,769 downwards.
AAGAGTGTGGTTTGCAAGATGATGCGGTGACCAGGATTAAGAAAGGAATGCTTCGGTGGTTTGGTCATGTAGAAAGAATGAATGCGGAAAGACTGACAAAGCAAATATATGTTGCAGAGGTGAATGGAAGAGTCGGAAAGGGACGTAGGACGTAGGCGGAAGTTTGTCGACCAAATTGGCGGTACACTAAAAATGGGCCAAATTAAGAGTACCCTTAACCGACGAGCATGTATGCGTAGGTGTATGGATGTGGAAGAGGCGAGAGAGATATGTCAGGATCGTGCTAAATGGAAGTCTGTAGTCTATGCCTACCCCTCTGGGTGACAGGCACGAGTGTTTATGGTATGTTATGTTCAATTTAATTTACAGTAGAAATAGGATATAAAGGCGTATATCAGACGGTGCTTGTGTTATTAGGTCGCGCTATCGCGCCTTCAGTTCTAGTTATAAGTTTTGCAATTAACTAGGTGATAACGCCGACATTGCTGCAGATATTGCAATTGGCACGCCGTAAGTTAATGCTTGTTTAGCTATTCGATACGAACACGCGTCTACAGCGAGCGCTCTTTATATCTTTCTGTGCTGGCACCTGGCAGCGTTCACCTTGAATCCACGACTTTCTGCCACCAGGGTAGGCGCCACTTAGGAATTAGCTGAAATATTTGACAGATTTCGTAGCGAGATAAACGGCTGTATTATATTATTAGGTATGTAGGGCGGCTATTTTTAGGTTGATCGACAAACAACTTTACCCGTTGCTATACTTAGCTACCCTACCCGCCAAAATCGTGATCCCGTCCTCTGTCTGTAGAGTTAGACAGTTTCAAAAGCTTCAGTGAATCAGGGCACGATGTGTAGATCTGAGAATTAAAATAAGCCTATTATTATAATGTGTGAATGTATGGATATTTGTGTGTATGTAAGTTGTTTATTCACTGCTGGCCGTATGGGGAGCTCAAGGTTGCTTAGCGGGCTATGGAAAGGGCTCTGCTTGGGGTTTCTCTGCGTGATAAACTTAGAAATGAAGAAATCCTCAGTAGAACTAGAGTAACCGACATAGCCCGACGGACAACGGTTTAGTATGCTAAAGTGGCAAGGGCCGGCCATATAGCTCGACAATCGATGGGAAAGAAAGGTTCTCGTGTTGCAGTCTCGTACCGGTGGGCGAAGGGTGGAGCGGCTCCCCATTAGATGGAGTGACGACCTGGTAAGACATGCAGGAAGTCGATGGATGTAAGTGGCTTTGTGTTTGAGTTCAGCAGTGGGCTTTTGAAGGACTGTAATGATCATGAAGTTGTTGATGGTTGCGTGTTTTCTTATACAGACGCGTAAGAGCTGGTTCACATTAGGTCGGACCGACAGTTTGCCGTTCACCGACTGCCAGGTGTTACTGTTCACACTAGACGCCGCCGACCCGAACTGTCGGTACGGTCGTTCTGGGTCGTCACAAAACAGTTGTGAGTTGGCTTTCGTATAGGATGGACGACGACGACGTTTTCATTGCAATGTGGTATTTAAATAAAAGGCAGAAAAAAAGAAAAAGGAAATATTGGGTTCATCCAATAATTGCCGAGCGAAACGAAGTTGGAACTTTTCAAACTTTAATAAGCGAATTAAGAAGTGACGAGCTAAAGTTTTAAAAGTCTTGTCTTCCACAAGAGAAATCAAAACTTCTACATTAATTTCGCCCTCCATATTGAAACATGTCTTCTCTGCATACACGTCGACGAAACTGCTTGCGCGTGTGCCGAGAGCGTGGTAAGGGCGGGTGAGATTTTGGCAGGCGGGTGTCGCCGCCGCTTCGCGCCGACAAATGTGAACGGCGCCATACTTGCTAGTACGCCAATATTATGTCCGATCCGACAGAAATCGTGGCTGGACGTATAGTAAAAGTGTCGGCTCCGACAGTTTGGTCAGGTCGCCCTAATGTGAACGGCGCTATTGACATACATACGCCAATGTGGATCCGACACGTTTGTCGGGCCGGTAAAACTGTCGGTCCGACCTAATGTGAACCAGCTCTAAGTACACTAGAAATGATTGTTGATGATGATGTGTTGTACTGTATAAAATATATTTTACAACTACTGAAAAAACACATACATTAATAATAAATGTTAGAAGTCATCAATCAATCTATCTATATATAAAATCAGTTACTGTCCGTTAGTTTTGCTTAAACTCGAAAACGGCTGCACCGATTTCGGTGAGATGTTTTGTGTGTGTGTTTACTCGTAATTGGGTCCCTGGATGGTTTAAAAACTCTAATTGGACCCAGTAGGTGGCGCTGTTGTCGAGATCCAGAAAACACGCGTGCAATGCCGGAGCGAATCACTAATAAATTAATAAATAAGAGAACGAACTACCCCGTACCGTATGTGCGTGTAGAGGCTACGGAGGGAACTATAATAGCAGATGAGCAGCCAATATCTTTCTAATAATGATTAAATACAAATAAAACAAATATGTTATATATCTTATACTTATTACTTTCAACAGTGCAATTGAGGTCCTTGTTTTTTTTTTTTGAATTTAATGACGCTTCATGTTCACGAAGAATATTCCTGTTTCGGCTTTTCTTATCACTTTATTTTATGTTAATGAGCACACATTCCACCTAATTGTAAGCAAATATTGCGGCCAAAAATCAAGTGCAGGTGTTATCGCTTCCGTGGATTATAATAAAACGCTTTGTTACCAGTAAAAGAGGTCTGCGGTTGAGGAACTGGTTGAGTGAGGACTCACCATTACGAAACAGTAGAATTAATGCTCCAATTTCACGCTGATAATAATATATGCGAACGTGGACCTACTCTGGTGGAGCCGACCCATTCTTACTGCAACCATAATATAGCTGCAGCGTAGCGCTACCACGAAAAATGATAACAGTAATAAGGTACGTTAAGGTGGCCCTAGTCGATAGCTCGAACTAAATGGTGGGCGGGGTTAAAATGCATGCTATCTCAGCTGACATCACGTGCGAAAGGGATAGACTCTGTGATGAGCAGTAAGAAGCTAGTGCGCACACACATACACACTCCTGAGTGACGCAAAGCGACGGCGTCATCGCGTACCTACATATTGCGATTCTTTTTTGAATGACAACATAAACTCAAACGGCAATTGTGAGCTTCTTAACGCAGTGACTTAGCAATGAGTAGCTTTGCTGAGGGCCGCGGGTTCGAATCCCGCACGGAACAAATATTTGTATGGCCTACAATTAGGTGTTCCGGGTCTGGATGTTTATCCTTGTGCAATTTATGTTTGTAAACTGCCTCCACGATACAGGAGAAATTCCTACTGTGTGGGTAACGTATTTTAAAAAGAGAAAAGAGAGAGAAAACAAATTGGTGTTATTATTATGAAACCAATTTATCTTGGATGGATCTTGGAGAAATCGAGGGAACTCTTCAATAAATGACAGCAAATCAACCGCGATTGCTGCTATCGCGTATCTATGCATTCTTTACGCAACCACACAGTATAATATCACGCCTGTACCCACTAAAGGGACATAAATCTCAACTAAAAATAGCAACATTAAAAAAATTTGAAAAAAATATAACCATTTCTAAAACAAAATACAAAAAAGTGTAAAATAATTATGTTTTTTTAATGTTTTTGTATTTTAATGTAGGTTATGCAAACATTACTGTAGGTACTACGTATTGTAAATAGGTATTTACTTACCATAGCTAGTTAAGCCCGGTTTACATTTTGAGAAGTGACAAGTGACAAAGGACAAGTGCTAAGTGCGTGTGAACAGGCAGTGACAAGTGCGAGTGACAAGTGATAAGTGTGAAATGAAAAGTAACAAGTGAATAGCAGCCTGCTCTATTCTATGACAAGTATCTCTGCCCCGCGCTAACCTTGCTTTCCCCAACCGCGGCCCCCGCTCTATTTGCGACGTCAGAACATACCTACACGTGTAGGTGATAATAGTTATTTAAATAAAATATTTTTGTTATATATAAGTATATATATATATATATATATATATATATATATATATATATATATATATATACCTATATATAATAATTTTGGTTTATTACGCTATTGTTTTTAACAATGGTGAAGTGGTCAGATAGCAATACCATTAAATATGTGTAGGAATTATTGAAATACGAATGTTTATACAATATTAAATCGCCGAATTTAAAAAATAAAATGATGCGAGACGCAAAAGAAGTATATGCGAAGTTAAGAAGCATTAAGTCTACATATTACAAAGAAAAGAAGTAAATTAAAGACTCCTGTAGGTCAGGGGCTGGAGCCATATTATTTTCAGGCTTAAATTTTTTCCCTCTTATCTTTAAGACACATTTTTCTCACTTTAGCGTTTTTAGGGTAATTGGCGTGCACCAATATCTTAGCAATAAGGCACTTCCCACATCTTTGGTATCTCATCATACAATTTTACCTTTTTTGATTAAAATTTTTAAACTTTAAAGTTATGTATATACATATAGCTATATACTACTTTGACAATTACCAACCCAATTTCACACTCGAAGATTTCGCATAATAATGACTTCCACTTGCCACATGTGTGAACACCAACTTGCTATTTGTCACTTGTCATTTGTCACTTGTCATTGTCACTCGCCCTTGTCACTTCTCAAAATGTAAACCGGCCTTTGGCTATAATAGCCCACAGGCAACACCCCGAAGTTTATGCCAGCCAGTGTCAGGATAACTGCTTTTTCGACAGCGCGACTGATGTGAGTGGGGCTTTTATGTAGGTTAATTAAATAAATAAAAATGTTAGTTTGTAAATTGTTTATTGATTGTTTGTGTTCAATAGCGGTTTGAAATATTCTCTTAGTACTTAGAAAGTTCTCAACAATAGGAATTGTGTCGAGTGTTGGCGAACTTCACATGTCTTCGAAATATTTTTTTCTTATTTCTCTGACATGCAGGTTTCCTCACGATGTTTTCCTTCACCGCCGAGAAAATGGTAAATCAGCACTTAAAAATTGCAATTAAGAATTTCATTGGTGCCGGTGGGGATCGAACCCGGTTTGCTCGCGTACTGTGAAATTTAAAGCGAGCGCTAACCATCTGAGCTACCACGGCTCTTAATTCTTATGTACTTACATAAATTACATTAGGTGTATTAGGATATGAGATTCCTATACGTAAGCACGATTATCGAAAATCTAAAAATTACCTATTCTAATTAAATTTATAGATAATTTTAAGATTTTCGACAATCGTGCTTATCAATGAGATGTTTTCGTTAGTTGGCAAATTAAAGTAGTTAAGTACCTAATGTACTACCTGTATAGAAAGTTCATTATTATGTACCTACCTGTTTTCAATTTTAACTACATGTGCTTCAACAAACTTATGGGTACATTTTACGAGCTATATTCATCCCGGCTTCAGCAAGTGGACACGAACAAAAGGAAGCAATTTTTCTAAATAAAGATGTAGATATGTAGGTATTACAACCATAAATAGATAGCAGCAGCTAACCTAGTGAGCATGTGTGGGTGCGCGCTTCGGCCCCCCCCCCCCCCACCCCTCCGTCCGTCCCAATGATCGGGGAAACAATTTGTAGCGAAAGGCAAGATGATTTACAACAAAAAGGAGCGCGCGAAAGGGGATTGCCCACTCTTCATAGACACTTCGGCCATGGGTGCCCACATATAAAAGTATATAGATATGATAATATGCAATTAAAAGAATGAAATGGTAAAGGAATTGCTTTAAAAAAATACGGGATTTTAAAGATATATAAGTTTTTATTTTCACAAATACAGTTTTTTAACAACTACTTTTATCAATTTTATCGCGTTTTATTTCTTTGATTTTCAATTCCAGACGTTTCGGGTGCTTTCCAGCACCCATGGTCACGGCTGACTGAGGTGACTGACGTCCCAATATCAGTGTTAACCTGGAATACCTTCAGATTTTTAATCTTTATTTATGGTCTGATCTACAGAATGAACTTACTGTGTCTTGAAATCTTGCAGTGGTATGCTTGGGTTTAGTTTTAATTTCATTAATTAAAGGGTCCCAAGCAGGTGGTAGTACCAAGCCTCCTTCTCTATTTAAATAAGGATTTTTTTTATTTCAATAGTCTCACGTATCACTCTTGATAGGAATTGATGTTCCTTCGAGAGGATTTGTGGTCTATCAAATCTGATTTATGTCTATCTGGTTGGGGCCATCTAGGATATAATCACAAACTGCAAACTTCCCTGAACTTTAATGCTTCACGTCAGCTATGTGTTCTTTTACGCGGGTTTTAATTGTTCTTTTCCTTTGCCCCATATATGATCGACCACATTCACAATCAAGGGTGTACACTCCTGCACCTTTTAGAAGAATATGACACTTTATTGATGGTAAGAACTCACTAATCTTCTTCAGAGGCTTGTAGAATGTTCTAATAGAAGCTCGCTTCAAGATGTAGCCGATCTAGTCTGTGACACCCCTGACATATGGTAGTAATGCACACGCTTGACTGTGGCCGGCTTCACTCGGTCACTGTGACGTAGGCGCGGGACCCGAAGCATGTTGTCGTGCAGAACCTGCTTGACGTATTGAAGCTCGACAGCTAGATGTTTGCTGTCACAGATCCCTTGTGCTCTCTGTAACAAAGATTTGCTAACGGTAGCTAACTTGTGAAGGATGATGGTGAGATTCATTGTTTTCTATACACAGTGTGACCTATGGTGTTGTTAGGATTTTGGATGACTAACGCATCTAGGAAAGCTAAGGAATTATTTGCCTCTTATTTAGACATCAATACGTCATCCAGGAACTGAGCAGGAGGCAAAATATTAGTTTGATGCCGTGCTCAACCCAAATACCATATTACTGTCATAACATGGGCACAGCATCCTACTGTTCGACGGCCGACAATACGATTGCAACAGTACTTTTTAAATGCACTTCTACCAGAACCACTGCCACTAATTAAAATATATAATATAAAATACACTTTACGATAATGGTATGACTTGTTACCTAAGTAAAGATCAGCTAGGGCTAAAGTTTATTCCTTCCATAATGCTGCTCCTGTGGTTATTACAGAGTTCTATCCGGTAGCAACCATTAAATCTTATATGCTCACCATAATAGTAGCGAGCTTGCTTTAATTGGTATGTGCCACAAACAATTAATATTAAGTCGGGTTAAAACAGGAAATTCCCTAACATTTTTAAGTCTACATTTATATTTCTAAAGTCTGCTGCCCTAGCTCTATTTAGATTGCTTTCCTCCCTAGCATACTCAGACAAATCATTATTTGTCTCCATATTTTGGTGAACTATTTCAAGTATTTACGCCGCATCATCCCTGTCCCTTATTTTTGTGTGGAATTTATTAATTATAGCAGCAGCCACAGCTCTATCATAAAATGTGTAGAAGCCCTGTTAAAGTAATTTTGGCGAAATATTTTAAATTCAGTTTTAAAAATGCCATTCACTCACCTTTACTACCCATATCGACACATAGTCACGGCTCTGGACTTATCAGCATATTTTGTCATTAACTGAGATTCACGATCTGCTGGAGACAACAGTACCCGACAAACCATAATAAATCCATTTGGAATGAGAAGATTTCTTACAGCTATTTCTGCTTGGGATATATGATTTGTGTCTACATTCATAGAAACAAAATCCTGATTTAATATTTCACAGGCCATATTCAAGAGCAGCTCTAATGTACTTCTTGGAACTTGCATGGAACTTGCTTGTTCGTCACTATCTATTATATTTACTTGACAGTCTCGGAACTTCAGACAGAATTTGTAGCCAGATAATAATGTATATTTCTTTTTCACTTATACTCTGTTAGTTAATATTATTATTATAGGGTATTTATAAAGTATTCCCATCTCTCATTATTATTTATTGTTACCAATTTAATATTTCTTTGTGGATAAAGGTGCTGGTTACATAACGACTAAGACTAATGTTATTTATAAATTGTTATTTGGTTTAAGCATTATTATGTAATTGTTTGTTGTCCTGAATAAAAAAAATTATAGTATGCTCAGGCATACTCTGAATATTTTCAGTCTATATGATGTGCATATTATCTTTCTATAATGTAGCAAAATCTTCAATTTGTGCTGCACTAAATGTTTTAATAGGATTATTTTGTTGATTCTAAATGTACATTGCAAGAGTTACCATTTAAATGGTAATTACATATTCTATATTCTAGAGGTAAGTACAGTGTTTTTTTGTAGGATAGGGCGACAAACGAGCACACAGTCCACCTGATGGTAAGTGGTTGCTGTGGTCCATAGACATCTGCATCTATCCTCGATTACAAATCAAAATGCAGATGCGTTGTCACCCGTGAGGAATAAGATGGAATGCCTCGTTTACAGTAAAAAGTCTCCGGTTCTATACACTCACCATACGAAACACAGCAGTATTAAGCTACTATTTCACGCCGATATTCAGTGAGAGTGTGGTCCTTCCCTGGTCGAGCCGACCCATTTGTGCTACAACTATACTACTAATATAACTGCAGCATGGCTCTAGCACGTATGACATACATACATAGTAATTGTAATCGCAAAAGAGACGTACCCGCAATGCTGATGGAACAGTGAGTCAATTGGAATTATTACAACCAGGTAAAAAACATTGATTTGGTGTTAGTTGTACATTTACATAATTAGTTAGCAGTATACTGTGTGATGATCTGTTGCTCTAAGCTTTGTTGTTCTGGGTGCAATACATTACTCACTTTAGATCGCTATGAGGATGAACTAGATGATTCAGATGGTTCTGCAGTTGAATGTGATGCTGTTCTATCAGTCCTTTGCCAGCCATTATGATAAACACAAGATGACGATGACAACTGAAATAATGTTAAATACAAAAAATTAAGTCAAAGTGAAAAAAAAGATTTGTTTGATTTTAAACTCAAATATAAATAAATTATTTATCAAGATAAATGTTACTGCACAAAGACAGACTTAATGCTTTATATTATTTAATAATTAAGGCCTGACAGACTACCAGCAGTCCAAAAACAATGATAAATCAACTGTCTCATTTCTTGGTAGTTGATAAAAATGGCCAATCTCGTAAATAAGCTAGTATGTTTGTCAGACATAGCTTATGCAGATGTGAAAAAATAAAACAAGTTCTTAAGTTGACATGCAATCAATTTAAAAACATGTTTAACTATTAGATATGAGTACCACACTTAATAAATAGAAAAATGTTAAACACTTACCTCACGTGATGCAATTTGATTGGCAACCTCATTCTTTATGGGTTCCTCACGTGGAGTATCGAACTCAAACAATGTGTGTGATCTTATTCTCATATGTGATTTGTCACAGCTGATGCATACATGTTCATGACAAACTATTGGTGCATTTTTCGAGTGGCACACTACATGTACACTGTCAATCGAAACTTGTACCTAATAAAGAAGCTATAATTATTATATTAAAAAGCACTTCTCAGAGGAAGATATGACACTTCGTGACATGTACCAGGTATTTACCTGCTGTGTTCGAACCAATAGTTGAGAGATTAACAATTCAATTTCCAACAAAACAAAAACTCGTAAACGAATTCGTATTGTGACTTGACAGGGGCATAGCTGTCAGATTCGATGTTGCCACTTAACTGTCATAAAATCTATGAAACGATATCGATTTTTATTTGATTAATAAAATCATAAAAAAGAGTTCTGTACACTTTTTAAAATATATTTTCCTTTATTTATTGAAATTCTATTTCAAATGTATTTTAAGAACAGTTAACTTGTGCAGTATTGTTTTGTTATGCTCTAGAGAATTCATGGTAAATCAGTTAGAAATTAACTTCGTTAATTATCATAACACGATTCCATTTTAAATGTAATGTTAAGAACAGATAAGAATAACAGTTAAATTGTGCAGTAGTGTTTTGTTATACTCTAAAGAATTCATGGTAAATCAGTTAATTGCTCGCTAGTTTAATTATCATAACTATAGATGTGAATTTTTCAACGAGCCGATAACAACGATTGTTTTTGTTTTCAACGGTCGACAACCGCTTTTGATGGCTTGAAATGGATAAAAGCAATAAGTTGTATTTGCAATAAGTTTTTTCTCTTTGGTAATGAATAAACCACAGAAACCCCTATAATGTATAATAGTTCTTTTTTTTTTTTGAGATACAAGTAGCACATTTTCAAGAACCGCAAATACAACTTTGTCATTTATCCCACAAACACTGAAACACAAAATTATTTGTTGCTGGCGATAATGATAGTGATATTTTGACTCGATGTAAAATCTATGCTTGTTACTACAGAAATCTTCATGGGCCCGCGAGTCCGACTTGCACTGCGCCACTTTTTTTTCAACTTTTCGTTTTTATTTTAATAAATAGTTTTTTCGTTAAAGCGGAGCTCTTTTACTTTAGATTCATTACTTATATCTATAACAATCAATCTGAGTAGGTAAAGAGTGTAAATACGATTCTTAAATTGTAAAAATAATAATTGGAGTTATTGTAGGTAGGTATTTAGTTTTATTTATTTAGAAAATATTAATCTCACAATTAATTATTGTAATTATATAATTTTATCACACAAATAACGCGCTCATTAGCAATGTAATGGTATAATAATAATTTTCAAAATCGGTCAAGTAATTTTCGAGATTAGCCAAAAAACATATACATTGAAAGTAGCGCTCTCTATAATAAAATGCATCCTATATTAGACATCTATAGTTAATTATACATAACAATCTAGTGGTGAAAGAATTTTCAAAATCGGTAAAGTACTTTACGAGTTTAGCAAAAAAAAAAACATTTTCGTTGATAGTAACGCCCTCTATAATAAAATACATCCTACGTTTTTAAGCACCGTAGCAGATAGATAGATAGATTCAGCTTAGCCACCCGCACACACAGTAAAAACATAACCATCCTTTTTCGTCTGTAGTCGGATAAACAAGTGGTTGACATCTGTTGCGTATCGGCTGCATTGGATAAATATTCATTTTAAACGGTTGCTTTACATCTATATCATAACATAATAATAATTATCGAAAAATTATATTAGCATTGTAATAATGACACCATAAGTAATCGATCGAAAAGGGGAATCGATTTTTTAATGAGATTTGTGATTGGCAACACTTTTTATTTTATTGACAAACTAATGAATTAATGATTTACCTAATTTTATTCTTATCTTTTCGGTACTTTTAATTTGTGTAAAAATATTCCCATCTTTTTTAGGATAAATGAATACCGCGATTAATTTTCTGGGATTTTGTTGTAAAAGCGCACCTATACATCGCCCCACGAATGAATTACTGACTCTGTAGAGTCGTGTAACTGGTACCGAAATGGCGGGATATTGAAATTATGTAGTGGTTATTTAGCCTTGTTTGGTTTTTTGCCTACACAAATTTACTTTTACAAACTTTAAAAAAAAACTTGTTTTATTCATGATACATGTAATTTAAGGAGTTTTGGAAATAAAAATTAAATTAAACAAATGATACATTAAAAAAATTAATGATTCGATTATTTGAAAATTTTTACCGATTATTTGAATATTTTGCCGATTATTCGCATAACAATGAATCTTAATCATCCAAACACTACGGTAATAATATACATAGCGACATATCATTGAAACGACGTCAAGTAAAAAAGTTAATACTGGTTATTTTTTAATATCTTGCTTTGTTTGAAAAAAAAAATCAAATTTAAATTAGTTATAAAAATTATAAACAATGTAATGAAATATAGATAACTTCGTAATTCTTCGGATTTACGTAAAAGGTTACTTTAAATCCTGTGAGTACGTTGGTGCAAAGTTATTGTGGAATGATTAATGTGAAACGTCAAAAGTTATTTCTTAGATTTGGTTGACTATAAAATATTAAGAAAAGAAAAACAAACAAGTTTTGGCAATCATCAGGAACACTTCGGAAAATCAACATGGCTGTAGTTTTTAAGTTATAAGAAAGTGACCATATTACCCACACGTACTATAGATGTTGTTTTCTTTGCCTATATATTATTCGTAGCAATTTTTTTTATAGAATAAGGGTGACAAATGAGCACACAGTCCACCAGATGTTAAGTGTATACTATATATGTGACCCATAGATATCTACATCGATCTCAATGAAAAATCAAAATGCAGAAGCATTGTCACCCCTGAGGACTAAGATGGAATGCCTCGTTTCCAGCATTTTAAAGGGCACACCATTTTGTTGACACCGCTTAAAGCGATTTCACATTGCCTGCATATTCATGAATAACTTCGTACAAGGCACTCTCTCATCATAATTTCATACCCTTTTGATTATAATAATTCAAAATAAACAAGGAAACTTGTAGCTAGTGTTTATTTTGCAACTAAGTGTTACACACCCAACGTCTCTGGGCATAAATTGAACTTTAGTAGCATTTGCTAGGCCTACGCCATAGATTATCTCTTGATTCTATCTTAGTTCTAGGGTGTGACAACGTATATATTTTATAGGATAGGGTGACAAACGAGCACACAGTCCACCTGATGGTAAGTGGTTGCTGTGGCCCATAGACTTCTACATCTATCCTCGATTACGAATCAAAATGCAGACGCGTTGTCACCCCTGAGGACTAAGATGGAATGCCTCGTTATTAGTAAAAAGGGTCTCCGGTTCTCTACACTCACCAAACGAAACACCGCAGCATTAAGCTGCTATTTTATGCTGGTATTCTGTGAGAGCGTGGTCCCTCCCCGGTCGAGCCGACCCATTCGTGCTACAACTATACTATTAATATAACTACAGCATGGCTTTACTACGTAAAATGAATCTACGTTTTGATTCTTAATCAATGATAAATGCAGGTTCTTCAGCATTCACTAACACTGAGGTGGTCTGTGTGCTCGTTTGTCACTTATATTCTTTTAAAAAAACTAGCCATACTTATGACAAATATATTCTGAAAACATACTAGGCCGGTTGGCTGTTTGGTTTCAAATGTTTTGTTTTGTATACAGACCGTTCAAATAGCCTGGAGTGCATGCAGGGATTGTGTACCGGACTGTTTGTTGAGCGCTTGTAAACTTGCACTTGTTTCTGACGCTGAAGACCTAAGCCCGTAAGCCCCATTCATTGCAACGAGCACAAGACTTATTATTCATAGTTTCTGTATAGCCGTTTGGTTGGTTTAAAAAAATCACCTTTCCTGAAATATTCTACCAGTTCATAGATCTTTATACGTATTAAAAAATTTACCTGTCTGTCTGTAATGTCGAAGTTACTGAGTTCTATTAAGTTTTTTTCAACTATTCTAAGCCTGTGTTGGACTGCTGTCTCAACTGATGGTGAAGCCATTTGGCTTAGTTTGACAATTTGACAACAGCCCACTCACAATCGACTGTACGTTGCTTGTATGTTATGTTACGCGATAGCTTTGTCTACTGTGAATCGACTTTGATGATCTTTATTGAATACTCGTAGATTGTATTTTGGGGGTGGTGCCAAATAAATATATATTATGAATAACAAACGCTAAAACAATAAGCAGTAATAACCCCTAATAGAGATTAAATAAGAGATGAGATTTTGATGGTTTACTCTTACGACTAACATCTAACTATTTAGACGGCGTTAAGATTGTGCTGTACCTTAGGATTAGGACACTCAAAAGAGTTAAAAAAAAACGACTATAAAAGTCCATTACTTTCAAAAAACTAAAAAGAATATCTTATATAATTTTACATTCTTAAGTCGGCGTTTTAATTCTTTTAAATACTATGTCTTGCACTTACTTCAGAATGTGAAATTATTTGATTCTTTTTAACCGGCTTCGAAAAAAAGGAGGTACTCAATTCGACTGTTTTTGTGTTACCTCATAACTCTTTTCTTGGTCAACCTATTTCGATTATTCTATTTTATTTGAAAGGCGATGCTTTTCTTGTGGTCCTCATATAAATTGATATAGTACTGACTTGTATTTTCTGAGTTATCCTTAATAATGCGTATTTAATTAACTTCGATTACATTGATGTAGTTTTCATTTTATGTATATTAAAGTCCTTTGTACAAAATGTTTAATTTTAACACATTTTTATTGCATTACTCGTAATTTACTTTTTACATAATACAACCTGTATATATGTATAATATGTATTAAAATATAGAACCGAAGTTTCAACACGCCATACAAATATCATTCATAGTTTCATAGTACAATGTTGTGTAACAATGGCCCATTTGAAACCATGGCGAATGAACAGTAGTTCCTTTGTGAGCGCGAAGAAAATTGGGGATTATGAAATGTTCCGAAATTTCCACGAAGTAGACGCATTTGTTGCCAATGGGGCGAACAAGGGCTCGTCTCGTTTTGTTGTCGGAGAAATTGGATCGATGGTTTTATTTCCAAGGCTTAGCGAGCGAAACGGGTAGTTATTGGAGCTATGTAGGTACCTACAATATGTACTCGTAACGTGACAGGATACAAATGTGTGTGTGTTTTTTTGTGGAATAAGAGTACAAAATACAGATGCGTTATCACCCCTGAGAGCTAAGATGGAAAGCCTTGTTTTCATTAAAAACCATCTTCGATTTTGTACCCTCATTATATGAAACAGCACATGAATATCAGCGTAAAATAGCAGCATTAAGCTGTTGCTATTTTAAGGCCGGTTTGGACAATTATATCGCAATTTAGACACGATATTGACGCTCGAGAATTGATACTTCTTGTAATACCTAGTACCTATATGCTCATGATAAATCATGAAAAAAATATGAGCTTAAATGGAATACTCCTTTAAATTCTTTATCGAACAGTTTTTTTTAAATATTTTATTATATATTGTAGATAGAAGAAGGTGACAAACTATTAAATAAGACAAGTGGTAAAATAGAAAAATTTGTACAACTCACTGCAATACAAACGAATCAATCAATGTATGCGATGTCAACTAAATACACATTATTAAGGATAACTCCAACACTAATGTTCACATCTTGGTTAAATTTATATGGGACCACAAGAAGCACCAGCTTTCAGATTAAAATAGAATTATCAAAATCGGTTCACCCAGAGAAAAGTTCTGAGGTAACACTTATTAAGTGCTCGTAGGGTAACACACATAAAAAAACACAGTCGAATTGAATACCTCCTCCTATTTTAAGTCGGTAAAATGTGTAGCTTAATCGCCGGGAAAAAACTTTGACGTTCGAACTCTCGCTTTTTTTTAGCAATAAACATATTATATTTACGATAGTATGAAAGGATTTTATTGAATTAGATTCTTAATCGGCTACATTTTTATTTAGATTTATTTCTTATTAGAAGATAAAACGTTTCAAATAAAACACTACTTGTGTCGGCGAAAAAGCATGAAGAAGGGAGCGTTAAAAGCCTTTTAGTGTCGGAAATATTCGACTTAAGTAAAAACGAAGCTTTTATAATAATTTTATCATCATCTCCATTTAGCCCTGACATCGACTACACGCATCCAGTTTCTACCAGCCACCTGCGCAGATCGTCACTCCATCTAGTCAGGAGGCGCCCCGCACTACGTTTAGCTAGACGCGGTCTCCACTCCATAACATCTGCACTCCACCGGTTGTCACTTCTGCCGTAGACATATCCAGCCCATTGCCACTTCAGCTTACTAATGCGTTGGGCTATGTCGGGTACTCTGGTTCTACTGCGGATATATTTATTTTTTAGTTTATCATGTAAAGAAACCCCGAGCATAGCCCTGTCTGTAGCTCACTGAGCGACCTCGAGTTTCCTTATACGGCCAGCGGTGAAGGACTAAGTCTCAGATCCATAAATAATCACTGGCAATATGCACTGGTTGTACATACAATCTTTGTTAACTAACAAACACGAAAGGCTATGTCAGTAATCTGGTTCTCCATCGGATTTCTTTATTACGGATTTTATCCATCAGAGAAACTCCTAGCAGCATATTTACTTATAAATATAAATATGTATTAAGGCCCGGTTTACATTTGGAGAAGTGACACGTGCGAGTTGCAAGTGCAACCGACAAATGTAAAATACAATACGCACTAGTATTCTATTCGCACTTGTCACTTGTCACTGCCTGTTTACACGCACTAAGCACTAGCCATTTGTCAGTTGCACTTGCAACTCGCACGTGTCACTTCTCAAAATGTAAACTGGGCCTTAAACACATTATAGAACTTGTCAGTTGTCACCGCGAGAACTGAGGAATGGCTTGAAAATGAAAAATATTTTCTTCCCGTCCCCCGGCGTTTTCGTAGCAAACTACTTTCGTGTAATTAAATTCCTGACGCTTCATTTAGATTTAAGAGGAATATTTTTAAAGTAGTAAAGGAGAAATATTTCTTATATTACGGGAAACTGTTCCTTTGAGAAAGCATGCATCTCTTTTAAGATACACACATTGTACCATAGATTTTTTATAAGGTAAGGGAGTGCTGTGGCCCATTGACATCTACATTTGTTCTGGGGACGCCCTAGACGGAATTTCATCGACCCAATTTGCGAAATATTGAAGATGTTTCAGATTAAGAAAGTACTCTTAATCGTCGAGCATGTATGCAAAGATGTGTGGATGTAAAGGAGGCGAGAGAGGTGTGTCAGAACTCAGAATCATGCCAAATGCAAGTCCGTAGTCTCTGCTTATCGCTCTGGGTGACAGGCCTGAGTGTATATATATATTAAGATGATAGCATTAATGCTGATCCTGTAATCAGGGCTTAAATCTCGGGTTGGGCTGAAAATTAATTACTGGGTATATCTGTCAAAGATATACGGGAAACGATATCGGAAAGCATGTAACACCGTTGGTCCTCGTTAAATCATCAATGTGTTCGTCAGTGAGTGAACTTATGATGAACTCTGATAATATAATTAATGGAATCGGGCGTTACTTTGCGAAAATCCATTGTATTAAGGTTGGTAAGAATTACTTCGAACAAATCTGCTCAATAAAATAAAATGATGTATCTTACCTAGTTTGAAGAGCACCTCCCGCCCTCGCGCAATAGCTTGCACTAATCCAATCACCAAGAAAGACACCATCGACAATAATACGACACGTGTTTCGCCTCTACACAAGATATCCTCAGGTGAAACTGGACTTGGCGGTCAGCCACCGCAGAGTCTACATCAAACTAGGTGAGACACACGATTTTACTTTATTGAGCGGATGTGGACGAGGTAATGCCTACCAACTTAACTCTGATAATGACGAAACAGATACTGGTGACATCTGTTCGATAGTCATCCTATAGAAAACCCACAAAATTAAATTAAAATCCTAAATTAATGTTATTTCTTTCCATTTTATTATTTTGTAGTTTTAATAATGCAGCCTGTCTCCTATTCCCTTTGTCAAATGAATTTGTATACAGTATTAGGCTATGGCACTATATAACACTGTAACAGATTTTGATTACTCAGTTACTGATTCAGTAATGACTATGTCGGCCGCATGTGTCGTGTGTATTTTCGCCGGCGGGGCTTTTGCGGTTTTGTTCCAATAACATGCTATTAACGCTGCGTTGTGAAACGGTCGGCGATGTGTGTAATAAAGGGCATTTTCAAGTTTTTGCAGCAACTTGTTTATATAATATTAACTTTGGCACGTTTGACTAGAAATGTAAACTAAAAAATGTCTTTAGTTACATCAATATTGTTGACGAAGTGTAGTATATATAATCGATTTATTGCTTGCTCCGACGCGATATTATCGTTATTTTAGTATTTTTAATTTTAGGTAGTAAAATTGTAGTTTTTTTTTGAAATAGAATAAGGGTGACAAACGAGTATTAGATGTATTGCGTGTCCATTTAATGATATATCTCATAGACGTCTACATCTATCTTAACCTAATGCAGTTGCGCTGTCACCGCTAATGACCAATATGAAATGCCTTGTTTCGAGTATTAGCTGCTTCCGATACTCTATACACGCTAAACGAATCATTAGTATAAAGTTGCTATTGGTGCTGGTATGACAGAATATATTATAATAAAGTCAAGACTGAAATCGTGTATGAAAATAAATGCTTAATAATTGTCTTTTGTTGTTTCAGGTAAGAACAAAAGATTATTGTCTTTACTTGGAGTTCGTTTGCCGTGATGTATCGAAGTAAGTGAATCCTTTCGCGGGTGTCGTAAGCGACTATGCGAAATGTCAAAAGAGTGTCTTTCGATAGATGGGTGTATAACTATCTTATTTGCACCAGATGTAAGTACACAGTAGGGTGGGCCCCCACTAGAAGGAGCGACGACCTGGTAAGATATGCAAGAAGTTAAAGCAAGCAGGTGACTCAGGACCGTGCTTTTGGCATTTCTTGGAAGAAGCATGTGTTCAGCAGTGGACTTGTAATGATGATGATGTGATAGATAAAAAAAATCAGACACTTTTTTAAATATAACACGACACTATTTGTCCCATGTCTAGAAATGCACTTTTACAGTTCACTGAATACTAATGTAAAATGGTATGTACCTGTATGATCGCCATAAACGTCGAACGCCTCCCTTCCCCCCTCAATCCAGCCGCACGTACTACTTCTACACTTAGACTTAGAAGAGCTTTAAATAACATATGACAAGTAAGTATCGCATCCCTGTAGTAACAATCTTACTTTTTTTAAATAAGGGTCATAAACGCACAGTCCAAAGAAGTTGGCAGTACATAAATAAATTACGCCCGCTTTATCTCGGTAAAGTACAATCCTTTCTCTTGGAACTCTTAAAAGCTTAATAGAAAATGGGGAAAGGTTTTCGTTCTTTTACGACGTACTTCGAGATCAACGTTTAGATTTCAGCACTCAGCCGCTGAAAGTTTAACATCGTGTTTGAACTTGCGTGACTTTCGTACTTTTCGCCGTTCGCCCTTTGTTTAGGGAAATAAAGTTGCTAAGTTAAATGTAATGTCAACATTTATTTAGATTAGACTTTTAAACTACGTGGTAAACGCACGCTCTAATTGTTTTATGGTTGCAACACGAATAGGTCGGCTCGACCGTGGGAATCACGTAAAACCACCTTAAGATAGCAGCTTAAATGCTGCAGTTTTTCTTATGGTAAACGTAGAGAATCGGAAACCTTCATTTTCTTTTCCTCCACACAAGAATTTTCTTCTGGATCGTGGGGGAAGTTTACATACATAAATTTCACAAGGATAAACACCCAGACCCGGAACAATTATTTGTTGGTCATTCAAATATTATCCTTATTCCCTGCGGTATCCAAACCGCGGCCACTAGCGCTATAACCACACAAATATTATTGCGATTTCTGTGGCTACAACTCATTGCTAAGTCACTGCACCACGAAACCGTCAACTGGCAACTGTTTTTGCTGGCAATGAAGCATTCTATCTTATTCCTCAGGACAGATAACGCATCTACATTTTGATACTTAATCGAGGATGGATGCAACTGTATATTGACCACAATATCCACTACCTGAGATTCTGTTTTGATTTTCATTAATAAACTTGTGTTAAAAGGTTAAAGGATCTGGCTATGAATAAGCACCCTGTTCTTCACAAAGGAACGCCTCGCCCAATGACTATTGACGTCGTAATTGTAAAGGTTGTGCTCAGCTTTTACAATTACGGTTTTTACTCACTGCGAGATGCTGTCAAGATAAATTCAAAGCCTTCGAGTATAGCAGAGTGCGGAGGGCTCGCATTGATCTTGGATGAAGATAATATAGAGTCCTCTCGCTGCGTGCATTCGAGTGTTGTCGATACCCTGAATGGGACTTGTTAATTATGATTTCCGTTCGAATCCCGTAATATGGGATAGCTATGTATACCAACATAATATACCTAGATGAATTTTTTTTATAGAATAAGGGTGATTAATGAGCAAAGTTCTGATGGAAAGTGGATGCTGTTGCCCATAAACATCCACATATTTACTCAATCACGAATCAGAATGCACATGCGTTGTTACCCCTGAGGACCAGGATGTAATGCATCGTATCTAGTAAAAGGGGTTTTCGGTTCTCTTCACTCACTGTCACGCTGGTATTCTGTGAAAGCGTGGCCCTTCGAGCCGCTGCATTCGTGATACAATTATTATGTAGCGTGCTACAATAAAAATAGAAATTTAATGAAAAATTACGTCCTTATATTTAAGATTGTAAAACGTCTCTCCTGATAAGACATAAATTATGTCCTCCATGAGAGTTCCGGTCATGGCGGCCAGTCTCAACGAAGACTGGGAAAGACAACGTAAATATTGTTTTAACACACCTTATGTTAAAAGTGTTTGAAATTGAATACTCTGATATTTTCGTCTAAAGGGCAATATTATAGTGTAGGTATACTGTGTAGTAATCGGTTATTTACAGTGCACATAATAATTTAAAGAATCAAAAACCCAACTGCAAAAAGACAATTTAAAGGTAATGCACTAAAATTACCAAAACAAGATTGAGTAAAGAAAACAAAACTAAAAAAAAAAACTATAAAAAAAGGAAACTCTACTTCGGTTTAACATACTATATTATGAGCTGAAATGCTAAGTGAAATAGACTAAGTTATATATTAAGTTTGGTAGCAGGCAGAATCCATTAATTTTCTTTCTGTTTATAATTCGAATTTGGGTCCCTTTGCGATTTTGCGCCAAAAATCCGCCATTTTGTTTATTTAAAAAAATCTAAGAACACTTGGGTTATTAAGCCGAATAAAACGATACCTTAATTGTCGAAATCCATTTAGCTGTTTAGACGATACGAGGTAATAAAGAAATTTAAAAACATACAAGATCGCGCGAAAAACATAACGCTTCATTGGCAGTCGGTTAAAAATGTGGAACATTGTCATTTATTGCTGCTAATTGATAGTATACTGGTAGTATTGCGTACTTTTTAAACTGATGGGACGGAATATAATGTTTACACTTGTATTTTGGTTTCAAATCTGTATAAATCATAAGATCGTGTCATCATATTAGTAGTGTCGCTGACGGACGTGTAGAGTTTAGCAACTCTGAATAACCGTCTTGGTAGGATTGCTTTCTTATATTATGGGTTAGATGTAAAACCCTAATATACTATTTAACCAGTCAACACTCTGACATCTGGCCGATCCACGTGGTCTCATTAGGTACAGTGTTAAGATTTAATGATTAGCCCAAAAGAAACATTGTGACTAACTCACGACTAAAATAGAAAATTAAATTGGATGCAGTCCAAGACACCTGCTTTATTAATAAAAAAAGATTAAACATTTGAGTTAGTAGCTTGTTCTATATTTGTTAATGAAGTATGTTTAAGTTTTGTTTGTATTTTATATGAGGATAATTTAAAAATCATTACACAACATTTTGTAATAAATAATAATGCCTATTGCTAAATCTTAATAAAAGCATTAGTTTTATTCTTTAGTGTTTAATTTTAATATTAATGTGCTTTCTTCGCGTATTAGTGCCATATAAATATGATGTATCAGATTTAATGAGCTTGGGGAACGTAATCTAGTCAAGCCTATACACAATTCACAGATGACAGTAAATCCCAGCCCCACCGCAGACTCCACAGAGTCAGTAATTCAATCTTGGAGCGATGCATACGCTTAGATATCACAACAATATCCCAAAAAATAAACAAAGTCTGACTTACGCCTAGTTTCCAAAAACTATAAACAAATATTGTATAAAAAGGGTTATTATCATACATATATATCATACAGGATTATAATAAACCCTGGGAGAGGTGTTATCGGCTTCAAAAGACTGGCGCCTTGGCTTTTTACAATATGAACGTCTTCAAGGCAAGAGTAAATAAGCTCTTGTATCGCTATTCCAATCCGCTATACCATCTACGGCTACATCTTCATTTGATGGAGATGTTGCATCCCTTTGCATATTAGGATTTACCACTGGGAGTGCTCAAAGGTATTGTTTCGTCTAATGCCAGCGACAAAACTTCACAATCGCACATCGCAACAAAACTCGCGATACCATCCATACCCTCTGTATGATTAGCGGTCCACTACTGCTATGTACCAGAAGTTTTCTTCCTCGCATAACTTCCTAGAAAATTCGACTAACATCAGCGATTTTTCCCGACCGATACGACTTAGGGACCTTCAAGACAAGAGCCTACTCCGTTTTACTAGGCCGTCAACGCACATGCAATTTCCCTGGTGTTCCAGTAGTACATGGGCGGCGGTAATCACTTACCATCAAGTTAGCCGCATGGTAAACATGCGCCTAACGTAACCTGATTGGCCGTTTTGGCCGTACCGGTTAGCCGCATGTTCACCCCTTCTTATATAAAAATAAACTAAAGTTTCTTTTTAAGTAAGTTAATGTTCAAACACTGGCTTATGATTGGTTTGACACCGACTTATAAATATTCCATAACTATGTTTATAATAATAAATTGTTTGTAATATCACGTTATATATTTCAATCGACTCACAAAATCAAAAAGAGACTCTTCCACTACAATACATGCAATGCCTTAGACGGCATTATGCGGAACGTATCCATAAATAACGCGACAAGGTTGTCGGAGCGAGGTCAAGCTCCTAGTTTTATTGTCCATGATGCAGCTTCGTGGATTGTGTGCGGCTTAGGGTTGCCAACTGTGCTGGAATTCCGGGATTCCCTGTGATAAAATGTTCTGTAAATAATAACTATAACTTGTAACAAAAACTTGTAGTAAAAACCGACTTCAACTTTTTTTAAAAGAAGTTATTTATTTGCAACCCTTAGGGGTGAATTTTTTCTCCTGATTTATATGCACAGATCAACCCTTGAAGTCCTATAACCCATGTAAGAAAAAAATCATTAAAATCGGTTCTTTAAAAATGCTAAAATATCATATGAAATTCCATAAACAGTAGTCCGATATGAAACTTTTCCCGTATATTCCACCTTTGCGAGCGAAACGTTTTCTTCAAAATTTAATGGAACCACCCTTGAGGTAAAGGCTATATGAAAAAAATACAATCAGTTCACTATCTGCGAAGATATCGCGTAACATATATACAAAAAAAAAACAGAACATATTTTCGAATTGAGAACCTCTTCCTTTTTGAAGTCGGTTAAAAATAGTTATGAGGAATAGGTAAGATTTATAGTATTTGTTATCGTCTCCAAATTTAAAAGACTTGCAAGTTTGAGTATATTGAACGCAAGTTGAAAGATCTTGTTATGCTGAAAATAATAATTATTTTGGTTTATTTTAAATAATGCAACGCCTTAAATAGTACTTTTTCCAGTATACGGACTGGCTCTTACTAGATTACTTTTTGTCGTAATATTACCTTGAAATATCTTTCAGTAGACTGATGCAGTTAAAATAATTATAATATTAATACGTAAACATGAATACGTGGCAGAGCCATGCAGCTATATTATAGTTGTAGCACAAAAGGGTCCGCTCAACCGGAAAAAGACCACGCTCTCAGTGGCGAAGCTAGAGCTCCAAGCTAGGGCAAGCCCAAGATATAAATTGATAAAAATATAGATTGTTGTTTTTAGCAGTTTTATAAAAATACACCAATCTTGATCTGTCTCCACGCTTCAGTTTCATATTCAGTGCTGTCAAGGACGTGTTTAACAACGCACACTGAAGGCATACCACTGCTAGATGGATTGTATTACATATCAGCATTGCATAGCTTCGGTGGCTTTGAAGAAAGCCGTTTGGGTTTGTTTAAGCGAAAGAAAAAAATATTTACATCCAATACAATACATGAACAAAAGTAAAACACGAACAAAGTACAAACAAACTATGTACGAAATTAAAAAAAAATATATTTACATTGTAATGGATAAGAGATAGATAAGATAAGTGGAATCTTCTCGCTTTCTTATGGAAGGATTTAATTACGTCCATGTAAAATGTTGGTGAACGTTTTAATTGTACCAATAACTGTTTTTAATTGCGATAATTGATAAGTCTGAAATACACTCTTAACCTTGTGTATTATCTCAACAAAGTTTAAAGATTTCCTCTCCGATTATCACTTTAACACACTTCAATTCATCACAAGGAACACTATTATCCTCCATTTTCAATAAAAATCTTTAAAAAAGCATAAATTTTGAACTCGTAATATTAAATCGCTTAAGGTAAGCACACAGAGTAAATAAACATTGAAACGTGAAATGAACTTGCAATTGCCCGCGTGCCTCCGCTTTTAACAAATTTATTCCCAAAAGCCAGGCTTTAAATCTCTATACTAATTGCTATATATACAATCGTAGTTATATTTCATTATAGAATATTATGCCATAGGTTAGAAAGAGAGCGATTGTCTTCTCGAAAGCCCCGTAAAAAGCAGGAGAGGTTGAAGTTTTTTTCTGTCTTCTCGAAAGCCCCGTAAAAAGCCCACGCGAGCGAGAGAGACAACTATTAAGCTCTATTAAAACTCATTTTTTATGACAGCAGCAGTCGTGTCATCGGTCGACATGTGTCGAACAGTGGAGTGCGCGGGAAATTTGAAATAGCTTGAAACATTTTA
Source organism: Parnassius apollo (assembly GCA_907164705.1). NCBI lineage: Eukaryota > Metazoa > Arthropoda > Insecta > Lepidoptera > Papilionidae > Parnassius > Parnassius apollo. Next base: position 1,401,320 of record CAJQZP010000858.1, on the reverse strand, counting down.
CGAGTTATTTTATTAGTTGATATTATTGATTGATTCAGGTTTAATAAGGCAAGCCTGGCTTTTCGGCTTTAATGGAAGCTTCGCCACTGCACGCTCTCCCAGAATAACAGCGTGAAATAGCAACTTATTGCCGCTGTGTTTCCTATACTGAGTTAGACTGAGTGTAGGGAACCGGAGAACCTTTTCAGTGGTATTTTATCTTAGTACTCAAGAGTGACAATGCATAGCTGCATTTTGAATTTGCATTTTGATTCAAAATCGAGTATAGATGGAGCTGCCTATGGGCCACAACATCCACTTGCTTTCAGGTGGGCTGTATGCTCGTTTGTCACCTTTATTCTATAAAGAAACACCAAATGTTGATGTAGGTAGTATTTTATTACTATTCATTATAAAAGGAGAGGAATAAAAATCATGTCATTTAAAAGTTACTGTGTCATAAATATATGAGTACAAAATTGATAATCATTGTATTTGTTGCCGTTACCGTGAGTATGCACTGTCGCGATTTTCATAAAAAACATGTTTTAAACACTGTTTTCTGTCAATGTATCAAAAAGCGTTAGCATAGTCAAAGAACATGTTGTAGTGAAATATGTTTAAAAGTTTATTGTACATTACATATTTTAACTATATTATATGTCATGTTTAAAGATAAGTTTTAATATCTTTGAAAATTTTACACAGTTTATGTGAGTGCGAACGCCACCATCAACAAAACATGTTGTGTGATTTATTTTATGCGATTTGTTTCAAAACATTACGTGTTGGGTGTTTCTCAGTGCAAACGTACTGTTATAACAGCTAAAATACAAGTGAATATTAAGATTACATGGATATACCTATCATGAATTTTTCTTTGAAATTAACACTTTTTAATCGAGTTGACGCATGAGCCTTTCGTAGGGGGAAAATATTTAAAAATATAATATAAGGGCAAACTTAGTGTTGTTTTTTTTCGATTTTTAGTTTTCTGATTTAGAGAGACGGGAACCCTAGTGTGGATTTATGTGGCGAGCGTCAATTGTTAGCTGTGCCCGAGGTTCCAGCGGTGCGCTACCTACTGGAGAAATACATTATGCAAATGCAAGCTTTTGTATGTATTTTAAAATTTGCTTTGTATTTTAAAATTGAATGTCGCTATAGCATTTTATTTCTGAGATCAAGTTGAGATTTAGTTCCATCATAAGTACATTCGTGTACTATCAGGTGCACCGTGTAGTCGCTTGCCATCCTTATTTTATATAAAAAAGTTATGAATCCACGGACGACATCTTACCATTATTACTTCCAGAATCAGTTAGGGACTATTCTTAAGAGGATACCTTGAAAATGAATCGAAGTTTTGGGGGCGTGGCTTATTCCTTTGTCGGTGAAGCTAACGGACGAATGCGGAAGTGTCAAAATGAAAGTGATGCAATGACTTCATAGTACGCAAATTATGAGATAGCCATACCGAAGCAAGCGCTCGGAAAAAAACTAAGTAAGCGCCAAACAACATTTTTATTTATTTTGACAAAACTTCGTTATGGGTTAAAAAACTGGTTTATGAGAACTTAGATATGATTATTTACTATGCCTTAAAAATAATTCCATGAAATTATTCGTAAGAATATTGTGTCATCGAGAAATGTAAATTTAAAATTACATGATATCGTGTTCTCCTTTTTATGCAATCCAAGGTCATGTAGTCAAAAATCATATACCAAAATTTTTGTTTGTAATCTATAAAACTTAAAAAAAATATGTTAAATAGAAAAACCACCAAATTTTCGAGGTATCACCTTAAATGTCGACTCAGTAACATCTTAACTCCAACGTCGGGGTCTACGACTCTTTCAGATTATTATAATTTATAGGCATCCTGGTAAATTTAATGGTATTAGACCAATAATCTATAGACCAATAGTCAAATAACGCATCACTAATTTGGTATCGCTACAGCTTTTGCCCGATTTTAACATATTAATTTATTGTGCTAATCAATTTATCTGAAATGAGTCTAATATGATTCTGTCGTACAAAAATTACATCTTTAAATTGAGAGAAGAATATGTGTTCTTCTTTTATTATAATAGTAGCACTCGCTCTGGCATCGCCAGGCTTCATTGGATCTATTAATGTGGCATCATTTAATTTAAGATCAAAGACATTTATTGTACTTATACTTTTTGACCACAAAAAATCTCTAAGGTTTTTAATTAGATAAAATATAGCCTAGATCACTCTGGGTATAGCTTTCTATTTGTTTGTGAAGATTCAGCCATTCCGAAGGTTAGTCGTACAGGACAGAAAGACAGACAAAACCTCTAAATATAGTTAAATCGTTATTTATCCGAAAAACAAAGATATTTTAAGAATGGTTTCTTACGTTTACGCGAACACTACACATTTAAATAAAACTAGTTTTTACTCAGGCGTTTCTCAGTTTCTCGTTTACAGAATCCATAGTCACGGGAGGGACTGTTCACCCCATGACCATGGGTAGATTGATACGCAGCAATGAATGTATGAACGTCTTTATGAAATGCTAGTACTATTCATTATATAAAAATAGAGCCGTGGTAGCTCGGAGGCTAAACGCTCGCTGTAAATTTCACAGTACGCGAGTAACCTAGACTCGATTCCCGCCGGCATCAATAAAATTGTTAATTATAATTTTATGTCTTGATTTACCACGTGCTCGACTGTGAAAGAAAATACGAGTATCTAAGTCTAAATCATCTTCAATTAAGAAAAAAATATTTCGAACTCATGTGAAGTTTGCCAACACGCATTGGGGCAGCGCTGCGGTCATTTCCTTCCCTAAAACCCTCAGAAATTAGAGAAGGCCTGTGGCCAGCTGTGTGATACGTCCCTACATAGGGTGTAACTTTAACTTTAATATTAACCTGTTCATTATAGCTGAATAAATTAGATATTATTCTAAGTTCTGATTAAAAACTATGAAACTAAATTTTTTAAAGTTGCAGTTTACGAGTTTGAAATCTTTCTGCTCAAAGCACAGAGGACTAATCTTCACGGATTTAGCTAAATTATTCGCACAGCAAGCTGCGCTTTCTTGCGGTTTTCTTACGCCGCTAACCGAGCTTAGTGTTACAGAGTTAAATCACAGGTACGAATAATGCAGACATTGCATTTTAAAATTATTCCCCTGTCTAGTAACGAAGAATTTCAAATCTATATCTTTTTTTTATAAAATAAGGATGGCAAACGAGAAGTTTGTTACGGTACCTAAATAAATGCTGTGATTCGTAACACCTGCATCTTCGTTTGAAAATCAAAATGCAGATTTTTTTTTTAAAACGTCACCTCCACACCAGGATTTTCTCCTGTATCGTCGGGGCAGTTTACATAAATTTCACAAGAACATACATCCAGACCCGGAACTATTGTTTATAGGCCATACAAACACGTGTTCCGTATGAGATTCGAACCCGTGGCCCGCAGCGCTGTAACTCATTGCAAGTCACAGCCCCACTTGGTAAATGAGAACAACCTTGATAGGACTATAGTTCATAATTGGTATTATTGATTGACATTGTATATAATATTTTTTTTGTTTCTTAATTTTATAAAACAAACTCTACTAAAAACTTAGTATGTAATAATTAGTCTCTATACATTAAAATCAATTACCGTCCGTTAGTCTCACTAAATCTCAAAAATGGTTCGAACGATTTTGATTAATTTTGGAATTTATTCTATGGTTTAGATTTACATTAGTTCGAGATCCAGAAATCACCCGTGCGAAGCCGGGGCGCATCGGATTTTATAATATCTCATGTAGCATACATGTACTGAAAAGCAAATATACGAGTATAAATAAATATCTTAAGAAGTCGACATGTATACAATGCGGTGTGCAACATTTTTTTCCATTTGCTAGTTTTCGACAAGGGAAGATGACGATGCCACTTATATTTGCGAGGAAAAAAAGAAGTATTTGTAGACTTACATACATAGAAATAAATCATTACGGAGACGTTTTTATTACTGTCAGAGCATATTTTGACATGTCTCAAATGATAGATGACACTGCGACATAAATGTGACGTCGCGAGGCAATTTGTCAAGAACGACGTATCGCTGTCATGTCCAGGGTTTGGGAATTCCCGACAATTTCAAAGTCCCGGGACACGAGATAACCAACAATCAAAGTTCCGGGAATTCCCGGGACTTCGAGACCTAAGAAAAATTTTTTTTAAATGAGCTAAGCCTTTTTTGAAGAATTTTAATTAAGTTATTTCCTTATGAAACATATTAAAAAGGCATTGTTTTTGTAAAAATCAACATTTATTAAACAGAAAATTAAATCTTAATAAGTTTAAAGTTAATTTCAGTCTTAATAATTGCTTTGTTTAGTTATTTTAATCACGCACAAATTCAATCTCCACATTCGTAAAGTTGTTCTTATTTACTTAGTTCTCGACGCTAATCAAAACCATTGGGAGGAAACCTATAACTGAGTGGAGCAACGGGCAGCATAGAGAACTCTCTTTTTCCCCGCCACTTTTAAACAGATAAATCTTATAGTTATAAAACGAACTTATTTAAAAATCATACCAATTTTAATAACGTCAAACAACAACAACTACACATTTATTGTGTTGTGTACTCAGTAGTTATGTAGAAGACCGAGTAATTACTCATTAAACCAACAGATGGTGCCAGGCTCCTTCAATTATTTGAAAATAAAAATGATTACATAACAATTTCGACAATCTTGTCTCTTCTCAAGTCTCGACCTAAAAGTTCCGAGACTCGAGACAACTAACATTACGAAAAGTCCCGGGACTTCGAGACACGAGACGTTCCGAGACCCAAACCCTAGTCATGTCGTATCTAGTAACAAATAAGTTAAAGCGTATATTGTTTAACAATAATAATGGTGATAATGTTTAGTAACGGTTACAAACGAGCACACAGTCCATACCTATCCCCGATCAAAGTTCGAAATGCATTATGCAAAATGTTATATAAGGTAACACCGTATTTCGATTTTTTTTATAGAATGAGGGTGAAAAACAAACACAGTTCACCTGATGATAAGTGCATGCTGTGGGCCATAGAATTTTATGATCAATTAAGAATTAAAATGCTGTTAAAAGCATTCAAATGCATTGTCACCCAGGTTCTGCACACTCGCCATACGAAACATGGCAGCATTAAGCTGCATTGCACACTGGTAATCTGTAAGAGAATAAATTTAAAGTTACACACTATATACGTTCCACAGCTTGGTACAGACCTCTCATTTCTAAGAGGGTTTTAGGGCAAGGAAATGTCCGCCGCGCTGCCCTAATGCGTGTTGGTCAACTTCACATGTCTTCAAATTTATGTTTTCTAATTTTTGGCATTAAGTTTTCCGTTGTTTTCCTTCACCGCTGAGTACGTGGTTAATCAGCGCTTAAAATTGCAATTAATAATTGCATTGGTGCCGGCGGAGATCAAACCCGGGCTGCTCACGTAATATGAAATTCACAGCGGGTGCTTAGCCCCTGAGCTGAAAATGTTTTAATATATTTCCGACATATGCTAGACTCAAACGTGTGGTTCACTGTGGTTGTGCCATAAATCCCAGTAATACTATAAAATTCTTTTGTACCCGCAAACACGTTCCACTGAGCTTATTCCATATAACACGAAAGAATAAGAAGAGGCGGCCGCGTCCGGAATTTAATCCCTTTGTAGCTAGGTTCCCTTTCAGTATGCAAACTTGCTCACTCTAATAAACTGCTTCGTCGTGTCTATTCATCCACAACTTTGAAAAGAAAATTAAGTATAAATTCCTATCTGTCTACGTACGTCACATAGCTAAGCATAGGCCGCTTACCAGGGTTTTGTGGCATGGATGTATCCGCCGCGTTATCCCAATGCATGTAAGCAATTTCTTAGACATGCAGGAAACTTGACGATGTCTTTGGCCATAATAACTAGGCCTTATTTACTTACCAATAAACGAAACAGTTGGCTTGCTGTTATGCTCGCAACGTGTGTCATATCGCAGATATTTATATGTCGGACTACGTCACTGATATTTTACGCGCCGCGTTGTCTCTTCAATATATCGTGTGGCCTCGCACACAGTGGATAATCCAAAAGGAAATGTTAAGAATTTGACTTTCAATACAAAATAATAACTGACTTCAAAAAATAAATTATTTTCTCTAGCATTATCTACTCGTTTGATTGTTATAGCGTTATTTAAAACGATTATCAGTAATTCATGAACAAATAAAAATTTGTTGGAGCGTGCTATCGAGTTTTGCAATCTATTATTCTGATATTGTTCGTAGCGATCGTTTGGGTTTCCCTTACCTTATCTGAGTTCGCAGTTGCCGTAAATAATTTAATTTATTGTTTTCGAAATTTGCCTAGTTATGAAATCCATTACAAATAAATGATGGCAGTATAATTTAAGATTTGGTTGCTGTAATAAAACTTGTCTCACGGATTTTATCAAGTTTAATTTTAACGTTTTTGAATTAACGACATTTCGGGCACTTTTCAGCACCCATGTTCACGGGGAAACCATCATATTATATTACATTCAACAAAGTCCCGGGAAATATGCAGGAACATAAAAGATTTTTAACATTGATATGGTCACTATAAAATGTTGTTAGGTTAGCTAATTACGTAATAACTTAAAACTGAAGGACCCTTGAGTAGGGACTGAATAAATTAAGTGGCTTGGTGTTACATGGATTTCACAACTTTTTACGGTAGAAGAACTGAGTGGCGAGACTTGGTTTTTTTACAAGTTATGTTTTTGATGGCATATTCTTATATCCATAGTACACGGGAACACTCGTAGCTTTCATACGGATATTCAAAATTATTTTTAATGAAAACAAATAAAACACGAGGAGACCAAGCATGAAACTGATCAGAAAAACCATTTATTATTAACCATTATAACCATTTATCAGAAATATATCTGAAATAGTAAAATTGGTCGGTTAGTGTACGTATTGTCCACAAGCAGACAAGCTAAAACTTCACTTTTGTCATGTTAGTTCTATGACATACTCGGGTACCGGAATGTACATTTTGAAATGGATCATCGTGAACATAGGCGCCACGGTAATAGGCGCGCTCAGGTTTCATTTTAATATTATTGTTTAAACTTTGAGTGACATACTTAATTTCAGATGGCAGCGATCAGGTCAGCGATGACATGTCCCTTCGTAACATTATCTTTACATTTGTATGGGGGTATACTTATTAATGGCCGACCGAGCTCACATATTTAACATTTTTGATGTTCCATTACAAAATTTCATCCAAATCGTTAGAGTTAGAAACTACACATACAAACGCACACGCGCACGTTCACAGGAGTTGCTCGCAAAAAGTATAGGATACCAAAATAGCCGTAGGTAGGTACTATAAAAGTACGTTCGATTCACTTCCGTTTATAGTTATAAAGCTAATTATTAATTTTAGTACTCTATTACCACTTTTTTTTTAAACGGTGAATTCGTTAAAACACTAGTTTTTCCCTGGTGTTTACAGAGTGAATATCACTTTTTATATAAACTAAAATAAATTACTTATTACATACTTGAATAAAAATCATTTTAACTAAATATGGAAATTACGGAAACAGACATGAACGCTGGAATATAATAGAATAGTATAACTATTTAATCAATACAGATGATATATAATTCTTATTGGAAGTTATTTTCCGGTTGGGATAAACCTCTGTCCTGTGACTAATTAGCGGGAAACCTAGTGGGACTTTTTTCCAAAGCATATTATATAATACGAACACAGGTTGTACAAACTACTTACAAAAAGTAATTTAAGAACAGCTTGGAAGCGACCACCTCAGCTGGGGACGTGTGAACTGAGAACCGATCGGTAATTCTATTTAGGGATTACTTTCACGTTGTGGAAATTGCCGCTTTCACCTGCGTCCCGAGTCTTGGGATTAATATTTTAAATGCTCCTTATTCTTTGCCGCATTCAGTTGTTGAGTGAGCCAATTTCGTATACCCTAAAGCCCTAGTGCTCACGTTGATGGAGTCGTGGCTTGATACTAAGCATTTATATATACATTTATATAATATTTCAACCGACTTCAAAAAATGGAGGAGGTTCTAAGTGTGTTACCTCAGAACTATTTTCTAGGTGAACTGATTTTGATAATTCTTTTTTTATTTCATGATGATTCTCATATGGTCCCATATAAATTTGATCAAGATCTGAACACTAGTTTTTGAGTTATCTTAAATAATGCGTATTTAATTGACTTCAACTACATGGACGATGTTCTTATTTTATTTATATTGAAGTAGGTTGCACAAAATTTTTAATATTACCACTTGGTTTATTTTATAGAATAAATGTGACACTTGAGTACACAGTGTACATCTGTCCTTGATCGAGAATCGCAATTGCAGAATGCTTCCTCACTTCTGAAAACTACTAACTAACGCAACGAACAGTCCACGTCCACTTATAATTAATTTTATAAGTGTACGCGCCATGTTGTAGTTATATTAGAAGCATAGTTGTAGCACGAATGTGTCGGCTCGACCGGGGTAGGACCACGCTCTCACAGAATACCAGCGTAAAATAGTAGTTTAATGCTGCTGTGTGTGTAGAGAACCGGAGACCCCTTATACTGGAAACGAGGCATTCTATATTAGTTCTCACGGGTGACAACTCATCTGCATTTCGATTCGTAATCGAGGATAGATATAGATGTCTATGGGCCACAGCAACCACGTACCATCAGGTGGACTGTGTGCTCGTTTGTCACCCTATTCTATTAAAAAAATCAACTACTGCTGAATATAGGCCTCTATATAGATTGCATCATAATACTTTTTAATAAATATCCGATGACAGTGACTGATAACGATGTTATTCCAGATCAAATATAGCAACGATACTGTCAACGTCTTTGATTTGAAAGAATCTATCATTTGAAAGCTATAAGTTTTTTTAAAATATTTAAAAACGTCCAGTTCACCTGATAGTAATTGAAGTTGGCTATGTGTTGACACATAGCCAACTTCAAACAAAGAAGGCTAAAGATGAATTTCCACTTCTGATACTGAAATGAAATGCCTCTAGGCCATCTGTGTCCTACCCCCTAATTTTATTACTGTACTTCATGTTCTCTTAATTTAAACACATCTTTCGTATATAAATAATGATGACAAATGAGACCATCTGAATCGATACTAAATCGTGTAAGGACATACAATAAACCAGCTTACTCGCTTTTTAAAGGGCACCGCACCTGCAATTCATTTGGTGTTGCAGTTGTTCACAGGCGACGGTTGTTACTTCTCTCACTAACTTTCCGTTTGACTATTAGTACAACAATGTGTATAAATAAAATAAATAAATAAATAAAAATACCATCTGTTGGTAACAGAATAACGACGAACTCAAGTATATTGTCAATAATCCAGATGCAGCTGAGGACTAAGATTGAAATGTCTGAGACAGTCAGGAACGGGAGCGTTATGCAGCTATCTTTCACATGTATTTTTCAAGAAGCTGTTTATTTAAGCTATTTAATTTTCAGTTATACTCCTACTCCGGTGGACCGTACAAAGAAAATATAAGCAAATGTTATCACTAAGTACAATTGGAATTATCTTCACAAACGAGGTACGTACGAGGTACATCTACAGAAAATCGCCTCCTAACCTCCAACGTTCCTCACAAACTCTTAGAATTTCAGCCTATGTTAATCTTAAAAACTTTTGTTTGTAGATGTTTGAACTTTGTGTGACTTTTAGAAAAAATATTCTGTGAAAAATGTTTATATAATGGATTTTATTTAGAACATTCCATTCTTTGTTCGTTTTCAATTGCTCTTCTAAATAAGATTGGATTCTTTATGAAAAATGAAATACGACTTAAGACGTTATTTAAAATAGCCTTTCTGAGTATTTGAGTCGAAATAATTTTTTCTTTTTTTATCACTTCAAAAGAACTGCTCTTAGAAACTGGGCAAATGAGAAATTACTCAGATTGAAAAGTTGATAAAAAATTTCTCAAGATTACATTTATTATTCACTTAAATCCTAAATAATATAACGGTCTCATATTTGCGCGAAACACGAGGTACTTCACTTTGAATATAACTTACTTATAATGAAATACGACGTAATTACAGACTAAGTGTTTTTAATGAAAAAAAATAAACGTAAAAATTGTTATACCTTTTGTTTCACCTTGTATATTTATAATAAGTACACAAATTTTGAATTAAGTGTATAATTATAAAGATATAAAAAATAAAAGACCTATTATTACAAATGAAACAAATTAAATTTTACCGTGTGTATATAAACACCGCCATGTGTATGCGAATCCGTCATCCCCTTTCATCCCGCTGGTGTGAGTGGTGAGTAAGGGAAATGCAAGAAATATCTTATGACGACAGATGCGGTATTTCTTTTCGTTTATTATTTTTTTGAATAAGGCTGAAAAACGAGCACACAGTTCACTGGCCCATAGATATCTGCATTTATCCTCGATTAATAATCAAAATTAAGCGTGATACAAGGGCGTGCTACGCGGGCAGTTGCGGACAGTGTCATCTCCTTGTTTTTGCGCGATAATAATACAAAGTGATGTTGTTTTGAAGGACATATAGCTACAATATAAACATAGTGATATTAAAAGTTAAAAACTGTATTTTTTAGTACTTTTAGTGGACTTTTTGTTGAGTTTTTAGTGAATTTTACACATCAGTACTATTTTCAGGTGTGCATCTACCCTCACATAGACAATAAAAGGCCCAAACTTAAACTTTATAAAACATTTAATTTATTTCAATTTGATAAACAATTTTGCTTAACTCTCTACTTATATTAACCATAGTTCACTGTGAAATGGCAAAGTGTGGAACCTGTGGGCGCTTCCTGAATTCGGCAGACGCTGTAGGTTGTTGTAACTGTAAGGTTATACACCACCGAGGTTACGTTGCGATCTCTGAAGGAACTCGCGTGCCTAGCAATTGGGTGTGCTCGAATTGCAAGATAAAACCACCGCGTCAGGGCAACATTTCGTCGGTCCCTGTAACACCTGCACAATCGAGGGTTCTCGTTAGTACCAGGGATACTGCCGATACCATAGCCTGTGGCAGTGATAATGAAGTCACGCCCACCAACAAGTCGGCGGAGCTGAGTGAACTTGTAGCTGAAATGCGCTTTCTCCGGAATGAAATAACAGCTATGAGGAGTGAGCTTAAGGACTACAGAACGGAGATTGCAGGTTTTCGTAGCTCTCTGGAAAACCTTAACGTACGGGTTGACAGCACCGACGAGCGGGTCACCTTGCTTGAAAAGAAGTTGGTTGAGACCTCAACTTCAAACCACTCATATGAGTCCATTATTCAGGACCTTAGGTCACAAATAAATGAACGTGACCAAGACATGTTGCATGATGATGTTGTGCTGTCTGGTGTGCTCGAGGCTAGGGGGGAGAATGTCATCCACCTGGTCAAGGCTGCGGCAGGGAAGCTGGGTGTCACCTTGGATGACCGTGATGTGGTTTTTGCTGAGAGGGTTGGAGCAGTGCGGCGAAACCGTACCGCCGGCGAGGGTGATACGGCCCCCAGGCGCATCGTGGTGCGATTTGCGCGCCGCGCGCTGCGTGATGACATGCTGCGCTCGGCGCGAGTTCGTCGTGGCGCCACCACTGAGGGCTTCGGGTTGGCAGGTGAGGCCCGCCGTTTTTATGTAAATGAGCACCTCACTCGCTACAATCGTCAGATCTTCGCCAAGGCACGAGATTTGGGACGCCGTCTGAAATGGAAATTTATCTGGACCAGGTCTGGTAAAATTTTTGCCCGAAAAGATGACAACGGACAAATCGAACGTATTAAATACGAATCTGACCTTAATAGGGTTTTTGGTTCTGGTCAGATTTGAAGGAAACAAACAAAAACATTTATTTTATTAACAATATATTATATACATACTTAACAAATAAAGTTTACTACTATCTTATGTTGAAAGAGATTCCCTATCGAATGTTTTATAAAACCCTCTGTAAATTACTTATGCTACTGTTGCATATTTATGTTGAAATATCCTCTCTCAATGGCAAATGTCACATTTTAAGTAATGTTTTACTGAGGAAGAGCATTTTTTATTGTATAAATAACTGTTGTTTATATTTCAAATTTAACTTTTTTACGATATCTAGTACTGATTTTAGTGCATATATTGATTTTATTCTAAATATGATTGAAACTGTGTTAAAAACAGAAAAATGTATAAAGTCCTTGCTTCTTGCAGTCTATATTGGGTTGCAGCTACTATATAAAATTAACCTATTTAATTTACATAGCCTATATACATCATTAATCTCATTTATATATCTTTCATTACTTGTACTCACAAATGCACTCGTTTATAAATTTATAGATTCAACTTGTTTATTAAGCCTCTTTTTGAGTCTTATGCAACCTCAAAATTTTTTACTTTTTTCTCCAATTTACACTAATACGCTACAAGTGTACACTAACATTCAATATATAATATATATTTATATTATTTACTACTCCCAATGATTCAAGCTAAATATCTAAAAATTGGTCTATATAATGCAGGTTCTCTTAATACTAAAAGTGATGAGTTTATAGTAGCAGTTGAGAATCGTTCACTAGATATTGTAGCTATTAATGAAACATGGCTTAGGGCGGGAGAAGAAAGTAGCGCACCCATACTGCCGGGTTATACATTTAGACATGTTCCCAGATCCCATTCAATTCGGACAAGGGGTGGTGGAGTAGGTTTTTATATTAGGCGTGGTCTACGTGCTATTAATTGTCCACATCCATTGTCTAATACATCTGTGGAACAAATGTGGGTCTCTTTAAATATTAACTCTCTTAAACTTATTATTGGCACAGCTTACCGCCCACCATGGTTAGATCTTGACACATTCTTGGATGCCATTACAGAATCTATTGTTACTCTTTCTAATCATGATAAATGCATTCTGCTAGGGGATTTTAATGTTGACATGCTGCAATCAAACAGTAGAGTAAGGAAACTAAATGCATTCCTATCTTCTACCAATTTAAAAAATTGTGTTTTACAGCCCACTCATTTCACTGACCACAGTGCATCATTAATTGATTTAATTTGTACCGACGTTAACACTCTCTCAGTCAACGTCGACCATATTTCAGAGCTAGGTGGGCATGCATTAATATCTGCCGAGATTAAAATTAAAAAACATAAATTTAAATCAAGATGGATCTCCTACAGACCATTTAAAAATATTATTTTGGATAATTTCAACAAAGACCTGGTTTCTTTACAATGGGAATACATAAATTCAGCAACTTCCGTAGATGATATGATTGAGATCTTTAACACATACATAAATATACTGTTTGATTTACATGCACCTATGACACAGTGTAAAATAAAATATAGGGCAACCCCATGGCTTACTAGCAATGTGCGCTTTATGATGAAGCTTAGAAATAAAGCTCATAAAGTGTATCTTGCTGATAAATCCGTGTCCAACAGAGAGCACTACAATTCCTTAAAAACTTTGGTAACATCTGCCTTATTCCATGAAAAAAAAGCTTTCTTCGAACACCATATAAATTGCAAAATAGCATTCCCTAAGCAATTATGGAGGAACCTTAAATACACACTAGTTCCAAGTTTCAAGGACACAGGTGACCTCCCTGCTTTCTTTGACAATCCCTGTACCATCAATTCTTTTTTCTTGGATATCCCTGAGAACAATAAAGAATCAATGTCAGAACTCACATATTATGAGTTTCACAGATATAGTGACACTACTTTCATGCTATCACCAGTGAATAGCGACCTAGTAGCTAGGACAATTCTGGCAATAAAATCTAATGCGCAGGGTATTGATGGTGTGAGTAGAGACATGGTAACCCTATCTCTTCCTCACACCCTCGATACCATCACTAATATCATTAATAAATCAATCACCAGCTTTACCTTTCCCAGTCAATGGAAAACAGCATTAGTGCGGCCTATCCCAAAGAAAGCCAACCCAAGCAGTGTCAAGGAATTAAGACCCATTAGCCTCTTGCCTTATCTATCTAAAGTTCTGGAAAAAGTTGTATATAATCAGGTCTATACATATTTGGAAAGACATAATATTCTGCCACAATATCAGTCAGGTTTCCGCAAAGGCCGTAGTACTTGTACAGCACTTGTTGATGTTGTGGACAATATACTAGCTTCTAGGGATCAAGGTAGGGGGACGGTTCTTGTTCTCCTTGACTACTCCAGGGCATTTGACAGTATTAGCATTAACATGCTCCTTTCTAAAATGTCTTATTATGGCTTCGAAAATAGTACAATTAAGTGGTTTCACAGTTACCTCTGTGGCCGACATCAGATTGTTGAGCTGCACAAAACGGATGGTACAGGTACTATTCAGTCACACCCTCTACCTGTTACTAGGGGTGTTCCACAGGGCTCCATATTAGGGCCCCTCCTGTTTATTTTATACTGCAGTGATTTGACTCATGTGATTAAAAACTGTAAATATCACATGTATGCTGACGACCTTCAGCTATATCTGTCATTCCATCCTTCAGAGGTTTCCGATAGTATAAATAGGATTAATCAGGACTTGGAGCGCATTGCACAGTGGTCTAAAGTGAACTCGCTTATTCTCAATCCAGCTAAAACAAAATTTATGATATTAGGATCTGGATACCAAATTAAGAAAATAACTGACAGTCAACCCAGAATATTATTGGAAGGAGAAATCATTCAGCAGGTAGAAGAGGCTCGCAATCTTGGCCTTAAAATAGACGGCATGTTGCAATTTGAGAGTTATGTTTTAGATGTGGTGCGTTCTTGTTTTTATAGGTTAAAGGTACTTTACAAGATACGTGATTACCTAAGTTTGAATTTAAGAGTAACCCTTTGTGAGACTCTCATCTTGTCTAAACTAAATTACTGCATTTCAGCCTACGGACCCTGTCTCTTAGCGAAAACAATGAAGCTCCTTCAGCGAGTACAAAATGCATGTGCTCGTTTTTGCTTTAATATCCCTCCGAGAGCACATGTTTCTCCTTATTTGGAAAATAGCAAACTGCTTAACATGTCATCAAGGCTCAAATTGCACTTTGCTACTTTACTATTTGGAGTAATTAAAAACAAAACTCCCGAATATTTATATGAAAAGCTTACCTGGTCCAGTGAACATAACTTTCACTGTACTCGTGGCGCTAAGTTTTTACTTACTGTTCCAGGACACGTCACGGCTGCTTTTCGCGGCAGTTTTCGCTACCTAGCAACAAAGTGTTGGAATAATCTCCCACCCCCCCTTTCGTGAAATTCAATCCAAGGTTAATTTCAAAATGCGATATAAATTGTACCTTCTAGATAACAAAGAAAATACAAAGTAACAATACAAAGACTGGTTGTTGATACACTAGGTAGGTGGTTTGCGTTATTATTATTTTACTTTAATTTTTGATGGTTCCCTATGTTCTAAAGAATAAAGTACGTAATGAAATTCAATTTCTATTATATTATAATTGAAATTGAAATAGATGACCGTAGTGACTTATTCTCTTTGTAGATGACATGTACAAGCAGTTGTTGTTGTTGTTTTTGTTATTCGCTCGTGAGAGCAGGCAAAGGAACTATGCCATACAGCCTTGTCTTTGTGTATAATTATCCTTCGTAATTCACTGCTTCAAAACATGTTGATGCGTCACATGGTGCAGCCCTTGGGAGATTCTGATGGCAACTTGAGCCAGCAGGCAGCAGACAATTGGCGATGGTATCCAAAGATGCCTATGCAAACAGCTTATCTTGAGAATCCATCTCCATCAGAGCACTTGTTTCACAGCTTCCACTAATAGTTCACATGCGCAGACACTTAATACACAAAATCGCATATTGGTCAATGATGTACACCATTGTCCAGGAATTAGCTCTATAACATAGTATAAATATTTTTAATTTATTATTATTATTCCTTTCATTATTCTATTATATACTATTGCCAACATAGTTAAAAGTAATATATTTATCTATTTATTTTTCATTATTTATCGTTTTTCAGAATATTATCTTTATATTATATTACATAAACATATACATTTAAAATATCTTTAGTTTTTTTTGCATTAAATCTGTCTGACAGCTGCTCGTATGTTTTAGATTAGTGGTCCCGACAGAATAACAGCGCTGCGGCTCTTTGCTGTAGCATAATGCTGAGTCGGGTCCTTTTCGTTGCTGCAATCCAACATAAATTTAAATACTTTTTATAAATACTTTTTACTATTTAATTGTTTATTATTTGTGTTGAGTTAATTGTTTTTTTTTTTATGTGTTTGTATTAGCGTAGCAACGAATAAAGTTATTTTCTTTCTTTCTTTCTTTCTTAAAATACAGATGTGTTTTTACCTCCGAGGACTTACATGATATGCCTCGTATCCAGTAAAAAGTGCATCTCACTAATATCTGAGTATTGCATTCTAATCTCAGCGCAGTCCATCACCATCTTGAGACTGAGAATTCGACAACTTCGAGCCAAGCTGTTTGCTATGTCGTTCGTCATGCGTACAGCAAAGGAGTGGTATAAGTGGTCAGCATCTGTCTGCCCATCCGATTACAGTGTGGATGTCTTCAAGACAAGAGTGAATAGGTTTTTATCAAGTCAGTGCGATTCACCATCTTAGGCTACATGACCACTTACCATCAGGATCTCCGGATTTCTACATTTACCATACGAAACACAGCAACATTAAACTACTATTTTACGCTGGTATTCTTTAAGAGCGTGGTCCTACCCCGGTCGAGCTGACCTATTCGTGCTACAACGATAATGTAGTTTCTGCGTGGCTCTACCACGGATAAGACAAATTCTTCCTACTACGGGATACCCCGTGTCCAACTGTAAACTTTTCACATAAAAACTCTCAAAAAGCGGTGGATTGATCTAAGTCAGTTACTTTAAACACGTTTATTATTTTAAGCGGTTCCAAAACACATCCAAAAAATATTTTCTTTTAAAATTTTATCTGTGAAGGTCGAGGTATTTGTGGAACGCACGTGCCTCCGCTGACAGAGAGAGCAAACACAAGCCTTAATGAAGCCGCGTAATAGCCCGTAGCGGCGCTATCTCGTTCAGTTGTCATCCGACAACGTCGTCGCCCGTGTTTGCTTTGCATACAATTTTCGGAAAATTAATTTTAACGCAAATTACTCTCGCGGTGGATTGAATCTTTGATATGGTTATTACGGGACCCCTTTACGAGGAGGTTAAAATGCTATAATGATAAACTTTAACGTTTACCAAATTTAAAATATACAAATGTTTTAGCCGTCTCGTGACGATTTAGGTTTGAATGGTATATAGAAGTGGAATTAAACGAGCATATGGCTTATCTGATGGTAAGTGATCACCGTCGCCCATAAACGGAGGAGAAATTGTATTATCGTTTCAGAAAGGAATAGGCTTTTTTGGAAGATTCTTAAGGCATATCAGTCGGAGAAACCTAGTGACTTAGCAATGAGTTACGCCGCTAAAAGCCGCGGGTTCGAATCCCGCACAGAACAAGTATTTGTATCGCCTACAAGTAATTTTTCCGGGTCTGACTAAAACTGCCTCCACGATACAGGAAAAAATCCTAGTATGGGGTGGGGTTCAGGTTAAAAAAAAACTCGTATCTAAAGGGAAGATCTAATAAATATATAATTTGTACTTGCCATTGTTTCCTGCTTCATTTTTGTGATTTGTTTAAAAGTTTCTTTCTTGTTTCCCAATATTTATTTTAATTATTAATTATAACAACCGATCGGTTTCGTCTCATGGCATCATCAGAGTATATCCTAAAGATCTAGTAACCCCATCGCATCTCGTCGGTGTTTCAAACGTCAACAAAAGAAACACATCGTGTAAAATAACTTCAATCAATTTCATTTAAAAATAGTTTTGATTATTTGTATGGTGCATTATTTAAAATTATAACTTGTGAATTTGATAGAATATTTACTTCTAAAATTTTCTCTTTAAACAGTTTCAAATTATTTGATGAATGGGTGACAGTGGGAATTTATAAAAGTAGGCAAAAGTTATAAGAGTTTTATAATGAAAGGTCATATAATCATAGTGTCATATTTAGAGTGTCAAAACATATTCTAAAATATATAAAAAGTATACTCCACAGCTAAGGCTTTACATTTAAGCAACAAAATTAAAACTGCATCCAATAAAATCAAAATGACGTGGAGTATTATTAATATACGTGAAACGGGTAAGGTCAAACCACACATCTCGGATTTTCAATTGAATACAAACAATAATTTAACTCAATCTGATAAAGAAGTTGCTACGGCTTTTGAGGAACATTTTACTGATATTTCTTTTTTGACAACAAAATCATTAAATTCTTTTACGGTTGCTGAATCATTGCTTAAACCAAATGTGCACCCTATACTGCGCATATTGACTGTCTCATAAAATTCCTCTTCGTTTTCCTCATCGGCCCGTTAATGTTGACTGTGGGATATGGGTCTCATTTATTGAAGGGACTGGCACTGGTAAACGACGTGAACGATATGGTGATACTGCCATCGGTCGGAAGAAGATTCTAGCATTTCCATACTACGCCGCTTCCTACTTAAACACATGTCATTGATTTCAAATGCGTTAATGTATTCTGTATTTTAAAAAATCTGTGACCAGTGACTAAAAAATTTATATCAATTTCGTTTTGTTTATTTTATTTAATATTACGTAACAATAGACGCAATTTTGTTCGCGTGCAGCGTGACCTACTTTATTTCGGATTACCTTTCTTTAGGATTTGATATTTTTAAGAAGCTGTGGTCTAAATTAATATTTATTATCTCTTCATTTGTTTCAGGTAAGAGCGACGTTGCTTTATTCTTCCGTATATCAAGAGTATACATTGATCTACATTATAATACTTCATCAAATGTAGTCATTTTTTTGCTATACTGCAGCTATAGCATTGAGGAAGGCCCACGCTTTCACAAGCTTCCAGTGTAAAATAGTAGCTTTATACTGCTATGTTTTGTATGGTGAGTGTAGAGAACGTGAGACCCTTTTTACTGCATATAAGACAACGAATTTGCATTTTGATTCGTAATTAAGGACATTTGCTTACCTCTGTGCTCGTTTGTTACAAAGACTTCGGGCTAAACCAAAATAATTTACTAACGTTTTATATTAACATATAATGACGTGATGGCGTTCTTCATTCTTTACATTCTGCTTTACCAGCCACATGACCATGATATCATCCTAAAATTAATAAAAGACTTAGGTGGAAGCGGTAGAACTGTTATAGCCGATAATTACTATGCCTCTGTGGGCCTAGCAGAAGGTTTATTAAAGGGAAAAACTGCTCTGTGAAACAATAAGAATAAATAGAAGAGAACCTAAAATGTTATATCCAGAGAGGATAGTGTATTGGTAAAATGAATGGAAACGGAGTTAAAATAATTAAATAGCATGATAAACGGGCTGTTCGATGATAACAACGTGCAAAAATCATGTTGCAGCTGTGAAAGACATTAGCTAAGAAAACGAAATGGTAAAATAATTTACAAGCCAGAATGTGTATTCCTCCTCCTGTAATAATATTTATTAAGTTAAATCAATGTTCATTTAGCACTAAGATTAATAATCTCAATATGATGTCTGACACCTTGAACGATATTAAGTTTAACGTTGAGTAGTAAATTACAAGTCTAAAAAAATAAAAGAAACCTTTTTTCATGCATGCCTTTAGGCGCAGGTTCGGCCGCACATGGAATAATGTTCCCATCTCTGGGCTGGGGCTCCCCAGAACCAGCTCCTTCCACTTGACCGCATCCAGCGCAGAGCGGCTCGAATCGTCGACGACCGAGTGCTTTCCGATCGGCTCGATTCACTGGCGCTGCGAAGAGATTTTGAATTTCTTTGCATTTTCTTTCGCATATACCACGGGGAGTGCTCTGAGGAATTGTTCGGATTAATCCCAGCCGCCAAATTTCGTGAACGCACTACGCGGCAAACGTCTCGATACCATCCACACCATCTGGATGCTTGGCGGTCCACCACTGTATGTTTCAAAAGGAGTTTTCTTCCGCGTACGACCTCTCTGTGGAATAGTTTACCACCGGCGATTTTTCCTGACCGATACGACCTGGGGACCTCCAAGAAAAGAGCATACTCCTTTTAAAGGGCCGGCAACGCACCTGCAATTCCCCTGGTGTTGCGGTTGATCATGGGCGGCGGTAGTCACTTAACATCAAGTGAGCCGCATGCTCGTTTGCCCCCTCTTCTATAAAAAAAATGCATAACTAAAAAGAGACATGGCAAAAGAAAATGCTTTGTATAATGATTTCTTATATTTACGCGAACACTACACATTGAAATAATACTAGTTTTTACGGAATTTATCGCGTATATTTAACTTTTTAAATACCCGACGTTTTGAACGCTTTACAGCACTCATGGTCACAGGCGGGACTGAGATGTTCAACGTCCATATGTCATGGTTAACCGCGGTTACCATAGATTAAAATTTAACTTTTGTTCCGATCTATGCAGTATAAACTTATGGTATCTTGAAGTCTTGCAGTTGTATGCTTGGTTTGGGATTTAATTTTATTTATTATAGGATCCCAAGCAGATGGTAGCACCCAGCCACCTTCTCTATTGAAAAGGATGTTTTTTGATTTCAATAGCCTCGCGAATCATCCTTGTAAGGAATCGGTGTTCTTTAGCGAGGATTTGCGGTCTATCAAATCTGATGTAGTGACGGGGGCGATCCTGTACGTGTTCACAGACGACTTCTCGGAGCGTATTCTTCACATAAGCTATATGTTCTTTAACGCTGGTTTTTATTGATCTTTTAGTTTGTCCTATGTAGGAGAGACCACATTCACAATCAAGTTTGTACACTCCTGCATCTTGCAGAGGGACTTTACACTTGACTGATGGTAAAGACTGACCAATCTTCTTCAGCGGCTTGAAGTATGTTTTGATGGAAGCGCGCTTCAAGATGTAGCCAATCTTGTCAGTGACTCCTCTAACATATGGCAGTACAGCAGGTACACGCTCGACTGTGGCCGGCTTCACTCCTTCACTGTGACGTAGGCGCGGGACTCGAAGCTTGTTGTCATGCAAAACTTGCTTGACATGGTGGAGCTCGGCAGCCAGGTGTTTACTGTCACAGATCCCTCGTGCTCTCTGAAACAAAGATTTACCCACGGTAGCTAACTGTGAAGGATGGTGGTGAGAATCACCGTTTAAATATCTATCTGTATGGGTCTTTTTTCTATACACAGTATGGCTCAAGGTGTTATCAGGATTCCGAATTACTAGCACATCTAGAAAAGCTAAGGAATTGTTTGCCTCTAACTCCATTGTGAACTGAATTTTAGAATTTATAGAGTTAGGATGGTCTAAAAATGCAGTTACTTTATCTAAAGGCTTATTTATCTAAACTGTATCTTTTTGTCCAAAACTTGGAGACATTTTCAAAGAAATTGGAGACGCATTGTACGCGACAAGATTTTAAATCATTGCGCCGTACTAAGAACCACAATCGCCGCCGCGGGTGGGTGATTCACGTCGGACGCGTGATGTCATCGCTGTGTGAAAGGCATGGTCGCTGGTTCGGTCAACTTTTCCTTGTTTGGGGAACAAAATAGAACGGCTTAATAGCATCAGTGTTTATACTGGCCCCTACTCCGTCCTATCGGAAAACAATTTCAGTGGGAGATATTCTGTCCAGGCAGACTTCTACGCGGAGCAGACCCTAAAACCTACTTTATTGAAACTTCCAGGCTGTAAAGCCACGCTCTAGCTATTTTATAGCTGTATCTCGAATGGGTCGGCTCGACCAGGAAGTACCATGCTTTCATAGGTAGCCTAATTTTACCAGCGTAATTTTACCAGCTTAATGCTGCTGTATTTCGTAATAGTGAGTGTAGAGAACGCGAGTCCCTTTTTACTGACAAAAATAACTGACATAGCCCAGCGTGATCACGTGTGCTATACATCTTTGATATAGAATTATCGTATAATATGATATAAATATATCTCTGCATCTACAATGGCAAACTATTATCAACAATCTATTCTTATTAAAAACAATCTATTCATTTGCTTTATCGTTTATTGAAACAATCTCTCTTTGTCTTTAACAATTCGTGAGACGGCAGTACAACTAATTAAATGTCTCACTGTAGCTCATTTTTTTTAAATGAGAGCTACAATTTGTCTTTTTTAATCGTAGATAAAAATGAACATTAACACGGTCAGGATATTCGTCCATGTGTAATTTATGTATGTTGTTCGTAAAATCCTAGTGTTTATAAAAGTTTAGTAATGGTCCTGGATATAAATAAAATAAAATAAGGGGATGAAAATATTAATGACTAAAGTTTTAATGTTATGAAGTCGTTTATTAAAATTCCGGTTGTGAAGCGAAGTTCTAAACAATGTGACAGTTTTCTCATTTCGCCAACTGGACGGGAGACTTTGTAATCCAACTGTGGTTGCTTTCTACTGTTTCCGACGCGATGAATTGATCCACTTCGTACAGTAGTTCTGCTTATTTCTCGTCTGTATGTTTGTATTGTACTGAAGGTAACCCGGGTTAATTAAGACCTCAGGACATTTTACTAGGTGGTAGGACTTGTCTAGTCACTTCAGGTTTATAAAAAATGTCGTAAAACACCTCAGTCACCCCCGTGACCATACCTATTTTAAAGCGCCCGAAACGTCGAGAATTAAAATGTTTTAATATAACGTGATAAAGTCAGTAAAATTATTTTATTAAATGTATAGTGGTTTTTTATCCACACGCAACCGTAGAGCAACGGATTACAATATTTTTATGACAGCTCAAACTAAACATTAAAAGTTGATTTTAACCAAAAACGTGAAAATACGACATAATAGGTTTTCTTGCTTTCTCAACAATAACATAGATTTATTAGGGAAGTGTAGTTAATCACACTTCTATAATAAATCCAGTCGCCCAATGGCGGGATGCGAATTTGGAATCAACAAGGTCGTGGTTTCGAATCCACGTCTGTTATGTGTTTTATTTTAAGTTAACCAGGAGTGATTAAATGGGTGTATAGGGAATTTTAATAACATTACTAGTTTAAAAAAACTTAAATGTTTATTAATAATTCGCATAAATACATATAAATCGCATAATACATATAATTCGCATAAATACATATAAAATATGGTTTGGTCATGTAGAAAGAATGAATGAGGAAAGAGTGACCGAGCAAATTTATATGGCAGATGTGAAAGGCAGGGTCGGGAGGGACGCCCTAGAAAAAAGTTTATCGACCAAATTGGCGATATTTTGAAAATGGGCCACGTTAAAAGTACCCTTAACCGACGAGCATGTATGCGTAGATATATGGATGTAAAGGAGGCGAAAGAGGTATGTCAGGATCGTGTCAAATGGAAGTCCGTGGTCTCTGCCTACCCCTCTGGGTGACAGGCGTGAGTGTTTATGCTATGCTATGCTAAATACATATAAAATGTATTTATGCGAATTACTACATTCAGTGGTTTAACAATAATATTAATATAAATAAAAAATAGTTGGCTCACAATGTTTGCTTTTTAAAGTTACTTTAAATAGATTTTAAATTTCAATGATTTTCGTTTAGAGAACTATAGTAAATTACCAAAGACAAGTTTTTGAAGGACTGATTGATTACATTTGTCGTTTATAGAAACAATTATATTAATGATAAATATTTATTTGAAAAAGCTCTTTTCTATGTTTGTGTATAAAACACATTTTTATAATTACTTATAAAAATGTGTCTTACCGTGATAACGGTAAGTAAACCGCTTGGTAACGGCGAAAATAACGTGTGGGTGGACACTGGACATTCGATAGATAGTGGTATGTCCATCTCTGATATACCAGAAGTAAAATACCCTGAACGACGTTGAAGTGCAACGTAAAAGATGCGGCATCTGTAACACAGCGATCCCCAATTCTCTGAAGCGAAAAAATATTGGTCTCTTATGTTTGCCACAGTCGCCATGCTTGGGATTCTCGCATATTTATGGCATTCTCTATCGTCATTCTGCGTATTTTACATCTGGCGACTTCACTTACGACACACGAATCTCAATCCTTCTCGATCTCATACGAAATATGATGATTTTTGAAGTGAAACTTCTTTATCGACGTAGTCGAGAAGTTTAGTTGGTACGGTATTAGAATAAATCATTTTTTTATCGTTTCACCGTTGGGGCTGAATAAGTATACTATCATTTAACCTTCTTATGTAAAATACAAAATAAAAGAAGTATGATATGTCATAAATAAGTATCGCTTCGTACGTGTGTAAAAAGCACGCACAATTTTGCTTAAGGGATAAGGGTGACAAACGAGCACACAGTCCACCTGATCGTAAGTGGATTCTGTGGCCCATAGACATCCACATTTATCCTCAGTTAAGAATCAAAATGCAGATGCATTTTCATCTCTGAGGACTTAGATGGTATGCCACTTTTCCAGTAAAAATCATCCGGTTCTCTACACTCGCTATACGAAACACAGTAGCATGGAGCTGCTTTTTTATTCTGGTATTCTGTTAGAGCGTAGCCCTTCCCCGGTTGAGCCGACCCATTCGTGCTACAATCATAATATAGCTGCAGCATGGATCTACCACGTATGATAGATTCTCTGACGCAGTCACACATCTCTCACGTTATAATAATACACGGTATTCGTTTACTGGTAACTCAGTGTTTAGTGTAGCGTAATAAGATCATTTCGGCTCCGGTACACTGGCTGGATGCTGGCCAAGAGCACATCAAACGCATCAGGTGCTTTAACAAGATTACCCGTTTTAATTTCCCACAAGTTTGAAAATTAAAATACGTTATATAATAGCGATTCAGCTCATGTCTATTAGGCTCAAGCAATGGTGTCATTGATTTTGTCTTTCTATGCTACTGACAATCAATGAATATTCTTTAGAATTTTGAAATTTATGTAAATTATATTTCGATTGAAACTACGAAGCTGATAGTCAGGTCGGAAATGCAATTCCCGGTCCAGAAATGCAAAACCGACGATATTCTACGAGTACAAAGTTATTAGATAATTCAGCGGGATTCGGCGGCTATCTACGTGAACCATACGTCCACTGCACAGGGGGATAACGGAATCAATTTTTATTTGATATTTTCAATAAATATTAAGTGCAAATTCGACGATTTGCTTAACTTTCTGGTGAATGGTGGCATGTGTGATGGTGTGAGCCGCTATTTCGAATTTAAAAAAAAAACTAAAATATTGCCAAGTTTTTTTTAAAGTTTTGACTCTATTTCGTGTGTTTGTTTGGATAGAATTTAGCAATTAATTTTACAATGAGTTACTAACTTATTTTTCAATGAGATAGAGATTTAAAATTTTAAACATAGCACATAATCGAATTACTTTGTTAGAATGTTACAAAAATACATTAAAATTATAAATATTTTTTTTTATTTCACTTATTCTTGTATACGATTTGTGAGGGGTAGTGCCCTTTACTAGTATACTTCTAGCTTGGGGCTTTCTAAAATGTTTTGTCTGTCCGTCTGTTCACGCTTATGATCTTTGGAATGGCTGAACTGATGGTGATAAAACTTTACGTAAATTTTAGTGACAGGAAGGGAATCTAGGTAATGTTTTATCCAAAAATTATATACAAGACTTTTTACGGTGTAAATATAAAATTACTGATCTCGCACACAACGCCACCCGGTGGGGGTTCTTTTTTATATGAGAGAGGGCAAACGAGCAGGCGGCTCACTTGATGGTAAGTGATCTCCGGATCTCCGCTTGCTTGAAGTCAAAATTTCCTTGATTATTCTTCTCAGCTGTCGCATTTTCTAGTAAAGTAGGTAAGTTTGACTTCCATTTTCTTCAGTTAAATCCACCGTAACTTAATAAACTGCTCAGGTTCTTTTTCAACCGCTTTGCTGATTCAATAGAATGAGCTCTGTGAATTTAGGTCATCCATGTAAAATGATTCCTCAAGTACCCGTGGAACCGAACTCTCTTGATAATTATTTAGTACCACATTACATTTGAAAGTTCTCACGTTGCCACTCAATATCCATCCCAACTGCGTTTGTTGAGCCGTCGGGAGGGTCGAGTTTACTCTGAAATTATCATCCAACAATATAGCAGAATATAATTATATACATCAGCGCCTAATAGAATGTCCACTGGACGACTGACGTAAAATTCGGAGTCTGCTAACTTGATATGGTCTAGGTATGTCCAATCCGGTTTTAAAAATGTGAAACTAGGCAAGTTTTTGATAAGGCTTTTCATGATAAGTGCCTCCGTCTTGAACTTGAAGTTGTAATAAGTGATGAAAATTTTATGGTAATTAACCCTTTTACAATTATTTTCTTTATCGTCCACACCTGATATTATACCCTTACAGCTTCTTTTTTGGTAATCTTAATAACTGAGCAGCCCGTTCAAATACCTCCGCCCATGAATCACTAGGGGAATTGTAGATGCGTGTCCGGCATTAATAAAGTAGGCTCTTTTCTTGAAGATTCCTAAGTCGTATTGGTCCGGATAAATCACTGGTGGTTAGTCGATTCCACAAGGAAGTTTGTGGAAGAAAAGGTCTAGATTTGATTTTCTTTTTTGACAATAAATAACAATATAATGTGAATATGAGTCATTTTGGTAGTTAAATATGGAATTTGTTTTTTGATTTGCCTATAGCATCGCCTGTTTGCGCCTAACATAGCTATTAGTTATTATATATTTAGGATATATTACGTATATTTACGAAAATTTTATGCAAGAACAAAAATAGTTTTATGATGGATAAAGGCAGGGGTGACAACGCATATGCATTGTGATTCTTAATCGAGGTTAAACGTAGATGTCTATGGGCCACAGCATCCACTTACCATTAGGTGGACTGTGTACTCGTTTGTCCTAGTTATCCTATAGAAAAAATTTAAGTCGAAATTATAGTCTGCAGTAAAGATAGAAATGTTCAGACTGCCTTCTGTGAATAGTTGACCTAACGTTTCCGTCTGTCGGTCGCGGGAACGTTTAATTTCCTTCGGGAACTATACTTTGTTGATTCGCCGCGAATCCGACGTCGAATGAAATAGATGCCGATAATTCAGTACGGCTCACAACCCGGGGTCGTAGTAGCGTGTAATTGCCCCACCTTGAAGTTTTAGATGAAGTGATCTTTATTAATGATTTATATTAATACCTAAACATTGAAAATTTACGTGGCTTATTTAACTTATTAGTAATTCTTACAGAAGCAAAGCGATTAACCTTATATCATTTGAAAGGCATGGTTTGACAAGTTTAAATGATGTGTGTTTGTTGTCGTTAAGACAGGTAAAATAAAGTAAACGGTACGTATGATTTTTGCATACAAAAACGAATCAAATGTATGTATTTCTATATATTTGTGAGAGTGTGCAGATCATAACGCAGCTCCCCTGACGGAGAGTGACTGCCGCCACCTATGAACAACTGTAACTCCAGACATGTTACAGAAGCGTTGCCTATCTTTTTAAAAAGAGTAGGCTCTTTTCTTAAAGGTCCCTAATTCGTATTAGTCCGGAAAAATCGCTGGTGGTAGACGATTCAACAAAGAAGTTGTGCGACTAAGAAAACTTCTGGTAAATCGCACAGTTCATGTGGTATGAATTTGGACATGAGTTTTGATTGCGTTCATGGCTGAGCTAAAATCTTTTTACCTTCTTTACATTGGAAAATATTACTAAGTAATAACGTGGTCCCGTTGAACCACTTAAACTCAAATAAACGTCCCAAGTTCCTCGCACTAACTTATTTAGGGTAGAAAGTTTTAAAGACGGTCCGTCAATAGGTTCCACAGTCTCATTAGTTTCCGTTAGTTGTAAACTTTAAATAATGCTTGTGGTTTTTTCTGCAAAAAGTTTTTAATGAAAGTCGAAACTAGATTTCATTTACGTGTAATAATTATTTTTTAAACTGAAATAACAAAGACACTTACAGTGTACCTGAATGTAGTGGCTACTGTAGTCCATGAAACGAAGAAGGCTTAAGATGCGTTGTCACCTCTGAAGGCTAAGATGGAATGCTTTACAGCCTCTATATATACTGGTTCTCAATACCCTTCATGGTACTGTAATCAATATTCAACGTAGATGCGTTGTTATCTCTGACCACAGAAATCTAAATAATAATCGTGTCGCCAGGTCGTAGCTTATCACACATAGACAAACAATAAATACACAATTACGCCTAAAAATATCTCTAGCATTCATGCAACAAAGATTAATCTATAAACTATTGCGTTAAGGAATATTTTATAAAAATACAAAATCTCGGGAGGCGTAGCCACTCGGTCCAATAATTAAAGTGTGCGAAAAACAGAGAATGACATTGCGCGCTCGCTCTCACTTGACAGCGCAACGCACGTTTCAATAACTTTCCAGGAGTCTCACCTTTGATCGAATAGTCTCACCAAGATATAACTAATTAACTGAAATTGTCTCAGTAATAGACGCTTTTAGTCTTAGCTTTAACTTTTAGACGTTTTATAATTAGAAAAAAAGAGGGATATAATAATACGTTAAGAATAAATATTTATCTTTAATAACCGCATATTTTGAAAACTTGTAATAAAAGTATTGTATTAAATAAACAGATGTATAAATAAAATGAATACAACATTATACAAACAGCAAACGGATAAATATATGTATGGGTGACATATTTATCATTTTTTATTAGTTTTAAAGATCTGTAACTGACTTTCTGTTTTCTACTTTTTCGGTTCCTTACAAATTAATTACTTATCCTTACAATATAACTGATTAAAAATTTATTAAGTAATTTAAAAGTACAAACAAACAGATATTCGCCGATAAACGGTTAACGGTATTAAATATTTAGAAAGAAAAAAAGTAGAAAGGTGTAAATAAATATTCAATGAAAAATCACAATTAATTCTCGTTTCGCTAAAAGTAGGTAAGCCAAACAAAATAAATTATCGATACAAAATAGTTGTGTCACGTAACTGACTTGCATTCGACTCCTGAGGCCGTGTTCTAGGAAATTTACGTACGCAACAATTTTGTTTATTGCCCATACTATAAATCCATCGCTGATTTTAGCTGTCGTACTCGTACACATGAACTAGCTTAAAAATCAATGGATATTGAAATGTGAAAACAATTAAAATTTCGGAGACAATCGTAGTACTGGAGGTGAATAATTTTATTTAAGTATATTTCATTAAACACATTATTTAAAACAATAAGTACTTATTTATGAAATGTTATCCCTCTATATGAAAATTTGCAAGTTGTGAAGGAATTGCTTTGATGCTTCAGAACACCATTTTTACGTCTCTGCGTCCGAAACAGTGCTGGAGACCGAAACAAATGCTCCTCGCGAGCTTGTGACCTACGAGTCACATGTGCGGCGACAAGGTCACGCGCTTTTACGACTTCTATTTATATTTAAATTTCTGTGTCTCTGACGATTAAGATGAATTGCGTGTAATTACACTAATACTACATTTCTGGGCCCTTTAAATGCACACAGCAGTGCAAATACTTCGTGGAACACAGCAGTGCAAATACTTCATGGTATACAGTAGAGTGTAAATACTTAATGGAATACAACACAGTGCAAATACTACATGGAACACAGCAGTGCAAATACTTCTATTTGACGGTAGAAATCGATATTTGATGGTAGAAATAGAAGCTCGTCTCGCTATTCGGACTTCTAGACAGAAAACGAGTTCTACCACCTATTACCACCTAGTTTATACGCCATAGCCATATTATGGTTGTAGCACAAATAGGTCGGCTCGACTGGGAAAGGACAACGCTCCTACATTATACCAGTGTTAAAGTAGCAGTTTAATCCTGCTGTGTTTCGTATGTAGAGGAACGGCGACTCTTTTACTGAATTCGAGGTATTCCAACGTGGACTACGTAGGAATACGTCAGGGGTGAGATCGATCACTCTGCATTTTGATTTTTAATCGAAGATAGATATAGATTTCTATGAGCCACAGCTTCCACTTACCAATAGGTGGACTGTGTGCTCGCTTGTGACCGTTATTCAATTAAAAAGAAACAGTTATTTTATATATTTACGGTAGGTACCTCTAATCCATGATTCTTTGAAAGCTATTTTCATTTTGCTTTGTAAAATGTGAAAGTATCAACTGATGAACCATATTAATATTCATCTAACATTTTGCCGCACCATATGATATCCAATGTGTTGCTAAACTGCTCCCACACGCTAGGGAGTAACGGTTCAGCATTATTTCAAAGCTTTTAGAGAATTAACATTATGCTAATTTTATTAAATGAATACGCGGATTACATTTATTACTTTAATGTAATGAGAGTTATTTGATACTTGCTTATATTTTAGATACGAATTAGAAGATGGTCACTTAGCTGTGAGGCTGAAGAAGAGACCGAGAACGAAAACACAGCAGTCAGTAATTAAGTACAGGATCGTCCCCGCCCCTATATCAGATGTGATAGACCACAAACTCGTCGTCATTTCCTCAATATAAAATCAAAATGCAGATGTGTGGTCATCCCTGAGGTTACTTAGTTATTATTTGTTAATCTGTTCCTAACGGCTGAGATGAAATGCCTCTGTAATTGTCTCCACAAACCATAAAGGCTCAAATGTGGTCCATCAGACTTTAAAAAGCCTAATGAAAAAAAAAAACTGCTTTACTTTAAATAAAAAAGCTGATGATATCTACGGAATATTTATATTTACGGAAGTAGTATACCATGTTATGTACTCGTATTCAACGCCTTAGGCGACATAAAGCACTCAAGTTGGAGAAAGGTCACTCTAGTTTCAGTGTACTCATTGGAGCGCCTTATACAGATTTACGAGAGCCCAAGCTCGAAAGCTTTGTCCCAGTTTTTTTTCTATTACAGCGTTATGTGAGTGAATTATGTTAAGTGTCGTGGTTAAAACGAATACGAAATTTATATAAGCGAAGGTGTTCTAGTACCTGGCAAACGTGACAACCTGGTAACACAAGCTGGAAGTCTATAGGTGGAGTTGGCCCAGGGCCGTGCTTTGTGGCAAGTCTTTGCGGCCTATGTTCATTAATGGATTTGTGCAACAATGATAATGAGTCTGTTAAAGTTAGGTCCTTCCCCTGTAGAGTCGACCGACGCATTCGTATCCTCGGCGCAGTCCTCATAAGTTGATGATTAGAGCCTATTTCGTCATTGTACTTTTATAACTACCTCTTCACTCGATCCTTCTTAAGATTTATAAACTTCGATCTTATTCGAATAAATACCTAAAGTATTCTTACTATGTGTTACGACTGTGTTTCTCATTACTAGGGTGTACGCCACCTCATTGTTCAAATGGTCGTCAACGCAATTGCTGGTGGTGAAGTCACTGGTTCGATTCCCGTGTCAGGCTAAAATTAGTTTTTGAGTTTTCTGACTAGAAGTTCTCAGTTACAGCCCGGAGTCAGGAAGTTAGTGGTGTTTGCACGTAAAGGCGTTGGTCCTGTGCCTGATCTCTTTCCAATCGTGTTGTACTGCCGTCGCAACCTGTGCTTGCGCATGCACTCTGACACTATAATATTGCCTTGCGTAGTTGGCTAGCCTCTGTTGAAACAGGCCGTTGCCACAAAATGCGATCTGAAGGACATTATTAGGATTTGGTTATTTTTATTCAACTTTTGATTTTCGCTTCGAATGTAGCAACACGTATACCTATTAAGCTTTAAAGGCGGGAATAAATATATCATGAAATTATTATGTTAATTTGCGTGGCAAATTATGGCATGTGCCCGTAAATACCATCCATAGGATATATTTGCGGACAAAATTACTAGTACTAGTAACTTGAATTTGCAAGCATGTGTCTTTCCATCTAATATCCATTACAGCCTATGTAAGTACACTGGCCTACCTCATAGTTCCTCGTGAGGTTTGTTGCCACGCTTGGTAAGTGGGTTGGCAACCGGTGTTTTCTTATTTTGAGTTTTTATTAGGAAGATGATGTTGGCTATCTCCTGTTCCATTTTCCTTTTATCTCATCTTACGAGACCCACGGGATAGGGGGCACTGGATATTCTCACACCGTAACTGCACTGTTGGTTTCTCTTTCCTTATGATTATAATGCGGGTGTCTTCAAGGAAAGATCATTGGGTTGAATCATTTCTGTACATCACGGTCCAATTAAAACTTTACTTTTCACGTCTTATTTTTTTTTGGGACTATTAATATTTGTGTCTTCAACAAAGTACTAATTGTAAAAGAAGTCAACTTATAAAATTTTTTGAGAACAATCTCAGTTTTCTTAATTAATTAAGACGTTTACTCGGGTCTCATAATTCTTGCGTTAATTCGATTTCGCCGGGAAATGTCCGACACAGCGACCGCTGGGACACTGCGTTGATTTTAAAATTTCTTTAATTACAAAATCATTTTAAATATTGCCACTTGCTTAATTTACTGACGTTGTTTTTATTAGAAATCCTTACAGGCTTTATAAGTCTTTTAGATAACTACTAAACCGCAGTAAAACACAAGTTTTACATTATATTATATCAAAAGTCCACTGCTTAACATAGGTCATATTCTCCCTCATTAGTATGTATAATGGTGTTAGAACATCCACTACCCCATATCATCCCGCGGGTGTCGTTAGGAAGTGACAGAGGGAAAAAATCAGGAGATGGGCAGTTTTTAATAACGACTAAAAATAAAAAATAAACAGTGTTTGCCAACCTGCTTGCTAAGCATGGCAACCACAGAAATCATAATAAAAAGACAATGAATTAGTGCTCGATTACTTACAAAACCGATGTCGCCACATCTTACCATATTATAAACATACGCAATGCACAATGATATCTAATGTTTCACATTACATTGCTTGGCGAGTTTGTCAACGTCACGTGTGTCGTGCATTACGGTAGAACAAAAGCAGCAATGGTAATTGTACAATACGAAAAGTAATAAATGTGTTTGCAAAGGTAAATGTTATAGTAAAGTATTGATCTAGTTGTAAATTAATTAAAACAATGATAATTAATAAATAATCAACTTACTGTTGAAATATTATGCCTTTATTACTTTAATTACACATCATTGATGAGTTTTTACAACAGATTATGCTGTAGTGCACCATTATAAATTTGTAATAACAAAAATTCAAGTACGACGTTCCCCGCACTACTAAATCAAAAAATGGTGAATTATGTTCGTCGACCCATATAAGCGGCGACAAGGTCACGCGTCTATGCGATTTCTATTGTCAGTATGAATTTGTATGAATTGTGGTGGCAACTATGGCAAATATCCCCCTATGAGGCAATCTATGGAGGTCTACGTTCAGCAGTGGACTTTAATAACCTGTAACGGTAAAGGTTGTTATTATTAGGTACTTGGTGGTAAAGAAACTTGCTTTGTGCGGTTTTATTACTAACATATTGTCCCAAAAACATTTGGATAAACTACTCATAAATTGCCTTATAAAGGGAGGAATTCGCCACAGGGTTGCCAACTGCACTTTTTAAAGCGCCGAACTACATTTTTAATTGCTGAGTTATTACTTGCTTGGTGATGAAAGACAACATCATGACAAAACCAGCTTCTCTAAGGAATGAAATATTTCGGGACACGTTATGGACTGATTATTATTCTATGAATATCTCAAAGGTGAGGCAAGGCCTGTGCCAACAGTGGGACGTAAATAAGTTAATTTATATACGTTGTAGAGGCATGCTGCAGCTTTATTATAATTGTAGCACGAATGGGCTGGGGAAAGACGCCAGCACAGAATATCGGCGTAAAATATCAGCTTAATGCTGCTGTGATTCGTCTGCTGAGTGTAGAGAACCGGAGACCCTTTTTACTAGAAACGTGACGTTCCATCTTAGTCCTCAGGAGTGACAACGAAACTTTAATTTGTTTGTTAACTGAGTATGGATGTAGGTGTCTATGACCACAACATTTATTTACCGGACTACTACTGGACTGTATGCTTGTTTATCACTGTTATTCTATAAAAAAAAGAACTAACTTAGCCTTCGTTCTGGAACAGTCGATTAAAAACCAGTATTTAGAAAGTATTTCCTTTAAACCTAACAGTCGTTGACTAAATAGAACGCTATTAAATGTATTCCACAACGTGACTGTCCTTACCGTTACCGTTTCCGATTCAATATTCGTCTTAAACGAGCTTACATGTTTGTGAGACTCATTTGCTACGTTATAATCCGCTACGTTTTATCTAATCTCCGACTGATCGTGGATACAGATATTTAAATTGTATAAGGCTTAAATGTGCTATTGTGCTCGGATAAGATGAGAAATAAAGCGAATATTAACGATCTGTACCTTGAGTTTGTGCATGAATTGCGTAATCAAAACGTAACACCTCCCGCCCTCCCTTGTTTAGGTGCACTATCCCCGCACCACTAATCTGGGACCACGTCCCCGCAGCACTGAAGTCTGGAGGTGTTCCTCCATGTGTTACCACTAGATGGTGAGTGAGTACCGCCGCCCATGAACAATTGCGACACCAGGGGAATTACAGGTGCGTTGCCGGCCTTTTAGAAAGGGAGTTCTTTTCTTGAAGGTTCCTTAGTAGTATCGGCCCGTAAACATCGCCGGTGGTAAACAATTCCACAGAGAGGTTGTATGAGAAAGAAAACAAAAGTTTTTGATGCGATGTGCGTTCATGAAATTTTGCGGCTGGAATTAATCGGAGAAAAATGTCTTTAGAGAAATGCCCCTAGTAGATGCGGTAAAACACATAATTTTGTTTAATTACGCGGATCTAAGCCAATCATTTTCAACATCTTTAACATAGTCGATTTCCGCAAAGTGACGCCTGATTCTATTAATTATCTTTTTACTGACTTCATTATTGTCTGTGTTTCAAGCGGTATGCAATGCAACACCCAGTGTAAGACTGGACGTGGATGATTCAAATCGCTAGAAACATCTGGAATTATAAATTAGGTAAAATTAAACGCAATAAGTTTTGTTTTCGATAGATACCTGTGTTATTGTGTTACTAATATATTATATTTTAATATATTAACTGCAATCTGTGATCTGCAACGGAATCGTCTGGGCAGGATATATTAATATGGCGATGTTCAGATTTCGGATAATCAAAGACTATTTATTTTTTCAATGTTTAGTTTTTAAAAAATCTAGTTTTTTTTCGGATCAAATATAGCACCCATTTCTCATGACATTGATCTTTATCTGTAAGTGAATTTCAATATAATCGGTTAAGGGGATATAGTAAGTCAGCTCAAATTCTAATTTCGTCCCCACTTCCCCGCGCGTCGTATGCTATGTACCGACATGTTTGTAATCACTAATACTGTAAGTAGAAGGGTCGTTAGATGCTTATTTCATTAGGTTTATCATATTTATGTCTGTTTCTTAACGTTAACCCAGTCGCTTCTTATTTTTATCATGGTTATTTCCCATTTTAATTTTACGTCGTCCTGTTGCGTAATGTGTATTCTGATCGTAAGCGACACAACTTCAAAAGCCTAAGCGATACTAACGGGGCGACAGGAATCAAGCTTCAAGACGCCGATAGTTTAGGTAATTTCTTTTTACAATGAAAATAATGGTATTTAAAAAAAAGTAAATAACATAAGCACTGCTTTATCGTTAGTTCAGTTAGTATGCAAAGTTTCATGATCTTATTTAGAGTATTTTAGGAATAACAGCAGTTTATTGTTCAGTTTGGACGTAACTTTGGATTTTTTTTCTATCGAGAAAATTTTACGGAATCGTGTTTTCGTCTAACATAGTCCGTAATATTAATCCTCATCTTTACCATACATTTATTTCAAAATTAATGCTGCAATACTTTCGGCATAACGGAGGATCTTGCTAAGCCATTTGAGGTTATATTTCCCCTTAAGCCATTCTGATAATGAGTCTGAACACTCGGACGGACGTCTGTCTGTTTACTTTCAGACAATAATTTGAAAATGGTTGTTCATATTTAGGAGGGCAAGCAAGTGTCCGTCGCGCTGTCCCAATGCGTTTTGGCAAACTTTACATGTGTTTGAGTTTGTTTTTAAATTTATCAGACATGTTTTCTCATGTCATCTTTCACCGCCGAGCACATTGGGCTCAAACACGGGTTATGAAATTTACAGCGAGTGCATACTTTCTGAACTACAATGGATATATTTTACGTATATTTTACTTACAGAAATTAAAATATTCTCCATAGTTTATTAGTTATTTTAAAACCGTTCCTTCAACAGACACTCCCATATATGGCGGTGTGGACTCACAGAACGCGTCACCTGATAACCCCGTTGTATGGCTGTTATCATTATTGTAATCATTTTTCGTGTATATCAAACGAAAATCAATTTATTGTTATTTATCTGTTTCAAAAATCAGGTCGGATATTCGTAATAAAATAACAAATTTAAACGTTTTACACAGCGTGTCTAGCCAGGTTGAGTTTCTACAATCTTTAACGCTAACAGAAAACTCAACTCAACGTTAAGCTGTGTGACTGACTAGTGAATTCGTTTATCATCATCATCATACTTAAAGTCTATCAAAAGTCCACTGATGAACCTGGGCCTCGCCCAGGGATTGTCTCAAACGGGGAATATTTGCCATAATTGCCACGTTTGGCAGGGGATTTGCAACCGCAGCTTTTTTATTTTCTAACTTTTATGAAAAAGAAGCTTCTGCCCATCTCCTGATTTGTTTCCACCTGTCGCCTCTTACGACACCCTCGCGATGATATGGGGTAGGGGATATTTTTAGACCGCCTCTAAACTTTTGGTTCATACGTCTTAAATTAATGAATTTATGTTTACTTTGTTTCAGGTACGCACAGAAAAATTTCATGCTGTTTTTTCGTGAGGATTTTACATCTTACGTCGTATATTGAAACTTGAAGTTACAGCCTACACACGTCCCACTGCTGGGCACAGGCCTCTCATTTCTGAGAGAGCCGTCGTAGCACAGATTAGTAAATAGGTCGTAGCTCACGGGCTAAAAGTTCGCTTTAAAACATCTAATATTAGTAAGATATTTATTCGGCACCGAAAATACATGGTTTGTTTTCTTTTTTTATGTTATAGTATTTTTTGGCATTTAAGTGTCACTGCTGGTTCTGTAATACTTTATTGCATCCTACCGGTTCTCTGTAGAGAATGTACATAGCCAGGCTACCTCTGAGCTAACAGGTTAGGATTTTTTAATATAATAATGGTGACAAACGAGCCACAGTCCGATGGTACGATCTGAGTACGATATGAGCCCAATCCTGATGGTAAGTAGACACCTAAATCTATCCTTGACTAAGAATCAAAATGCAGATGCGTTGTCACCCCTGAGGACTAAGATGGAATGCCTCGTTTCCAGTAAAAAGGATCTCCGGTTCTCTACACTCACCATACGAAGCACAGCAGCATTAAGCTACTATTTTACGCTGGTATTCTGTGAGAGCGTGTTCCTACAACGTGCAACTACAATAATATGGCGTGGCATTTTATGTGCGCTGCTATTTTACGCTTGTTTTCTATACTGTGGTGTGTTGTTGTATGATTGTCTGTACCAAGAAAAGATCGTATGTCTGTTTTTGTAATTTATTTTAAAGACGTTTCAAAATATCTTGTTACAGCGCCGTGAACAGTTTCATGAAATCTGATAGCATTGTTTGTGCTGTTATGTACATACTTGCAGGAAAGAGAAATGTGCGAGCTTAATAAGGTATTATTTTTTAATACAATGGGCTGAATCTTAACGAGAGGGTGAGATATTGTGTGATAAGAGAAGTGTGGTTTGCAAGATGGTGTTGTGACCAGGATTAAGAAAGGAGTGCTTCGGTGATTTGGTCATATAGAAAGAGTGAACGAAGAGAAGTGACTAAGCAAATTAATATTACAGAAGTGAACGGCAGAGTTGGGAAGGGACGCGGTAGACAAAACTTTATCGACCAAGTTGGCGATATAGTGAAGATTGGCCAGATTAAGCGTAGGTATACCTAGGTACCTTTAACTTGCTTATGTGTATAGATGTAAAGAAGGCGAAAGAGGTGTGTCAGGATCATGCTAAATGGAAGTCCGTAGTCTCAGTATACCCCTCTGTGTGACAGACGTGAGTGTTTATGTATGTTTTGTATTTTTAATATATTTTGTCTGATGGCTTCCGTTTTAGTGTTCACAATTGCATATTTTGAATGAATATGGATCATATATGTAAGCTGCTACGCGTAGAAATCATAATAAGATACAAGAGGATATTATCGTTTCCTTAAGCTTTTCCGTCCTAAAAAAATAGAAGCATTAAGACAAAAACACAAAGTCGTGTACTATTACTAGTATATTCAGAAAAATAGCAAACAAGGTTTGGCAATAGTTAGTAACACTTCGAAAAATCGACTTGTGAGAACTAACTATATACCTATATGATACGCTACTAAAATCGACTAAAATTTATTTACTATAGTGTCAACTGTCAAAATGGCGTCGAATAATGCAGTGCTTCATTAATCCTTCATTAGTATTTCCTTTTTTATTTGATCTATGCAAACAAGGCAGTGGTTTTTGAGTTATTAGTGACTTAACTGAATGACCATATTACCCTCATTGTATAATATTTTCTAATAATGTAATAATATTTTGTATAATTCTGCATATTGAATAAGAAAACAAATCCTCAGTATTGGTACTAAATCCATGGAACGACTCACTTCCTTAATGATCGGAGCTAGTCGCTGTGTAAAGTACATCTCCAGTGTTTCCGCCAGTCGATAGCAGGAACGCTTAATTTCCTCCGGGAACTATATTTTGTTTGGTCGCCGCGAACACGACGTCGAAAGAGATAATTTAATGTTGCTTGCAATTATAACGTGCGTTTCCTTGATTGAGGATTAGTGACAGGTTAACAAATTTTGTTAATAATTTTCCGACATTAAGAATGTTAATCAATATAACGTAAAAAATAAAAAATGAACTTGTTTATTCAATATAGATTATAAATAAATCTTTTAGAAATCACTATTATGTTTAATTTACAACTGGTCCAGAAAACACCTCTGTCCTGTAAAGAACCAGCAAGGAACTTTCAATATAGATTATAACTAAATCTTATAGAAATCACTATTATGTTTAATTTACAACTGGTCCAGAAAACATCTCTGTCCTGTAAAGAACCAGCAAGGAACCTAGCGGGACATTTTTTTTTTTGGAAAAAAAAAGAACATGTTATAGTTATATATGTTACACAACAACAATACAAAACAAATTAGAAATAGCTTGGTAGCGATCACCTCATTTCCATGGGCTATTATTATCCATTGTTTCATAAAATTTTTAAAGTTGGCGGAAGTCAGATTTTGTATATTTTCTGGGATTTTGGTGTAAAATCCTATACATCGCCCCGATTACTTTTGTTTTGTATGGTAGTGTAGAGAACCGGAGACCCTTTTTACTTGTAATGAGACAATTCATCTTAGTATTCACAACGCAGCTCTATTTTGATTCTTAATCGAGGATAGATGTCTATGGGCCGTAGCATACACTTACCATCAGGGGGGTCATCGCTTGTCACCTTTACTCTATTAATTATAAAAATAAAGGTTTTTTTTGTACTAAACGTTAGACATTGTAGAGCCACGCTGGAAGTATGTATGTAAGTTGTAGCACGGTGTGGGTCGGCTGGATTGAGTAAGGCCCTCGCTCTCACAGTATAACAGCGTACTGTATAGCAATTTAATGCTGCTATGTTTCGTATGGTGAGTGTAGAGATCCGAACACCCCTTTTAATGGAATCGAGGCATTCCATCAGTCCTCAGGGGTGACAACGAGCCTACATTTTGATTCTATATTGAGGTAGATGTAGATGTCTTTGGGCCACGGAAACCATTTACCATCAGGTGCACTGTGTGCTCGTGTGTCACTTTTATTCTAAAATATGATTTTATCCGTTTCCTTTACACGTTTAGAGCTTGCTAGTTATCTGATATTGCTTTGAGACGCTCAGTCGGACAGAGCGTCTTAAATGTGATTACACTTTCTTTACTTCGTTCCTAATTAGAAAGCTAAGCGAGTCATATAAGTCCTAATTAGAAAAGAATCTAAGTCTTATACAATATCCTTTGCCTTACTTGTATCCTAATTAGGCTTCTAAATTCAGTGACGTGTGATAGGCCTTTTATTAATGATTTCTTATGTTTACGTGATCACTAAATGTTGAAATATGTAAAACAAGTTTTCATGAATTTTATCGCGTATGTGTACTACTTACGTACGTACTTTATTTTTATTCCCCACAATTCAGGTACTTTATAGCATACATTGGAACTGTTTTGATTGATAATGCCCTGTGGTATTTTCTACCAGTCAATCCTAAGAAAGATGGAATAAATAAACACGTTGGTAGGTGAAAATTAGGGACCAAAAAATTAAAAAAAGAAAAACTCTCATTCTACCTAAATAGCTAAATAGATTATATAAATATGACACATATAAATACAATACACATAAAAGACGTACATACACACACATATAAACATATATATGTCGCAGTAAAATGGTTAAAGCTGTGATATAGCTATATCCCTAAGGACAGCTATATACCGGAATATAGTTATATGACAGCGGTTCCTAAGTATATTACTAGAAATAATTTTAATTGTAAATTGAATGTACAGGAGTACATGTTCATGTTATTTGTGGAGTATCGCCATGTGATAAAGTTTACTGATTGCAACTTTTGTGCAATTATTAGTGCAACAACGAAAAAAATATTTAGGACCAAAGAAATAAACCTGGAGGCAACTGAAAAAAAGCTACTGAAACAATAAAAAGAGAGTCTTTCGACTAATTTCTCGACATTGACACTGGATCTTCAGTTCCTGTTGTATCGTGATTTATATTATTTTTGACAGTAGATTTAAGTAAGTAAGCTGTAATATTGAAAGGTGGAATACTGTAATCTGTAATATGGAAAATATCACCACTATAAACTGTAATATTGAAAGGATAGAACTTTTTAATTTAAAAAATTCAAAAAGTATAAGTCAAAATTAAAACGACTTACATTCTTGGTCAACATATACTTATAATTATTTCCCTAAATTAGTCTAGTATGATAATAAGTAAGATGATAAAACTATATCACGGCTTGATCCATCTTACTGCGACATATACGACATATTTAAATATACATATACACATATGATATATGTATAGATTATTTATTTTGAAGTCAGCTAATTACATGCGAAATTTAACTATGTACTCACAGTACATAGTTAAAATTTGGGTGTGTCAAACAAATAAATAGGTCATTTGCGTTAACAGTGTTTATCAGTGTGTCATGATTATGTGGATGCGGTTATAGTTCAATCAGTTTACTCACGTTGTGTTTTTGATGTAATTGTTTTATGGTTAAGTTAGTTAATGAGTTTTAGTAAAGCTTGTGCCAAATATAGTGTTCTATTATTTTGTTGATAAATGTGACAAAAGTGCACACAGTCCATCTGATGGTAAGTGGACGTTGTAGGCCATTGATATCTTCATCTAGCTTCGCTTAAGGATACAGATGCGATGTCACCCCTGAGCACTTGGATGGAACTTCGTTTCCAGTAAATAGGGTCTTCGATTCTAAACACTCATCATACGAAACACACCAGCATTGCTGCCATTTTACCCTAGTGTTCTGTGAAAGATTGGTCCTTATCCGCTCGAGCTGAGCTTTTCATGCTACAACTATATATGGCTGCAGCGTGCCTCCACCACGTATATTAATTTTACATTATTAAAATTGGATCTGATGTTAGTTGCCCATAGG
The DNA here is from genome assembly GCA_907164705.1 of Parnassius apollo. Lineage (NCBI taxonomy): Eukaryota > Metazoa > Arthropoda > Insecta > Lepidoptera > Papilionidae > Parnassius > Parnassius apollo. The sequence goes on along the minus strand of CAJQZP010000858.1, from coordinate 1,359,445 downwards.
TATTTAAAAAATTGAGAATTTTCGGACACATTTCTTTCAACCCGGGGGAACCACATGATGATTCAGTAGTAATATTAGATTAAGTGTTCGAGGACAAAATGGATGTATCAAGGTATAAAAGCTTGGCTTAAAAATTTATAACCCAAGCAAACAGAGTTAGACCCCTTCAGACATCATTGAAAATGTTGGCTGCAATTCTATGTGCTTATTTATATCGCTGTTGGCGTTGTATAGGGAAAGCTACATATCTGCATATTTGTGATGTGGCAGAGCCACGCTACTATATTTTGGTAGTAATAATAATAATAATGTCCTCCAGACCGAATTTCTGCCACGGCGGCCTGCCTCAACGGAGGCTAGCCATCGGCGCAGGACAGGATTATAGTGCACAAATGTATGCGCAAGCACAGGTGCACTCTCTACTCCCTCACTCTCATAATCCGATGGGACGCTAAACCGACACGACCAGAGAGAGATCGAGCGCAGGAACAACGGCTTTACGTGCTTTCCGAGGCACGGGGGTGAGACACCGCCAACTTCCTGACTCCGGGCAACTACTGAGAATTTCTTGACGGAAAAACTCAATAATTAATTTTTTAGCCCGACTCGGGATTCGAACCTACCCATTCGAATTTTAGTAGTAGCATGAATGGGTCGGCTCGGCCGGAACAGAACCGCGCTCTCATAGAAAAATAGCAGCTAGTAGATAGTTAGTACCAGTTCTGGCTCACTGATTCAGAAGTGGTACAACGTTCGTCTAGACTCACGATCCAAAAGCATGCAAAAAGGTTTTGGCATGCTCTGATCACGAATCTGCGGTCCATTTTTGCGTAGAATGCACAGTTCCGGAGATGTGCAGATCAATTAACTCTAAGATAATATAATTAATATCCGGTGAGGGCCTCCACCGTCATTAGCGTCCCAATGTTGAACACCGTCATTATCTATTCGTGCGTCGGCTTATCAGTGCTATCGTATTATACTCCTTTGTTCCTAACTGCAACGCTAATATGAATCATCAATAAAATACATTACCTAATTTTGTTACAATTTTTATTTACAAAATACAAAAATCTTATTACTTATTGTCTATAAAATAGGAGCGAAACATCTCATCCACTAAAATATCGTTGTACAATGTGTTCACTGTAAATATACTCGTAAAACTATGCATTGAACATCCCTGAAGCTTATATAGCAAATATATTAAGCAATATTCGCCACAAACTGAAGTCCACTCATTCTGAATCCTATCAACATTCCAGTTCCATCTTTTACAATTCCTTTTTAAAAACTCTAGATGATATCGTACAGGTGCTCGTCCGTATGAATCAAAATATTGACCGACGTCATTCGTATCGATATATAAAGCTACCCAATGTGACCCTGGTTTATCATCTGTATCCAAATTGCATATTATATACGTTGGTACGTGGGTGTACATGGGCAGTGTATTAGCAGCATAAACATTATTTTCTAGACTGGGGTGAATCTTTTTCAGATGTTGTTGTACATCTAGTGTATCCATGATATTACTGCTATTAGTAGATTATTACAGTACCAATCTACTCAATGACTAACATAGGAATGATCAATTATAGTGATTTCTAAGTATTAAATTGCATTATTTTGTGTTATACAAAACGTATTTGAATCATCAATACACTGAACAAGACGCAACATGAAGTAATGCCAAGATAAGCAACAGAATGTGAGATAAGCTTGTTGACGCATAGAGTTACTATCAATTCCACTGCAGAAATTCTTTAGATTAGAATTATTACTTAGTGGTACTATATAAGACCGCGCAATTGCGGACATGGAGTTAGTGTATGGTCGTTTGACCGCAGTGGATCCATCAATACTACATTTGTGTTACTTCAACGCATCAAAGGCCATGGATGTTTTTTTTTTTTTTTTTTTTTTTTTTTTTTTTTTTTTTTTTTTTTTTGGTTTTTTTTTTTGGGGGGGTGGTAAGTGTTTATTCTATTGACAAACTTACTTTTCTTTATGTTATTTTCTTACGTGTGTATGATTTAGTGTTAACAAATTATATTTAATTGCGTTTGTTTTTGTTGCGTTTTTTTTTTTTATTTTTTTTTATTTTTTTGATCAGTTTTTTTGTAGTTTTTATTATAAACCACATAACTTTTTTTTTTTTTTTTTTTTTTAAAAACTTTTTTTTTTTTTTTTTTCTGCAGTTAAGTTTGTCAATAGAATAAACACTTAAAATTGCAATTAACAATTTAATTGGTGCCGGCGGGGGTCGAAATCGGGTCGCGTACTGTGAAATTTACAGCTTGCGCTACCACGACTTACGACTTATTTAAAAAAAATATACACACACAATATTTAAATATAATTTGTTAACACTAAATCATACACACGTAAGAAAATAACAGAAAGAAAAGTAAGTTTGTCAATAGAATAAACACTTACATCCATGGCCTTTGATGCGTTGAAGTAACACAAATGGTCTTATATAGTACCAGTAAGTAATAATTCTAATCTAAAGAATTTCTGCAGTGGAATTGATAGTAACTTTAGCGTCAACAAGCTTATCTCACATTCTGTTGCTTATCTCAGCATTACTTCGTATTGCGTCTTGTTCAGTATATTGATGACTCAAATACGTTTTGTATAACAAATAAAAGCAATATAATGTTTAGAAATCACTATAGTTGATCATTCCTATGTTAGTCATTGAGTAGATTGTACTATAATAATCTACTAATAGCAGTAATATCATGGATACACTAGATGTACAACAACATCTGAAAAAGATTCACCCCAGTCTAGAAAATAATGTTTATGCTGCCAATAGACTGCCCATGTACACCCACGTGCCAACGTATATAATATGCAATTTGGATACAGATGATAAACCAGGGTCACATTGGGTAGCTTTGTATATCGATACGAATGACATCGGTCAATATTTTGATTCATACGGACGAGCACCTGTACGATATCATCTAGAGTTTTTAAAAAGGAATTGTAAAAGATGGAACTGGAATGTTGATAGGATTCAGAATGAGTGGACTTCAGTTTGTGGCGAATATTGCTTAATGTATTTGCTATATAAGTTTCAGGGATGTTCAATGCATAGTTTTACGAGTATATTTACAGTGAACACATTGTACAACGATATTTTAGTTGATGAGATGTTTCGCTCCTATTTTATAGATAATAAGTAATAAGATTTTGTATTTTATAAATAAAATTTTTAACAAAATTAGGTAATGTGTTTTATTGATGATTCAGATTAGTGTTGTAGATAGGAACAAAGGAGTATAATACAATAGCACTGATAAGCCGACGCACACGCTGACGGATCATAGATAATGACGGTATTCAATGAGCAATAGATAAGAACAGTGGAGCGCTAATGACGGTGGAGGCCCTTACCGGATATCAATTAGATAAGAGTTAATTGATCTGCACATCTCCGGAACTGTGCATCCTACGCAAAAATGGATTCGTGATCAGAGCATGCCAAAACCTTTTTTTTGGATCGTGAGTCGACGAACGTTGTACTTGTGAACGTTGTACCACTTCTGACTCAGTGAGCCAGAACTGGTACTAACTAACTACTGCAGCTTAATGCTGCTGATTTATATCGCGAATGTCATAGTTAACGAAGACTACCTAGAAATTTTAAATATTAATCTTTGGTCCGATCTACCCAGAATAGAGCTTTTAGTAACCTTAAATTCTTGCGGTGGTATGCTTGGGCTTGGATTTAGTATTATTAATTATGGGATCCCAAACAAACAGTGGGTACCAGCCATCTTTTCTATTGGAATAAAGTTATTTTACAACGTATTTATTCACTCGCTTTTTTTTCAGATCGAATTTAATACTTGATTTTAAACTAATTTCTTTTTAAAATCTCAGAAACTTGACATTTTGAACATAGCCCATAATCGGAGAACAATGTAAGAGTACGATAAAAAAGCGTTGTATATAAAAAAACTTAATACCGACATATTTTTTTTAAATTTCACTTTGTTAATTGTAATTTCCTTGCGAATAATTCTTGGCAGGAATCTGTGTTCATTTGTGAGGCATTGTGGTGTATCATATTTAATGTAATGGTAGCATACTGCAACTTCGCGGAGCGTAGGTGTTTCACGACAGCTGACATTAAGGACGCGTTTACAAAATGGATAGGTATAGAATCGCACAACTACATTGACAAAAGTCACACACACACTAGTGTACGCACGGTTGGCTGTGGGAATCGTAGTCAAATGAAATTATTTTGATAATTTGAAAGATTGAATTTGTTTTTCATTTCTTATACCTACCTCAGAAATATACTTCGATACGAAATATGAATACCTGCTCCAAAGACTGCTTGGCACTGGAAGCCCTCTACTGGTAGTGAGATGTTAGCTCTGGACTTTGAACTGGTTTTGTCAGTTATAATAAGACCTTACCTACCTGCGGACTTGATGGAGTGATCTGAAGGTGTAATTTGGTGATTACAACAATAGGAACTCCTAGACTAGTGGAACTAGGTGTGCCGAGTTTGGGTTCGTTTTGTTGGTTATGATGAGACCTTACCACCGGACTTGATGGAGTGACCTGAAGGTGTAATTCGGTGATTACAAGTGGAACTCCTAGACTAGTAGAACTAGGTGTGCCGAGTTTGGGTTCGTTTTGTTAGTTATGATGAGACCTTACCACCAGACTTGATGGAGTGACCTGAAGGGGTAATTCAGTAACTACTGCTGGAATTTCTGAACGAGTAGAACTAGATGTGCCGAATTTGGGCTCCGTTTTGTTAGTTATGACGAGTCCATACCTCCGGACTTGATGGAGTGACCTGAAGGTGTAAATCGGTGATTGCAACTGGAACTCCTAGACTGGTGGAACTAGGTGTGCCGAGTTTGGGTTCGTTTTGTAGGTTATGATGAGACCTTACCACCGGACATGATGGAGTGACCTGAAGGTATAGTTCGGTGATTACAAGTGGAACTTCTAGACTTGTAGGACTAGGTGTGCCGAGTTTGGGTTCGTTTTGTTAGTTATGATGAGACCTTACCACCAGACTTGATGGAGTGACCTGAAGGGGTAATTCAGTAACTACTGCTGGAATTTCTGAACCAGTAGAACTAGGTGTGCCGAATTTCACTCCATCAAGTCCGGTGGTAAGGTCTTATCGTAACTAACAAAACGAAACCAAACTCGTCACACCTAGTTCTACTAGTCTAGGAATTCCATTTGTAACCACCTGATTACACCTTCAGGTCACTCAATCAAGTCCGGTGGTAAGGTCTCATCGTAACTAACAAAACGAACCCAAACTCGGCACACCTAGTTCTACAAGTCTAGGAGTTCCACTTGTAATCACTGAACTACACCTTCAGGTCACTCCATCAAGTCCGGAGGTATGGACTCGTCATAACTAACAAAACGAAGCCCAAATTCGTCACCCCTAGTTTTACTCTGCAAGAAGTTCAAATAGCGGTCACGAAAGTACACCTTCAGGTCATGCCATCAAGTCCAGAGGTAAGGTCTCATCATAACCAACAAAACGAGCCCAAACTCGGCACACCTAGTTCCGCTCGTCCACGAGTTGCAGTAGTAGGTAAGTTTATATATCCTACTTATTTTTAGCTAAATAAAAACTGTGAGTATAAAAATAATAATTTTATCACTTGTCAAGTACTTATGTTTCCAATTTGTTTTTTTCTAATATTTTGTGTATGTACAGCGATCTTTTCAGAATGAGCCGCTGCAAACAGGCGATACAGTGTCCACTCACGACGGCGGCCGAGCGCGGACTGTGGTTTCATCGAAATCTTTGTACAATAAATCAAAGCAGGCACCAACAATAAAATAGCCCTTATTGCAATACATTATGATTCATCCATATTACCAAAATATGTGAAAAAATGTGCATCAGTTTTTATTTTTTTTACGACTATTATTGACATTTTGTTAAAAAATAAACCCAGGGTTTTTTAATTGAATATGTCTGTCATCTTATAGTATTTTTTTAAATTTTTAAATATGTTGATAATAGACCAAAACATGTACCGAAACACAAGCCGGTATCGTTAATTTTGTAGAAAATGGCAACGAAAGTTCGTTTTTACAATATAAAAAACTACTATTTTCAACAAAAGAGTTACAGACATTTGCAGATGAAGAACCAATCTATACATGGTAGTTTTTACTTATATTTGATTTGGTTTAGTTTTGTCACAAAATCTACCGAAAAACACCCTAATTTTGGTTGATTTGCAAACGCGTCCTTAAATGCAGTAAAACGCCCCAACTGTCGAGAGTTTAAAAAGTTTAAATTAAACGCGATAACAACAGTCAAATTAGTTTTATTTGAAATTCGTACATTGTACGTACATTGTATTTTACTTAATTTTATTCTAGTACGATTATTTAGCAATAGAAAAGGTTTTTACAAACACTTGAAGCTTCATACAACGCAATACAAAACATTTCTTGATTAAAGCAAATGGGAATTACTGATTTAACTCCCTACTGGATAGTTGAGTATTTTCATTTGCAGACGTACTCGTATAGCGATTATAATTGAATCTTCTGTGAAAATAAATAATTAATAGCACCGTTATTAACATCACTGTAATGGGTTTTAATTTTTATACGAGAAAGAGCCATGCTGCAGCTATATTAAAGTACGAATGAATCGGTCCGACTGGGGAAAGACCACGCTCTCCCAGAATACCTACAATAGCAGCTTAATGCTGCTGTGTTTCGTATGGTTAGTGTAGAGAACCTGAGACCCCTTTTACTGGTAACGAAGCATTCCATGTTAGTCCTCACTCCTCAGGGGTATCAATGCATCTGAATTTTGGTTCTTAATATAGGATATATATATGTAGATGTCCGCCACAGCTTCAGGTGGACTGTTTGCTCGTTTTTCAACCTTATTCTTTAAAAATATTTCACACGTAATTTTTATTAAATTTCATTCCGCGGGCGTAGCAAGAGACGACTTAAGAAAAGTCCAGAAGATCTTGTTTCTTGCAGTAGATGTTAACTATTACGTATTACCAGGTATAAAATTCTCATCCAGGATACGATAAGCAGCATCTGAGGTCTGAGATCTCTGGTTCTGCCAAGCGTAACAAATATGGCAAACCCTCCCTCCCCCTCCAAAACCCTCCTCACTGTTGGTGAGGCACTAGATAGAAGGATTGTCGACTTTGATTTTTGGTTGTAGGAGGCCTATATTCAGCGGTGGACTGGTGATGTGCTGTATTGGTGATGATGATGATTATGATGGGTTAGGCTCGTGTCCAGACTAGATTGTAGGATGTTTACGGGCTAACAGAAACAGGATCTTTTTTATACATTATAGATTATGAATAAATAATACTTACTGAAAGAAACTCACTCTTACGTTTAATTCGCCACTGGTTCGGAAAATATCTCTGCCCCAGGAGGAACCAAAAACAACAGTTTACAATCATTAAAGTCACACAGTAATTGACAACAATAATTTTACCGTTGTCAATTCCTGTAAATCAAACCAAGTGAGCTTCTATTTTGTAGCACTACCTTTTTACCCGCGGCTCCGCTGGCGTTTATTTAAAAACCGACTAATATTTTTGTATCGTGGGTTAAAAAGACTGTTATTTGGGATAAACTATTTTTATGATAAAAATTTAACCTATAATTTGTTTCATCAAAATCCGTTCAGTTGTTTTTACGTGATTGAGTCATAAAATTCAAACAAACTTTCTAGTAGAAAATACTAGTAGAAATACAAAGTATATTATGAATATTAAAAAGACATTGCGACATCAAAGTAACTTTAATACTATTCATAATTTACTGTCCTACAAGAAACTGGGACATCGCTTACTATGGCAGTTCCCCTCGTAAATCTGGCACCGTAACGTGGGCGGTAAAACTTGAAGCTTGACCTTGTTGTAAAATTTAAGGCCGGTCGGCGATTTTACAATACTCCCATTTATTTCCACTATAGGATAGATGTGGACAAAACACAAAACTGTAGGTACGTCGCAAAGCCTTGCTGCAGCTGTATTTACGAGTAGTTGTAGCACAAATAAGGTAGGACACAGGCTACATTATCACAGAATGCCGGCATTAAATAGTAAATAATTGCTCTTGTGCTTCGTATAATGAGTTTAGAGAAACGTAAAACCTTTTTGCTGGAAACGAGGAATTTCATCTTAGTTCTCAGGGCATCAATGCATCTGCATTTTGATTCTTAATCGAGGGTAGATGTAGATGTCTATGGGTCGCAGTATCCACTTACCATCAGGTGAACTGTGTGCTCATTTATCATCCTTATTCTAAAAAAAGCCAATTTTTTGTATAAAATTGAAATGGAAAGCTAACTTACAATCCACGTGGTGGTAATTGGCTACTGCAGGTCATGCCACATTCAAACAGGCGAAAGACGCGTTGTTGCATGTGTGGACTAAGATGGTGTGATGATACTGACTCCCTTTACCCTTCAGACCCGGAACATAGTAGTGCAAGAACTGCTGCTTGATGGCAGGACTAGGTATGAGGATGGTATCTACCCAGGTAAGGACTAGGTAGGAAACAGTGGCGAAACTAAGGCTTCAAACTAGGGCAAGCCCAAGATATGGTTTTGTTGTTTTTAGCAGTTTTATAAAAATACACAAATCTTGATCTGTCTCCACTCTTTAGTTTCATATTCAGTGCTGTCAAGGACGTGTTTAACAAAGCACACAGAAGGCATACCACTGCTAGATAGATTGTATTACATATGCAATTGTATGGTATAATGAGAAGATAAAGCTTTGCAATTTTTTTTTACCGTAAAATAATGACTATTTACTATATAATTATTCATTTCCAGTTTTCATAAACCGTACAAAATGATATTTTTAACTCTTAAGGTAATATAAATATTAAATTATTAAATTAGCCGATAGCGTGTTTGTGCCATCTAGCGTAATATTTACGTACCACCGTGAGAATCAATCAATTTTCGTTCGATAAAATGACTTCACCTTTAGAATTAAGTAGATGGCGCTATTAAAATTTTATATACTTGAAAGATAAAGCTTTAAGGACTAAAGTAAATATTCTTTCAAAACCTCAATACATCTATTAATTTAATATAGTACATTAAAATTTGAGCTTCACATTAAAAAAATATCAATTATTTGCTATAAAATTAAACTTATACCTAGGTATCTCATATTTTATGCTGAAGTTCAAAATCATATTTTTAATTCATATGGCAATGTAAGTATTGAGTTATTAAACCTTTAAATACGTCTAGAATAATTAAACGTTAATACTAAAGAGTCTTGTACCTATTAAAATATGTAGAGATGTTTATTGAATTAAGATTTCTTTTTTAAAGATTTTACCTTTTCCTTGCCGATTAGCACTTTAACACACTTATATTCATCACAAGGAACACTATTATCCTCCCATTTTCACTATAAATCTTTGAGAAAGCATAATTTGTAACAGACACAATAAAAACAAACCTAAAAATTGAAAAGTGAACTTGAAAACGTATCGTCAGTATCCCCCACTCGATAACGCATTCCTAAACAACTACGGGGCAAAGCACGGCTTTTGTTTCCATAGTAATTGCTATATAAACATTTCGTAGTTATATTTCATTATAGAACATTTTGCCACAGGTTATAAAGGGAACGATCGTCTTCTCGAAAGCCCGCTAAAAAACCAACGCGTGCGAGAGAGATGACAAAATTGTAATTTGATTTAGGTATTCATTTGTGACAGTCGATTTTGTATTTCGAATTGAAAGCAAACTGCCAAGTGTTGACGTTAGTTATTATATGCTACGAGATCAGGAGCGGGCAGGCAATTTGAAATAGTTTGAAACAGTTTACGAGTTATTTTATTAGTTAATATTATTGATTGAGCATTTTATAGTGCAAGCCAGCCCGGCTTCTGGGCTTCTATGGAGGCTTCGCCACTGGCTAGGAAAAGAGACTTACGACCTAGTGGTAGTAATCTTCTAAACTTATTATTTTGTTTATTTATTCTCACTCGCATCAACCAAACACCGAGATACAGTTTAGAATCTAAGGGTGGGCCGACCCTTAGATTCTAAACGTACCACAACCACAACACATCGCAGCGGCAAAATGTAGTCACATGTGAATAGTGTCGCTGCAGATTTTTGCAGTTGCGTTGTGGTTGCGTTGCAACCCTAGTCGTGGCGTCGACGCAATGTTGTGTTTGCGATGTGGCCGGCCGCTAGTTCCGTATGGTTCCGTAGTGGTAGTCAATAATGACGACAAAATGTGGTACATGTAAATTGTGCTATTTATTTCCAATACAAAATGCTTCCGCCCACGTGTTGTGGTTGTGGTGTAGTTTTGGTACGTGTGGGCAGACCCTTAACTTTAGACTGATTAATTCATATACACCCTCAACCATTACAATAAAGTCCCATTACTTTAGTAAACAAATAACAAAATATCGTTGAATTTTACAGAATCTGCTTTCTTCTCTTTTCATTTTTTGTGACTATTTTATGTCCTTATTTTCAATTTTTAATATCCTGAAACCTTTTATCAAGGAACTTTATTAATTAACTTTTTCCTTCAATGTAATACTGTTCCGGAAGGGTTGTAATTAGTTTTCCAACTCGAATGTAGACACGCTACACGAAAAACGAGAGATAAGTTTAATTCTGTCTCAGTTTGAAACACCATTGTTCGTTTATTTTTTTAAATACCATTACTAGTTTAGGATAACCATTTGTATCAATAAACTTAATATTATTAGCTATTTAATATATAAACGCAAATATTCTATGATTTGCTATCGACTCTGAAGATAATGGGATCTTTAAACTGACACCCACTCATTGGCACCTATAATTAGTCAGTTTCCGTTCGTTCATTTTAGCATTTAATACAAACTTAGTAGAGAAGACAATTTTGTTTTCATTTTTGTTCAGTTCAGAAATAAATTGAGTCCAAGTAATAAAGTTAATTAAAAACTAAAAAATGTAATAATAAATTCATTATGGCAGCATCGCTGTAGGAACCACGGACCGTGTTCAATGATCTCAATAGATCTCTCAACGGGTAGGTCTTAAAATGAACATAGACAAAGCAAAGGTCATGTTTAACTTACATCTCACATCAATGCCTGTAGTTCTTGAGATCGCAACGCTTGAAGTTGTTGACGAGTATGTATGTGGCATTACTTGGGGGAGGCCCATGTTCTGCAGTGGATTTTCAAAGGCTGTAATGTGTTGATGATGGTGTTTACCTAGGAAAAATTCGATCGAATCCGATTACGCAAGTTTAACTTTGACCTAGCCGGGAGATTACGACACATCTTCTCGTTACGTACACTTGAAAACATGAGTGTACAAGTACGCGTTGTCAAAGATATGAAAATTGAATACTAAAATAATTAATATCGTCTTCACTTTGTGTAGATATTTATGGAATAATATTAAGTTACTTTAATTCTTTCTTTGCTGCTACTACGTAGCTTAATTTTATTATAGTTTTGATTTAACATTGAGCTAGAAATGTATCTATGTATTATGGTTTAGTTTTTTAATTATGGTATACTTTAAATGAGACAGTACTTCTCCAGGAACGTGTATAATATATATAATTGATTTGTTGAAAACTGCTCCATCGACTCTGATGAAATTTCATAATTAGACAATGTTTTACTTTCAATGTTTACGAGTATATAGAAAGGTTTCGTTGCTGAGTTTTTTTTTCTAGAGCCAAGCAAGAGCTCTATCGCCCAGATATCAATCTATTAGACAACTTGTTAAAAATCACTTTAAAAGGTTTGGTTTATTTTTCACTTGATGATGAATACAATATAGGAATTTGTGGATTTAGTCGATTTACTAGTTTTATTTAAATACAGCTTTGTTAGCGCCCTACTATGTATAAAATAAAATGAAATATCCTGCGGTGCTGTGTCCGGTCTGACAGAGAGAGACAGTATAAATCATCTATATCCGAATCCAAACAGTTATCGTGTTGTCTAGGATTGTGATTGATTTTTATTTTATTTCTACTGCGTTCATTCTACTCTCGTGCTTTTTCTGCCACACCCAACTTTCACTACCATACGTTAAAGTAGGGACCAACACAGCGTTGTGAATTGCCATACGTGCCTTTTTCGACACATTTTGACTCTTCACAATAGAGTGCAGGGCCCCATTTACTCTATTTCCCGCATTTACTCGTCGTTCTATATCCTTATCATATCTCCCATCCCTGCTAAATACGCAGCCCAAATATACAAACTCATCTACTTGCTCGATCAACTCCCCCTTCTATTCTTATTTCACAAATCGTTTTACTTTCTTTTCTTACAAAAACCATAACCTTCGTCTTACTTGCGTTCCCTTTCTTGTTTTTAATGATCTGTTCATTAATGTAACCATCATTTGCAACTTGGCCGCCGACGACGCAAGGATAACTTGATCATCGGCGTACAAAAGGCATTTGACGGTTAACTCACCCATTCTTAATCCGCATTCTTCAACTTTCAAATTTTGCAAACAACTGTCCATAAATAGGTTGAACAGCCACGGGGAAGCTACACAGCCCTGTCTGACACCTTTATGGATGTAAAACCAGTCCGAGTAGACCCCGTTGATCCTAACACAAGCACTAGAGTCCCTATAAAGGGACTCCAATGCCTATATCAAGCCAGCGTTAAGGAGTATGTTAGGGCTGAATCTTAATGACAGGGTAAGAAATTGTGTAATAAGAGAAGAGTGTGGTTTGCAAGATGATGTTGTGACCAGGATTAAGAAAGGAATGCTTCGGTGGTTTGGTCATGTGGAAAGAATGAATGAGGAAAGAGTGACAAAGAAAAGAAAATTTATGTTGCAGAAGTGAATGGCAGAGTCGGAAAGGGACGTCCTAGGCGAAAATTTATCGACCAAATTGGCGATTTATTGAAAATGGTCCAAATTAGGAGTACCCTTAACCGACGAGCATGTATGCGGAGGTGTATGGATGTGAAGGAGGCGAGAGAGGTGTGTCAGGATCGTGCCAAATGGAAGTCTGTAGTCTCTGCCTACCCCTCTGGGTGACATGCGTGAGTGTTTATGTTATTATGTCATGTTTTATTTTATGTCTGTGTTCAAACTGTATTGTTTTCACCGCGATATCTATTGCCTTTTACGTGATTCTCAAATTTTTACGACTGTAATTCCTTTTTATATTTTTTTTCGTCATGTTGACTCATTTAAAACCCTTGTTTATTCCCAGAGACCTTTATGACGACGCCACTCCACTGGATTACAGAGGCGTTAATATGTCACAAGGTTTTTAGCATTTTTTGTGAAAAGTTCGCTGTAGTCGGGCTCGAAGGACCAAGTTGCTTTTTTCAATTGCTTAATATCCGTTTCTACAGTGATACGCTCTATTATATGATAACTAGTATTAAATTTATATGATAACTAGTTAATTAAATTTTTAATAATAATTATATATTTATTGCATTACTGTGTACAATAGTTAAGGATGACATATTATAAAAAGTATCAACAGTTGCCTCATCAGGCGTGCAATTGATATACACAATTTATAATTACCAGATATACAATTTACATTTGCATTAACATATTACAATTAACTTAAGATGGATATTTAAAATAATGCTTGTAAGAATAAAAAACACGGTATTAACTCTTAAAATTATAAAATTCATTTAGCATATAAAACGTATGTTTCACCAACCAGTTTTTTTAGATTATGTTTGAATTTGGGCCCTTTTATTGTTTTAATACTGTTAGGTAAGTGATTGAATATTTTAATTGTTGTTACAGAAACAGAAACTTTTTTACTCAATATAGTTGTGATTTAGTCACTTTTTTCATTTACTACTGGCTCGAAAAAAAACCTCTGTTTTGGGAAGAACCAGTAAGAAACCCAGCAAGACTTTTTTTTTAAATAATAGCTTACAACCATGTTTGCAGTTAACGACACAAGGTAAATTAGAAATAGCTTGGTAGCGATCACCGTTACCAGGGGTTATTATCATCCATAAATTCTTTAATATTATAATAACATTTTATGAAATATTAAAAGGTTTAATACATCATTTATGTGAAGTCTGTCAACACGCACTAGAGAACAGCCTTCTTGCTATGTAGCCCTGTCAAAAAGAAAAGGAAGGCTGTGCCACTGCTAATTGGCATATACAGGTGTATCTTTTGAAGTTGAAGTAAAAATGAGGAAGAAGAACTGAACTCGCATGATAATGTTTATGCTTTTGACGTGCCGTCCTACAAAGATTTTTTTAAACACTCACAAACATGACTTAACACTATATTAATAATGGAAGAAATACAAACATATTATTAAAAACAAAAAATGTTTTTTGTGTTGATGAGGTCTCTGATTATGAAGGCATTTCATTTTATTGTTTTGTTGTGTGTGGTCTACTCTATGTGTGTCATAGCTGTACTTGCCTTTAGGGGACAATCATAAACAAGGCCTGTGTGCCTCGTTGCCATATTCAGCAGTTTCCTTTTACATATCAATGGCCCGGGGCGGGCTTCGTCGAATATCTGTTTGTCTTTTGTTGGTACAATTTTAAGTTTTGTTCTTAAACTACACTGACTATTATGATCGTAATTTTATACTAATTAAACATTAGTTTAAATAGTATTTCTTTATTTTCACTACTTTCTACCTGCAATAGCAGTTAACAAGCGAGTTAATGGCGAAGAAATCGGGCAATGGATATGTTTAGGCGCCGCAGCACGGCAGTATATTATAAAATATATCCATTGCAGTCTAAAAAATGCACTGCTGAACATAGGAGTCCCCATGGATTGCCTTATAGGGGGAGTTTTGCCATAATTGCCATGGTAGGCGAGCGGGTTGGCTACCGCAGTGTTTTTATTATTATCGGTTTTCATCAGAAATATGCTGCATCTCATCGGTTGTTTCAGTTTCCCTCGGCTCTCCCTTTGGAATGATATGGTGTAGTGGATATTCTTTCTTATAAGGGTGACAAACGAGCACACAGTCCACCTGATGACCTGATAGTAAGTGGTTGCTGTGGCCCATAGACTACATCTATCCTCGATTACGAATCAAAATGCACCCGTGAGGACTAAGATGGAATGCCTCGTTTCCAGTAAAGGATCTCTGGTTCTTTACACTCACCATACAAAACAGCAGCGTCAAGCTGCTATTTAACCCATTTATTCTGCGAAAGCGTGGTTCTTCCACTGTCGAGCCGACACATTCGTACTACAATTATACTACTAATACTAATATGGCTGCGGCATGGTTCTACCACTTATACCACGTATTAATTGTAACAGACATATTTTTGACAATGTCAAATAGGCTAATCCTACGAGTCCGTAATCAAAGTAAAGGTACAGTTAGAAGGGGATGTAGAAGACGTATAAAAAGAATATAAAAAAGTAACTGAGAAAAGTTAGCAATTCTTACATATTATATTAAATTACCACCGGGCTTACTGCGCCTTTGATCGTAAAATCGTTGTAAAGTTACGTTTTATAGGCGACGCGTAATGTTTAGCATTACCTTCACCTACATCCCCTACCAGATTTGCTGGAATCCGGGCCGAGTGCCAGCGTAACCTTCGTGTCAACCGGTAACCCGTTTGGTAAGACACGGCTTAATTATTATTGATGTATTTCGTACATTTAATACAAAGTAGGTCTCATTATTTTAAACGTTACACCTATGAGGTGGATTTATCCTTGGATTTTATCACAAGGATTTTATCCTGTATCTCGACGGCACATCCCAACCCTGAATAATTGTTTATATCTCATACAATAGTTCCGAATGAGATTCCGACACGCGGTCCTTCGTCACGTAGCCTTCAGACATATGCCATAATAAGTTAAATGATTTAAAATTTAATTATGTTATTAGAATTATTTTGGTGTTACGATGAAAGACTAAGCTTTTTACTCGACTACGGTGGGGCCTAAAAAGGGTATTTTCATTTATATTTCCGTCCGCAACTTCGTATCTAATTGTTAGATGGTGAAATACGATATTTCAACTGATTTGTTGCATAGACTTAAGAGTCGTGATATAAATTGAACATGTGGAACTATCTACAGTTCCACATGTTCAATTTATCTCACGGCCTACACCTACTCGATTGAAAATCAAAATGATGATGATGACCCCTGAGAATGCAATTTCCGAATGCAGATAATCACCACACGAAACACAGCAGTAATATTACCGCTATTTCATTATTTACATTATTGTCTTATGTATTCTGTGCGAGCATAGTCCCGGTCGAGCCGACACATGTGTATTCGTACTACAGAAATATAAACCTTCAGGCTGGCACTACAATGTTAGTATTCAATTTGCCGTAATTACCATTATAGTCTATTTTCAATTTTTTTGTGTCTACTCGGAACCCCGTTACCGTTAAAGCCTATCAATAACCAGTGCTACACAAAAGCCTCCTCTATAGATTGCCATATAAGGGGGATGTTGCCGTAGTTGCCCTCAGATGTTTTTAATCCTTTTTTTATACGTCTTTGTAGTTGGCACGTTTTGCAAGCGGGTTCCCAACCGCCGTTTTATTCACTTTTTAGTTGTTGTCAGGATGACACTGCTGCCCATTTCCTGGTTATCCGGGAACCCCGTTACCAAGTAAAAAAAGTAAGTTTTGGCGGCAACTTGACGGACGCCGGATATTTGTTCCTTTAAAGTTTTTTTATTTTATTTTAATTTAGAGTTTAAATAATGGTATGAAGTGGATTTTTAACCAACTTCAAAATGCCTCGTTTCCAGCAAAAGGGTCTCCGGTTCTCTATTTTAACCATATGAAACACTGCAGCTTAAGCTGTTTTAGGCTGGTATTCTGGGGGAACGTGGTCCTACCCCGGTCTAGCCGACCCATTTGTGCTCCAATCATAATATAGCTGGAGCATGGCGCTACCACGTTCTACCTTTGGTCGTTTAGCAACAAGATTATCAAGAATGTAAAAAATTGAAGACTTGATTATATAATTTATTGTTGGGCTCTGGTTTCTTTTTGAAGCAATGTTATTATAATATTGTGAGAGCACAAATAACATTGTCTTTAATTAATAGAATCAGGCGTTACTTTGCAGAAATCCATTAAATTTATTTGCCCTGCCATGCGATAAAATAAAATGATGTGTCTCATCCAGTTTAAAGAGCACCTCCCGCCCTCACACATTGCGCGCACGCCCGTCACAACTAATCCCAGCAACACTACACCAAGAAAGACACACCAACGTTAATAATACGACACGTATTTCGTCTCTACACGAGGTATCAGGTAAAGTAGATTTTGGACTCTGTGGCTGCTGACCGCTCTTAGCGATTAGTAGTTTATTGCGCGGAACTGAGCAAATAAATTTTTGACACCTTAAATATTGTCTCAATCAATTTAGCAGAATCAGAATATTCTAGGAAGACACATATACATTTGTTAACATTAAAAAAAATCACAAGGCAGAGCGACTATTATTGTTATTAGGCAGATATTACAGCCGATTAAAGTACACTGCTGAACACAGGCCTCCACGTAGATTGCCTCTTGAGGGGATATTTGTCTTCGGTTAATGTTATCAATTTTTTCTTTCCTTTTGACATTTTCATGTTGCTAAGTTTTGTGTCAGTTTTATGCATTACTAGCTGATACCCGGCGCGTTGCAGCCG
Organism: Parnassius apollo; assembly: GCA_907164705.1. NCBI lineage: Eukaryota > Metazoa > Arthropoda > Insecta > Lepidoptera > Papilionidae > Parnassius > Parnassius apollo. The sequence goes on along the minus strand of CAJQZP010000858.1, from coordinate 1,341,764 downwards.
TAGAACAAATAATTGTGGAAATATCGTTTTAAAGGAACAGTTGTTGGCGACGCGCCTATAAAAATGTTTCAGTTTATTAAATCAACCGATGACGTTGCTATGAAAAAAGGGGCAGTCACGAGCAACGACGCTCTGATAAGAGAATGCTTAGTTAAATCTTTAAGAAATGTCGAATTAATGATATGAAGGTCTTGGGTTCGACTCCCAGGCCGGACTAGTTTGTTTGTTTTCCTAAGTAATATCGCTTAATAAATTCGTAAGGAATTTAAGATATAAATTATGTTACCGGATTTGTTCCCCGGTCGAGATAATCACTCTGTGCATAGGCAGAATTAATGGATATTAATTGCATAAATGTTGTTTTGTATAAGTTTGATACGTTTTGTACGAAAACAAATGCCTATTTGTTACGATTGATTAATGAGAACATTCATTTATATTGTTATCTGATTAAAGATAGTTTCATACAGTTCGAAAATTGTATAAAAGCATTTAATTTGCCTAATATGGTCAAAATTGGTGTATTTCATAATTTAATTTTTTCTGATAGCCGAGAGCCGTGCAAAGTTAGTTGTTCACATAGCGTGAGTACACAGAAGCACGCTGGCCACGCCCTTAGGAGGCCGAATATGTAAAAATTTAAAATGTTTGTAATTCAGTGATTTATGTAAAAATTACTTGTAAAATATTTCAGGTTAATTGTACGTGCTAAAAAGGTAAATTCTGTGTTATTTTCATGTGAAAATTCCTGTGTATAAGTGAAATAATGATAGTTTTGTATAAGAAATTTAAAAGTGTTTTAAATAGTGAAATAAATAGAAAAAATGTAAATTAAACTATTGTATTGGTTAGCTTATGTATAAATTCAAGTGAGAAACATTGTTTTAACTTTCTGTGTTAAATATTTAAGAAATTTCGATTTCGAACTTGTGAGTAAAATAGGCAGTTTTCGTTTAATAAATAAAAGGTTTTTTATGATATGAAGATATGATGTATATCATGGTGTAGATATTGTTTTGTACTACCTATATTGATAAATTGTATTTGTATATGATTTGAATAAATAAAGATATTGAGTAAAACGTGAGAGAGTAATAGAACAAATTCATGTAATTGAGTTGCGCAAGCGCGCGAATGGCGCGGCTCACTTTCGCGTATAGCTCTGGGGTAGCTTAGTGAACGGGTTTTATTGCAATTCGTTCGGGAATCGTTCGGAAATGTTCGGGAATCCTTCGGGGAAGTTCGGAAATAGTTCGGAAATAAATAAGAAAATCCGAGAAAAAGTTCAAGAAAAGTGAAAAACCAGCAGTATAGGGAAAAGTGATTACTCTCTCACGGAACGGTTTGAAGATAATTGCTGTTTCATTCCCAAGATCCTTTAAGTTATACAGTCCACATCGAAGAATTAAGGCGTCGGGACCGGGACGACTTCGGAAGACCCGTAATCCCCGTCTGAACCTACTTGCTGAAAAGGAAGAGGTTATCGCCCTAGTGTGTTACTCCGTTGCGGAGATCACATACGTTGTTCCCGAACCCAACGTAGGCGTGATAGGAGGCCGGATCGAGAGAAGCCTCGATTCCTGTTTCTTAGTACCCGATCCGCTAGGTCCTTTTCAATTGGTCCTTTTCAGGATCAAGAGGGACGCCCGAAATTGAGTTCCTTTTCAATTGGACCTTCGGAGCCGGATTGAAGACCACCCGAACCCCGCCAGCTGGATCAAGGAACCAGCTGTGGACTGCTGGTTGTGGAAGAAGAAGACCTTCGGAAGCCGAGTGAAGATCAGCAACCGAAGGAAGCCAGAGGTTTGAGCTGAAGCAATAGGACCAAAGGCCTGAAGACCAGGACGGCAGCACTGAAGGGCTGGACCTGGAACTACCGGAAGAAAGAAAACCGGGATTGCAGCTTGGGGCGTGTGCTCGCATGGGGCACATATCGCAGCCGGGCGCAGGTGTCTTGTGAAGGCACTCATCGTGGCCAAGCAGGGCTTGGCATTTTTCCTGTCGGGCAAGCGTGCTCGGCATTTCCTGTCGGACGACCGTGTCCGGCATTTCCCGTCGGGTCATCAGGGTGCAAAAAGCATCCACCGCTGCTGCTGCCGGGCGAGGGTGCGCGTGGGCACCTGACTGCATCGCGGCCGGAGGAGGGCGCTTGGACGAGGCGTCACCGGCAACTGGGCGGCGAGCACAGCATACATCCCGACCACCTAACGGTGCCAAACGGTTGGGCTCTGGCATAACACCTTCGGGTGGAGCAGTTCTCTCGAGCGAGACTGCGCCTGCACTACCGCTCGACTGTTTCGTCATATTCCTTGGCGGGACAGTTCCTAAACCTTTCCTCCATTCCATTCCTGCACGACTCCATCCCTGGACGGCTCACCTCGGTAGGCCCCGTTCAGGATTGATAGGGCTGATAGGGCTGTTAGGGTGGTAGTAGGGTTGTAGGGTTGGGAGATAAAGGGGGGAAGGGGTAGTGGTGTTAGGTTGGGGTGTAGAAGGGTTGTAGGTAAGGGATTGTAGGGACCGTAGGGACCGTAGGGACAGTTAGGGACCGTAGGCCAACAATCACCTTCCTGCAAGATGAAGAAGGCACAAGACCAGACAGGGAGAAGCGAAGGGAGCAGGACAAGGACAGGGCTCTCAAGAAAAGCTAAAGAAGCGGAATCATCTGGAGCGACCACAGCTACTGCGTCAAATGGAGCAACTCCTTCAAGTGGAGCCACCACAGACACGTCCACATGCACGTGGGACTCAGGGACGTCCATGGCAACGACGAGCAACAGGACGGACACCAGTGGTACACAGGCCAGCACCGCACAACAATCCGTTATATCCAGGAGTGAAACGGTGGTCGAAAAAGTAGGTCAAAGGACCGAAGAAGCGGCATCGTCAAGGACAGTAATCGGGCACACTAGTGATAAAGGGTCACAGAGAGGTAGTAGGTCATCGCGATCGGCGAGGCTGAAAGCCGAATTAGAGGCGCGGATTAAATTCGAACGCTCAGAGCTCGAACGAGCACAGGCAGCTGCTGCCTTAGCCAAGTCTCAATTGGAGTTGGCACGACTCAACCGAGAAGAGGAGATCGACTCGAGTGAGGATGGTGAAGAGCGGAATACTCAGGTGGAACCTTTCGTAAGGAGTTGGGTTCAGCAAACCATAATGAGCGCGCCGGTTAGTGTAGCACAACCCGATATTACTGATAAGGAAGCGTGTAAAGGATCACGCCGCAAAGGGGCGGAGGTCGAGCGCAACCTAGGAAATGCACAGAAAACACACGCGAGTGAGGTGTCAGAATTGACCGAAGCGATTGTAAGTGCAATAAAAATAGCTGGTAAAGATAAATCTTCCCAGCTTCATTTCCTCCAGGAATTACCGGTGTTCGATGGAGACCCGGGTGAATGGATAATTTTCAAAACGGTGTTTGAAGACACAAAAGGCCAATTTTCAGGGGTGCAAAATGTCGCACGCCTTAGGAGGGCATTAAAAGGCACCGCTAAAGAGGCGGTTAAGTCGCTGTTATTTACTTTGTGTGAACCTGAAGAAATAATGAACGCTCTCGAAAGAAGATTCGGTAGGGTTGAGATGCTCATTCTAGCCGAAATCGAGAATGTAAAGCGTATGCCAAGATTGGCAGAAGATTGCCGAAATATAGGATCTTTTGCAAGTCGTATTACGAACGTGGTTGCCACAATACAAGCGTTGAATCAACCACAGTATTTATACTCACCGGAGTTAGTGAGCCGCATAGTGGAGAAACTTGGAACTATGATTAAATTTAAATGGTTTGAATATCGAGCTCAATATCCTTTGGAGCCAGAGTTACAGAAGATGGCCAAGTTTTTAAATTTATTGAGTGAACAATTTGGAACGTCCTTAAGCAATGAAAATGCGCCTGAAAAAAGGAAGCGTCCTGAATTCAGGAAGCAAACTGTACACACTGCAAAGGGAGGTGTACGCAGCTGTGCCGAGAGCGAGCGCTATATGCGCCGAAGTAATATGAGCGAGCGTTTAGAACGCCGAAATAATAAAAGGCACAACCGACAAGTGGTTATGATAACCCAGGACAAGCCTGTAAGTCGGGTAACACATAAGTGTGTTATATGCAACAAGGAGCACTCTATAGTGAGTTGTTACAAGTTTAAGGACATGAATATTCGCGAGAAATGGGAAGCCGTCAAAAAGGCCAAAGTATGTTTCCAATGTTTGTCACCTAACCATAGGAGGTTAGAGTGCAAAGCGAAAAAAATGTGGTGTAGAAGGATGTAGAATGTCACATCATCGAATGCTACACCGATACCCCAATGAAAATACCTCGCCACAAGGGGACGAGGGGGGTAAAGATGCTCAGATTACAACTGTTAGTACAGTAAATGCACTGGCATGTGCATATTTAAAGATCATACCGGTCGAGTTGCATGGGCCTAGAGGAAAGGTCAGGACAACAGCTCTTCTGGATGAGGGATCGACCATGACACTCATAGAGGAGTGGATGGCTCAGAAGTTAGCGCCTCGCGGACGTAAAGAGGGATTACGTATCGAAGCCGTGGGAGGTAAGCGAATTAACGACGATAGTTCGTATCGCTTAAACGTTAAAATAAAAGGCATTTATTCGAGCGACTTAGAAGAGATAAGTGTACAAACAATTAAGTCACTTAACCTCGCTCCTCAGTCGGTAAGCCGAGAATTATTGCAACGGTGTTCTCATTTGACACCGATCAAGGATGAGTTGATGTATGAGAGGTCCAAGCCTACCATATTGATTGGTCAGGACAATTGGCATCTCATAGTTACTCGTGAATTGGTTTCGGGAGGTAAGAACCTACCTGTAGCATCGCTCACCAAACTGGGGTGGGTTTTGCATGGTCACATATCGGGTGGCATTAAACCAATCAAGATTGTTAACCACATTTCCACCAAGAAGGAGGAAGATATGGATAAATTAATCAAGGATTATTTTAGTTTGGAATCTCTGGGAGTATCGGCTAGAAAGCCCGTGAACGACCCAGAAGAACGAGCTTTAAATATTTTGAACAAAACGGTACGTCGTATACCTAATAATAGGTACGAGACTGCTTTGTTATGGCGCACAGACAATGAGTGCTTGCCATCGAATAGGGCACAGGTTGAAAGTCGCCTGTTTAATATTGAGAAAAAGCTCGACAAAAATAGCGAGTTGAAAAAGGAATACGAGAAGCAAATTGAAAATCTCATCGTTAACGGTTACGCAGAGAAAGCGAACCATATTTCCATTTCCCCACGTACGTGGTACCTTCCCTCACTTCGCAGTGACTCACCCACAAAAGAAGAAAATAAGGATAGTTTTCGACGCCGCCGCAAGGACGGGCGGACGTTGTCTTAACGATGCGTTGTTGACCGGACCGGACTTATTGAAGTCGTTGTTCGGAGTTCTGCTACGATTCAGAGAAGGAAGCGTGGCAGTAATGGCAGACATTAAGGAAATGTTCCTGCAAGTGAAAATCCGGGAAGAAGACAGGGATAGCCTTCGATTCTTATGGCGGCACAATCGTGACGCGCCACCGGAAGAGTATAGAATGACGTCACTCATATTTGGAGCGGCATCATCACCATGCATCGCTATATATGTAAAGAATAGAAATGCGCAGGACAACGCACATATCTATCCAGAAGCAGCTTCCGCTACGGAAAGCAATTTTTATATGGATGATTACCTACAGGCATTTCCCGACGTGACGACGGCCGAAAGGATAGTAAACGATATGTATGAATTACATAAGCATGCTTCTTTCCAACTGAGGGGATGGGCTAGCAACCGACCCGAAGTTTTAAGTAATATGGAAAATAAATATAAGAGCGACAGTGCTTCGCTTGGAGATAAAGAGCACACAGAGCGCACGTTAGGTTTGATTTGGAATATCAAACGGGATATAATAAGTTTTTCCACAAGTCTTCGTAGCACACCGGAAGAGGTGATGGAGGGTTTACGACCGCCTACGAAGAGGGAGATAACTAGCGCTGTGATGTCAGTCTTCGATCCTTTGGGACTCGCATCACCCATAACGATTCAAGGAAAGTCGCTGATCCCGCAAGTATGGAGGACAGGCATCTCTTGGGATGAAGAAGTTTCACACGAGTTACACGTGTTATTCTGTAAATGGATATCGGAAGTGAAGAAATTAGGTCACTTAGAAGTACCTAGACCCGTCGCTGAAGGCATCGGCAAAGGAGAGTTACATACTTTCACGGATGCTAGTGAAAAAGCATACGCTGCCGCGGTGTATTACGTCACCACGGACGAGCAAGGAATAAGGCGGATTACGCTGATCGCCGCAAAGGCAAGAGTAGCGCCATTGAAACCAATTTCGATTCCAAGGCTTGAATTGCAAGCAGCTCTTATGGGCAGCAGACTGGCTGCTTCGGTTAGTGAAGAGAGCAAGTACGAGATGTCCGAGAGAGTGTTTTGGACAGACTCACGTACAGTGTTAGCGTGGATTAAGTCGGATCCTCGCGCTTTTAAACCATTCGTTGCTCATCGATTGGCTGAGATCGAAGATCACAGTAAGCCATGTGAATGGCGATGGGTTCCAACGTCACAAAACGTGGCAGACGACGCCACTAGAAATTTTCCTTCCACCTTCGATGTAAGTCATCGCTGGTTTCAAGGACCTGAATTCCTCAGGAAAAGTCCTGATTTATGGCCCAAACAAGTGGACACCATAAATAGCTTAGAAACAGGTGAAGAAAAATCGCCAAAGGGCGTAAATACGTTAAGAAAGCAAGAACCGTTAAGTCTACCCGACTACGGACGATTTAGCAGCTTTAAGAAATTCCTTGGAGCAACTACACGCACCTTACAAGCGGTAGAAAAATTCAAGAGTTTAAGAAAGTCGGTTAAAGGACCCGACGACGCAACCGAAAAGTCGGTTATGTGTTCCAACAAAGTTTTAGCAAAGTCGGTTAAAGGACCCGATAGCGCGTTGGACACAGCGCTCTTGAAAAAAGGCGGAAATATTAATTTGGAAATTCATTCAAGACGAGTGTTTTCATTCGGAAATAAAATGTTTGAAAGCAGGCAAAAGCGTTGAAAGAAGTTCACGCTTAAGTAAATTATCTATGGAAATAGGAGAGGATAACTTACTCCGTTTAAATGGACGTTTACCTTTCAAGTCTAATTTGACCGAGGAAAGTAGAAAACCTGTCATATTAGACGGTAAACACGAAATCGTTAAAATGATGATTAGAGAAGTTCATCATCATTTTGGACACGCCAATCACCAGACGGTGATGAATGAGGTGAACCAGAAATTTTACGTCTTGAACTTGCGTAATGTAGTACGAAGTGTGTCACACCATTGTCAGTGGTGCAGGACATACAGGTCAAAGCCGCAAAACGTGCCACAAGGAAATATTCCTCTGGAAAGAATAGCTCATCATGAGCCACCTTTTACATGCTCAGCTGTAGATTATTTTGGTCCTATGAGTGTGACTATAGGAAGGCGACACGAAAAACGTTGGGGCGTTTTATTCACGTGTCTGACCACCAGAGCAGTACATCTGGAATTAGCAGCCTCATTGACACCAGCGTCAATGATAATGGCGTTAAGGCGATTTATCGCCAGAAGAGGAAAACCAGCCGTTATATACAGCGATAACGGGACAAATTTCAAAGCTGCAAATAAAGAATTATTGAAAGCATGCGAAGAATGCTATGAGGGCATGAAAAACGAGTCATTTAAGAAATATATTAAATGGAAATTTATACCTCCGGGAGCACCGCACATGGGTGGCGCCTGGGAGAGGTTAGTAAGATCGATTAAAATTGCGTTGACCGCTACGCTTAAAGAGAAGAGCCCACGAGAGGAGGTTCTACATACGTTACTTTTAGAAGCAGAGCATACGGTAAATTCCAGACCTCTGGTAACATTCAGTATGGATAGTCCTGAAGAGGGTTTGACACCCAATCATTTTCTTCTGGGACGCTCATGTGGTGATCGACCACCTGGATTATTTTTAGAGCGACATCTGACGGGTCAACTCAATTGGAAAGCTGCACAGAGGTTAGCCGACCATTTTTGGACAAGATGGCTGAAAGAATACATGCCTACGTTAATACCTCGAACAGGTGATAACGGCAAGTTCATGGAACCTAAAGAAGGCGATATTGTTTTGATAATAGATCATTCGTTGCCACGAAATACGTGGCCAAAAGGTAAAATTAGTAGAACGTTACCGGGACCAGACGGTCACACCAGAGTGGTTGACGTCATTACTAGCACAGGTATCTTGAGGAGACCTACATCCAGAATAATAGTCCTGGTACCCGCGACGCCTCCCAAATGATGGTGCTAACGCACGGGGGGGAGATTGTTGGCGACGCGCCTATAAAAATGTTTCAGTTTATTAAATCAACCGATGACGTTGCTATGAAAAAAGGGGCAGTCACGAGCAACGACGCTCTGATAAGAGAATGCTTAGTTAAATCTTTAAGAAATGTCGAATTAATGATATGAAGGTCTTGGGTTCGACTCCCAGGCCGGACTAGTTTGTTTGTTTTCCTAAGTAATATCGCTTAATAAATTCGTAAGGAATTTAAGATATAAATTATGTTACCGGATTTGTTCCCCGGTCGAGATAATCACTCTGTGCATAGGCAGAATTAATGGATATTAATTGCATAAATGTTGTTTTGTATAAGTTTGATACGTTTTGTACGAAAACAAATGCCTATTTGTTATGATTGATTAATGAGAACATTCATTTATATTGTTATCTGATTAAAGATAGTTTCATACAGTTCGAAAATTGTATAAAAGCATTTAATTTGCCTAATATGGTCAAAATTGGTGTATTTCATAATTTAATTTTTTCTGATAGCCGAGAGCCGTGCAAAGTTAGTTGTTCACATAGCGTGAGTACACAGAAGCACGCTGGCCACGCCCTTAGGAGGCCGAATATGTAAAAATTTAAAATGTTTGTAATTCAGTGATTTATGTAAAAATTACTTGTAAAATATTTCAGGTTAATTGTACGTGCTAAAAAGGTAAATTCTGTGTTATTTTCATGTGAAAATTCCTGTGTATAAGTGAAATAATGATAGTTTTGTATAAGAAATTTAAAAGTGTTTTAAATAGTGAAATAAATAGAAAAAATGTAAATTAAACTATTGTATTGGTTAGCTTATGTATAAATTCAAGTGAGAAACATTGTTTTAACTTTCTGTGTTAAATATTTAAGAAATTTCGATTTCGAACTTGTGAGTAAAATAGGCAGTTTTCGTTTAATAAATAAAAGGTTTTTTATGATATGAAGATATGATGTATATCATGGTGTAGATATTGTTTTGTACTACCTATATTGATAAATTGTATTTGTATATGATTTGAATAAATAAAGATATTGAGTAAAACGTGAGAGAGTAATAGAACAAATTCATGTAATTGAGTTGCGCAAGCGCGCGAATGGCGCGGCTCACTTTCGCGTATAGCTCTGGGGTAGCTTAGTGAACGGGTTTTATTGCAATTCGTTCGGGAATCGTTCGGAAATGTTCGGGAATCCTTCGGGGAAGTTCGGAAATAGTTCGGAAATAAATAAGAAAATCCGAGAAAAAGTTCAAGAAAAGTGAAAAACCAGCAGTATAGGGAAAAGTGATTACTCTCTCACGGAACGGTTTGAAGATAATTGCTGTTTCATTCCCAAGATCCTTTAAGTTATACAGTCCACATCGAAGAATTAAGGCGTCGGGACCGGGACGACTTCGGAAGACCCGTAATCCCCGTCTGAACCTACTTGCTGAAAAGGAAGAGGTTATCGCCCTAGTGTGTTACTCCGTTGCGGAGATCACATACGTTGTTCCCGAACCCAACGTAGGCGTGATAGGAGGCCGGATCGAGAGAAGCCTCGATTCCTGTTTCTTAGTACCCGATCCGCTAGGTCCTTTTCAATTGGTCCTTTTCAGGATCAAGAGGGACGCCCGAACCTGAGTTCCTTTTCAACAGTTCTATTGTTTAATTAAGAATGATAATGATTCGTTGTAATTGAATTATATATAACTTTACACACGCCACCTTCTGTAAGTTAACTGTATTATACCTAGGTATAACCTTCAAGTAAATGCAAGCAATAACTTGACAAAGTTTTAATGCAATCTGATGAACGGTATGGCAGCGCATAAAATACAAACAAACAAACATAAATTTCTAAGAAAATACTGTTTGATATATTTAATTGCCTTCAACTGTCCGCTGGTATAAACTGTCGTTAAAATCTCCTAATAAATTTTATTTATTTATTTATTTATTTATTTGCTACTTAGTATGTATGTTACAGGATATACTATTAAATACTATGCATACACACTAAGTCTCTAATGGAGACATGCAAATTTATTTATTCTTAGAAATTATATTTATACAAAATTAACACATCAAAATCAATCATTATTAAATCATTAAATTAGCAACAACAAACAATCCATCCAATTATATTCTAAAGATATCAAAAGTACCAAAAAAAAAAAATAATTAACAAATAAAGTAAATTAAATTAAACAATATTATATACCTTGTCAGTTAATAACAAAAAAAATGTCAATTTTGAGCTATAGTCCTATAAAAGTTTTCATCAGTAATATAAAGCTCGTTTACGGAGTAAAATGTTTTTTTGAAGAAGCCACTGGTATAATTTTTTTTGAAATGTTTTTATAGGAAGATCTTTTATTATGTTTGGTATTTTATTATATATTGTTTTACCCATCCAGTAACAATTTTTACTAAAGCGTTTACTTTTCGGTATTTCGCTAATTACTATCCGATCTTGGTATCTCGTGTTCATGGATACCACTTCTTTGTTAAGTTTATAAAAACTTTTCCCGTGTTGTTTTACAAATTTAGCAACTTCTAATATATATAAACAAGGCACGGGTAAGATTCCCAGTGTCTTAAATAGAGGTCGACATGAAACATCTGGGCCCACACCATGAATGGCACGAACACATTTTTTTTGTGCAATAAAAACTTTATTAATCTCTGCACTGTTGCCCCAAATTATAATTCCGTAGCGGATAATCGACTCAATATATGCAAAATAAGTCATAATTGCAGTTTGTTTTGTTGCTACTTTTGTTAGTCTATAAAGCGCATATGTGAACCTGTTTATTTTATTACATATTTTACAAACTTGTTCTTTCCACTTTAATTCTTTGTCAATAATTATACCTAGGAATGTCATATTAGTTGCACTACAAAGAGTTTGTCCATTATAATTAATATTTATTAAATTATTATTTATATTATTGAAATTTATATATCGAGTTTTATTTAAGTTTATTGTTAAATTATTATTACTTAGCCATTTAGTTACGTCAAATATTGTTTGATTAATGTCAAAATTATGTTTTGTTAGTGACATATTTTTATTTGTTGTGACTATTACTGCGACGTCATCTGCGAATAAAATACTTCTATATTTAGTAATTTCAGATAAGTCGTTTAAGTATATCAAAAATAAAAGTGGACCTAGTACACTACCCTGAGGTACCCCAAACGCATTTTTTCTAAATTTGGATCTATAACTTTGACTTACATGTCTATTGTCAAGTTTTAGCACCTCAACACATTGATGCCTGTTTTGTATGAATGACTTAATCCAGTGATATGCTTGGCCTCTAATTCCGTTTTGATCTAATTTGAACAAAAGCTGATCGTGTGATACGAAGTCAAAAGCTTTTGACATGTCAAAGAAGATGGCCGTAGTAAATAGTCCGTCGTTAGTATTTTGTAAAATATTTTTTATTAAATTAAAAGCGGCCAGTGTCGTGGATTTTGATTTTTTGAAATCCATACTGAGTTGGATTTATTCTATTAAACTTATTTAGGAAAGTCATGACCTTCTTGTGCATGACCTTTTCAAAAATTTTTGATAATATAGGTACCAATGTCACTGGACGGTAATTTTCCATTAGTGTTTTTTCTTCTTTTTTATATAATGGTTTTACAATAGACGTTTTTAATTTTTCTGGAAAGGTGCCAGATTCCATTGATAAATTAACTAAATAGGCTAATACTTTACTAATTTGATTTTTGCACGCTTTGATAACATTTGTACATATTCCATCATAACCTTCTGAATTTGTATTATTTAATGTCATTATAATTTTACTTATATCATATTCATCGACCGGTGTTAAATAAATTGAATTTTGAAGTCTATTTTGTGTATTACTGTATATAATTTTATTATTTATTTTATTTGTCAAATTAATATAGTAATTATTAAAGGCTTCAGCTATTTTCATAGGTTTAGTTATTATAAAGTTATTGTGTTTAATTAAGTCAATGTGTTTATCTGCTTCTATATGCCCTAGTTCATTCTTAATAATTTTCCAAGTTGATTTTAGAATATTTTTACTATTGAGTATAAACTTATTATTACTATGTTTTTTTGCGTAATTGATGCATCTTCTTAGAAGCCTTGTGTAATTGTTATATGCAACTTTATTCTGATTTGTTTTATTAATGTAATATTTGTAATGTAATATTTTTTTCGTAGAACAACTTTTTTTAATACCTTTTGATATCCATTTTATATGTGGTCTAATGTTAGATTTAATTTTTATTACCGGAAAGCAAAGTTTATAAAACAGTTGAAACAGTTCATAAAATTTATTGAAAGCTAGATTTAGGTCAGTTTCCAAAAACACTTCAGAAAACGATAAACTTTCTAAATAAGACTGAAACTTATTAATGTTTTCTTGAGAATAACTTCTTTTGAAAGAGAAAACAATTTTTGGTAGGACCTTCTTTTTTGCTTACGGTAAACCTTAACATTTGAGCAGTTTCGTGATCCGATAACGAAAGTGGAAGAATTTTCGCAGTGGCATTTGGTATGTTACTAATAACGTGATCAATACAGGACTGTCGTCTAGTAGGTCTTGTAATATGCAGATGAAAATTAAATGTTTTAATAATATCTGTAAATGTAGTCGTAACATTATCATTTACTAGTGTATTAATGTTTATATCTCCGGCTATTACAATCTTTTTTTTTGAATATTTAGAATTACATTTATACAACAATTCAAGTTTTTGAAAAAAACAATCACAATATCGTTTTATTTTAGTCGGTGTTCGATATAAACATATAATTAATATATTGCTATGGGGAATTAACACAGAACAACATTCAAAATGGAACGAGACAGCCAAGTCATCAAAACAAGTTATCTTTTTAAAAGGCATTCCTCTTTTAACCATAATACAAGATCCACCTCGTTTTTTGTTCCGTGAAAAATACGACGCTATTTCATAGTTTTTAATTATCATATTCTTTTCTTCTCCAGATTTTACAAAAGTTTCTGTAAAACAAAGGACATCTGGATTTATTTGATCCTTAAGCTCTGAAAGTGTAATTTCGATTTTTTCCTTTTTAGACAACAGACCTTGAATATTTTGATGCAATATATTAAAGCCGTTGGCAGTCTTAGGAACGAAAAAAAGTTGCATTATTTAGCGTGGGCGTCGATGTAGTTTGTAACATTTTATTCTTATTGGGAAAATAATAGGGTATAGTTCCTTTTTTTAGCGGCCTTCATATTATTAGAGCATATTAAGCTCGATTGCAATGTATGTGTTGTCTTGTCAATATGTGTTACGTTTGCTGCCTTGAAATAATAAGGGATAGTGCCTTTTTTCTTAGGCAATTTACGTTGTGATATTTTCTGTGCATCATTAGCGTTTTTTTGTAATAGTTTTATGTGTCGCATTGTATTTTTAACTGTAAGAAACTGTAGATTATATTCATTTATATCTATATTAAAGTTGATTTTTTTGCAAATATAATTTAAATAGAATTTCATATTTACATTACGATATTTCATATATATAAAAGTACAATTTTTTAAATATTTAGACCATAAATAAAATTTATTATTTAATTTATATACATTAAGATATGGATTATAATTAACGGGCATAATATAAACTGTGACTTTCTTCAAAATGTTGAGAATGGAACAAAAATTAAAATGTAATAATTCAGGATTTTTATCATTACCCCCTACACCTAATACAACAATATCATTATCGGATAAATTATTAACCATATTATTACAATAGTGTAGAATTTCACTACTAGTTGCATTGCTCATTATATATGCCGAGGGATTGTATTTATCATTCCATTTTCCAAGTCTTGTTTTAATTAAAGCTGCCTATAGGCCCAGCAATTGCTCATCACCTATTATGTGTATAGATTGACTTCGCTGCAAATTTTTAGTACCTTCTTTTTTTGTTTGTATCTGACGTATCACTACGAGAATTATTACACATTACTAATTCATTAAATCTTGGTAGTGAATTTTCTCTATAAAGATTGCTATTGTCTTTACTAGATGGCGTTGTTTGATATTTACATTGTTCTTGTTGTTTAGTAGGGCTTTTCGTTTCAATTAAAGAGAAATCCAATTTACTTTTATTTATATTCTTCTTTTTTTTGCATGTGGAGCTCTTTGGAATTAAATTTTTTAGGTGAGGAGTGGGCTTGCATAATTGGTTTAGTTTATTAATTTTTAATTCATATTCCGAAATTTTATTTTTTAGGGCAAAATTTTCTGATAAAATATTCTCAATTTCATTTTCTGCTATTTCTAATTTCTCTGTAAGATAACCTATTTTCTTCTCTAATTCTTCTATCTTTTCCGGGTTAACAGAACCTAGTTCTGGGCAACTTCTATTTAATTCACACGTTTCTAGTAGTGACGAATACTCGGGCTCTTGCTCGTCCGATGACAGAGAGTCGAAAGAATTCTTCACAGGTATATTAATCCGATATTTATTTCTGATTGTTATGTTATTTGATAGTGTACGTGTTGTTCTTTCTTCATAACATTCTTTACATTTCCACTTATTTTTAGTATCAACCGTCATTAAATAAAATCTTTTATTTGAAACATTTGTACAATCCAAATGGAAATGCTCCTTACAGCTAGAACAGGTTAAGTATTGTTTGTCAGATATAACAATTTTACATTTAAAACATACATTCATTTTGCGTATTTCTGGTTTTATCAAGATTAATATAATTTGTACATATTACTTTAATGCCACTCTATAAATAAGCGTCCTCTGTTGGCCAAACGTCTGATAACGTTTGTGATAATCGAATAAACATAAGCGTAGTTTTAACATTTGCCATAAGATGGAACTATTTTTTAATTTTTTTTTGTTTTTTATTTTCAATAATTATAATACTAAAATAAACACCCAAGTATCTTGAAATTTGAGTTAGTATAAAAGAATAATCGTTCTTTAGTTACAGTGATTGTTCGTTTTGTCCACTAAAGAAATAATAATTAAATATTTTTTGAATAACTATGTAACGGTCTTTTATATTTTTGAAATTATAAGCTCAATTAATGGTTACTTTCCTGCAAATTCTTATATTATCCACTTAGTTTTTTTGATAAAAAACAGTTTTCGTTCACTTTATCACACATTTGATATTTCTTTTGTTATTAAACACTTCAACGTTAGTTCCATACAAAATTTAAATTAACAATGTTCACACTTAACACTTCAACTGGATAAAGTTTGTAGTCTTTAGTTACATGATTATGAACTCACTTAACTAAGAAATAACAAAAATTGTTTACATTTAATATTTTTTAAAACTTATAATTTACGGAGCCTATGTTGACGTGACAAGTACCTACGAAAAAAATTAAAACGACAAAAGTCTAAAAAAATTAATTAAAACGACAAAAGACTAAAAAAGTATCTTGGGTTAACAAACAAACTAAAAATCTTCTGATCCAAAGACGTGTGGCGAGTGACGTCACACTGCGCGCCTCAGAACCGGCACGGCATTGCGACATTCGATGCGGCCTTTTGAAAAGTTACCTTTTAATGGCGACCTGTCTAGCCCTGATTTTTATCTATAGCTAAACCAAACAGCTAATATGTATATAATTATATTAAGAATTAAAGGATAAGGGTTGATTAAGGATTGCAAATGTATAGATGGGTAATACATTGGCATCTTTAATCAATCCTTAATTACTGATCATGAGTTCTTGGGTTTTAATCTCGAATTAGGCCTAAATCAGTCAAATTCTCAGTTGGAGCTCGGAGTCATGAAGTTGGCGGTGCTTCCTGTCCTGCGCCGAATCTCTCTCCGGTCGTGACGGATAACCGTACTATCGGACTATGAGAGTGAGCGAATTGGCGTGAACTTGCGCGTACGCTCGGGCACTATAAACCTTTCCTGTGCAAATGGCTAGTTTCCAATGAAACTGGCCGCCGTGACTTCAAAATCAGCAAAACATTATAGCTTCTATTACAAATCGATCAAATATGTGGGTGTTATCTTATTATAAACAAAAGAATTAAAATTCAATTACCCTGTAATGTCTTTATTTTGAAATACTTTAGACGTTAACTCGAACGATAGATGTAAAATCGATCTACAGATGGACGTGTTTATACTTTGTGTGTTTGGGTACATCTCCATTGGCTGTTGTATCTGTATCGGCAATTACTTCCAAATACCGAATCCGGGTCCTATACGGCTGCTGCCATAGCGGCCGTTGCCGAATCCGGAGCCGCCTCTGTGTGCACTTCCGAAACGTCCCCCGCCACCTGTGTTGAGGCCACGGGCTCCAGAACCGCTGGATAAGTGCCCAGAGTCGTGCTCGGAGTTCGTGAACTGGAAAAATTCACGTCGAGTATGATTATCGATGTTTTGCTTTGAAAATATCATTTTGCTCTTAGTTTTTTAATAAACAACTAAACGCCCTGGCTTTGCCTGGCCACCTATTTAGAGGCTATTGAAATTAAAAAGCATTCTAATTTCTATAGAATGAATTCCCAACTGAAGCATAGCACCGAATGACTTCAAGATACTCTAAGATCGTATTGCGTAGAAAAAAAACTGAAGGTAGCCGGGTTAACTATGACATCAGGACTTCCAAAGCCTAAGTGACCTTTTCCACCGTAACCATGGGTGCTGTGAAGCCGAGACGTCGGTAATTATAAAGTTAAAATTAAATGCGATAGAATCCGTATAATTAGTTTAATTTTATGTGTTTATTTGCGTAAATATAAGAAATAATTAGACATAATTTAATGGGTAGACCGACCGAACGAGGCGAACCGACTAAACACCACGTGAACGCTTTCGCACACATCCGCGGTCCCGCCAGCTCAGCGCCAGCGCCCCATGGCAGCCCCTGGTCGAGGCTCGAAGAAAAAGCACAGTTCTAATCCAAATGCACCTATCGACTTTCTACGTTCCTTACCAGGTCGTTACTCCATCTAGTGAGGGCCGCTCTACATTTTTTGACTTCGCTTGAAAACCTTTCCTTGGCTCATTAGCTTGGTAAAATTGCAATTTTCAATGATGTTTACCGTAAACATGGCAAAGAAAAAATATCGCGCGAAAACTTATCTACAATTTGTAGACATGTGAAGTCGCCGACCTTATATAATAAGGTCTTTACTTTCACTGGGTGGTAAGATCTTTCCTGCTTAGGTTACCATGTGGGTAAGTTGCATCGTTGTACCTATTTTCGCCACTAAATTGCAGTGTGTTTTGCTCTGAAGAGCATAGAGGACCAGTAAGATTACAGGGTGTGAGGTGTATTTATATTAGTCCTCAGAGCTAACAAAGCAGCTCTAGCCTTCTTTGTTACAAGTTGTCTATAGGTTGGAGTAGCCATTTACTATCAGGTGGATTGTAAGTTCGTTTTTTAAGTATATTTTTTATGTGGTAGAGCCACGCTGCAGCTTTAATATGATTGTAGCACGAATGGGTCGGCTCGACCAGGGAAGGGTCACGCTGTCACAGAATACCAGCGTAAAATAGCAGCTTAATACTGCTGTGTTTCGTATGGTGAGTGTAAAGAACCCAAGACTCGTTTTACTGGAATCGAACCATTCCATCATAGTCCTCAGGGGTGACAACGCATCTGTTTTTAGATTCTTAATCGAGGTTAAACGTAGATGTCTATGGGCCACAGCATCCACTTACCATTAGGTGGACTGTGTGCTCGTTTATCACCCTTATTCTATAAAAAAAATTAAAAAACTTGCGTCTTTCACTACTTGTATTATCTGCTGACGATTTTATATAAATTGCGTTATGAGATAATCTATAGGGAGTATATTCAGCAGTAGACTTGAATATGCTGTAATGATGATGATGATTAAATAAAAACTTACCGATGTGAAGCTGTCTCTCCTGCGTCCTTCATCAAACCTCCCACCGCCACTACCGGAATTGAAGCCGCGGCCGCCCCCACCGCTGGAAATGTCGTCGTACCGGCGACCACCGTGCGCCCCACCGCCGAAATGATTCCGAAGTCCGCTACCCAGAGCCTCTTCGATGACGAAGGATGCCATCAAGCAAGCCAATGTGACAATGACCTAGAATCATAAAAGTGAAATTGATTACATTTTATACGCGGTAGAGGCATGCATGGATCGGATCGACCAAGGAAGGACCACGCTTTAACAGAATTATTTATTATTGAATAAAACTATTATTTACGGATTTTATCGCGTTTAATTACTTTAATTTATTTTTATTATTATCCCGATGTTTCGGGTGCTTTACAGCGCCCATGGTCACGGGGGGGGGGGGGACTGAGATGTTTGACGTCCCAATATCATAGTTAGTCCGGCTTGTTAAATTAAACCCAAACCCAAGCATACCACTGCAAGACTTCATGATACTATAAGTTCGTTTTGCGTAAATCGGACCAAAAATTAATATTAAAAAACTGAAGGTAGCCGGACTAACTATGACATTGGGACGTCAAACATCTCAGTCCCCCCCCCGTGACCATGGGCGCTGTAAAGCACCCGAAACGTCGGGATAATAATAAAAATAAATTAAAGTAATTAAACGCGATAAAATCCGTAAATAATAGTTTTATTCAATGTGTAGTGTTCGCGTAAATTTAAGAAATCATTATTTATTATTATTTATCTTTTTAAAACGTTACCCCTATACTAGGATTTTCTCCTGAATCACCTCAATGCTGCTGTGTTTCATATGGTGAGTGTAGAGAACTGAAGACCCTTTTTACTGAAAACTGATCTGCATTTTGATTCTTAATTGAGAAGAGATGTAGATGTCAATGGGCCTCAACATCCACTTACCATAATTTGGACTGTGCGCTCGTTTGTCACCCTTACTCTATAAAAAGTATTTAGTGTCGTTGGTCTTTTATTCTTCATCAGCATGTAAAAGTCTAGAGCTGGACGTGTGCTTCTTCCGTTGTAAGGAGGGTTTATCTTAGTTCGCGATTTAGTTTGCGTAAAATAATTTTAGTGTTTTATTATTATACTTCTCTTTTTCAATTGGATTTTGAGCACTATTTCATAGGTTTTTCGCGGAACCTATATTCTTTTTCTAAAATTAAAGTACCCTTAGTTACTCTTAATTTGCCAATGAAAGTCCCGTCGACATTTCTGTCAGTCGTTTCAGAGATTAGCCGGAGCAAACAGGTAGACAGACAAATATTTTTTTATTTTTTTTTGTGTACGTATATTCTTTCATATGCATTTAGTAAACAGCTGTTGTTTTGACATTACAAACAGACACTTCAATTTTATTCAGTTGTATAGATGTTAAAATTATTTAACTAAGATCGACGAAATAGCAATATAAAAGTTTAAAAAAACTTAAAAAAAAACACGCTTTGAACATGAGCTGTGATGTTCTTGCTAATTAATTTAAATAATCAGGATACGAGAATAAAGTTATTAAATTATTGTATTGTGATCGGTTCCTCATACGAGTGCAAATTTTTAAGTCAACCGGCTGCCTACAAGATGGTGGAAATTACAATCAAAGATTCCGTTGCATAGATAGGTACATGCGAAGCTAATAAAAGCTTGTTGAAAAATAAAAATGATGTGTCCTTTTCAAACAAGGTAAGACACTGCATTTTTATTTTTTACATGGATCTTAGCTAATTAATTTTAAAATCTTCAACATTAAATATTGGTATACGTATATAAAAATAATTTAGATTCCTCACCAGGTGTCTCATGTTGGATTCCTCACCAATGTTTCACAACTGAATGGAACACAAACTGCGACGCAACTGAATATAATGTCTTCCTTTATCTCGACAGTCATTATTGCGCGTATTATTTTTTAATTGATTCATTTAATTCGATTTGGAAATAGCCGTGTGGTAATTTGATATGCCATTTAATACAAAATTTACGCAGATAAATTCTCTTATACAATTAGGTCCGTTCCAAAAAACCCTGCGTTAGGAATACCCCAATACAGTGGCTTAAATAGCGATCAATTGTCAACTCAGCTCATCAACGACTTCAGTTTGATATATTCATATTCAATGTCGGACTCATCCTTTAGGTAGCTATGCATCCCGATTTTCCTGGTACTGCAACGGAAACAATCACAATTCAAGCGTAGGCTGCAAGATGGGTGGTTCTTTGTATACATAAATGTTGACGATTCTTTAAGCTTAGTGTTTCTAGAGTAAAAATAAGGGTAGTCTTAATTTAGATCTCATATGTATCGAACGTGTAACAAAATACATCGCGTATTATTAAATGTATCGCTCATTTAAATTGAGTATTAAATAAAAATCTTTTTAAAAATGTCCTTTGGAAGTTTCGAATCATGACAGAAAAAATACTGTTTTTTTATATTACTTTAATCAACACACGAAGTACATAACTTTCACAGAACAGAGAGTGGCACAAACTAACAAAAGTACCAAATAGAGTAAAGAGAACCATAATAATATTCATCGTCTACTAAAATTCAGGCTTGATTATAATAATAACGTTGTAGCGTAGACAAGTATCAATAGTTAAACTCGATGCTATTATTTGAATAAAAGTAGTTTTTACAGATTTTATCGCGTATATAATTAACTTATTTTATATTCCCGACATTTCAAACATTTTACGGCACCCATGGTCACGGGATGGACTGATGAGACCGGAGCGTCGGTTGTTCACATCAGCTATGTGTTCTTTAACGCGGGTTTTTGTTGATATTTTACTTTGCCCTATGTGAGATAGAACACTTTCACAATCAAACTTATACACTTCTGCGTCTTGCATAGAGGCATTACACTTGACTGGTGGAAAAAACTGACCAATCATTTCGGCGGCTTAAAGTATGGTTTAATTCAAGCACGCTTCAAGATGTAGAGCCAATCTTGTTAGTGACACCTCTGACATATGGCAGTACAGTAGGCACACGCTTGACTGTGGCTGGCTTCACTCGTTCACTGTGATTTAGGCATGGGACCCGAAGCTTGTTGTCATGCAAAACTTGCTTAACGTGTTGGAGCTCGGCGGCCAGGTGTTTACTGTCACTCCTTGAAACATATATTTACTCACGATAGCTAACTGTGAAGGATGGTGGTGAGGATCATCGTTTAAATATCTATACGGGTCTTTTTTCTATACATCGTGTGGTTCAAGGATTATTATCACATTTAGAAAAGCTAAAGAGTTGTTAGACTCTTACTTCATTGTGAACTGAATTTTAGAAATTATGGAGTAAAGATGGTCTAAAAATGCAGTACTTACTTACTTACTTTATCTAAAGCTAGAATTGTGAAAGTGTTGTCTATGTACCGCTTGTAGAACCGTGGGTTTACGGGAAAAGTAAGAAGGGCTTTCTCCTCAAAGTCTCACACGAATATATCAGCGACAATGGGATACATGTGAGCCCATCGTCACACTATCAACTTGCTTGTCGAACTCTTCCTTCCACAATAAATTGCCAGATGTAAGACAGTGTCTGAGTAATACTGCTTATTCTGCAGGAATGTTGTTTTATTCCAGCCTTCTAGTTACAATTGAGATGCAGTCTTCAACAAGTAAGCATGTAAACAGTGACTGCACATCAAAACTCACCAGAGTTTCACTGTCTGCTAGATGTATCGCCGACAACATGATAAGGAATCCTTTGTGTGTGCTCTCGTATGTCCCTTGAGCGGTGATAGTATTTTCGCTAAGTACTGAGCCAATCTGTAATTTGGTGAATAGATTTGGTTCACTAAGGGACGTATTGGAACATTCGGCTTTTGTATTTTTGGTAACACATACAACTTCGGTGGTTTGGCACACGTAGGTAATATTGGTTGTACGTCCAGATTTATAACCTTTTTATAAGTGTTTACATCCGACAAAAATTCTTGTATTTTAGAATTATAATCTAAAATGACTACCGTGGCATTTTCCTTACCTGCGCGGAGTATTGTGAGTTCTGGTTTATTGCGTAGGTTATTTAACGCTATAAATTCGTCTTTGGGTAGATTCGGTTTAGGCACTGATCTTCGACATAATATAGACGAAATGTCTTGACGTATCGCCTCCAAATGCTCTTTCCGCTTATTGTTTTAAAATAAACAGACCTCGACACTCCAGATGATTTCTTCGTACGGTGTTATAGAGAAATTCATTCCTTTCGGTAAAGCTCTAATTATTGCATCATCCGGAGTTTGTTTTGGCAGATTATAGACCGCGTTTAGTCTATGGTCCATGTTTGTGGTCAACAGTTGCGTTTCGTTCTGAAGTTGACACAGATGTTTGACATTTAATTTGGTGGTTAATTTTTGATATTTTTCTGTACGTTTATTATTACATTCGTCATAGTTATTAATTTCTCGTTAATTTAACGTTTCGATGGAAATTTTATTTACAATACATTATAATCAAATGTCGTTAAAACTGCCTTAAATTCACTAGATGATAATTATATATCTATGAATTTGTTTGTCATGTAAATGGTAGCGTATTGTTGGTATTGCGATGCTATTCAATACATCCTATAAAAATCTACTGATGAATATAGGCATCGTCTATAAACCTAAACAATACAATTATTAAAATTGAAGTGTCTTTTTGTAATGTCAAAAATAACTTTTTACTGAACGTAAATGAAAGTACTGTACTTGTAACAAGAACAATTTTTAATTTTTTTTATCTGTCAGTATGTTCTGGCTTATCTCCAAAACCGATTTTGACAGAACTGTCACTTTCAGATAGTGGATATTATAAATAGTGACTTAGCCTACTTTTATATTAGAAAGAGTTCCTCGCAAAAAATCCGAATCTATGAAACTGTGAACAAAATTCTCATATTAAATGAAAATCCTTTCAGTACATAATGAATTTGATATTGTTTTTTGGTCAAAAAACTACATATTCTTAAGTAAGACAACACATTGAACATGTTTTAGTTTTAACTTTGGATCATAACCTTTTGTTATAATTCCCATAGCTAAAATTTCTTATAACACTACAGGTATATCATATATAAACCACATGGGTAGCATATAATAACCACATCAAGTGACATAGCTTGTAAAATTGACCTTGTGAAATAAATGTATTTGTTTTTTGCCTTATAAATAACACCTTTATTGTTTGTTAATTATTGAATTGGTGGCTGACCGCTAAAGATGGTGTGTCTTACCTGGAATAGTGGTGTTGGGAGTAGTGGTGCTGGAACTAGTGGTGACGGAGTTAGTGCATGCAATTGAGGGAGGGCGGGAGGTGCTCTTCAATCCAGGTAAGACACATCATTGTATTTAGCTAGCGAAGTAATTTATATTTTTATTTTATTGGTACAATAATCTCCTCCAGACCGAATTCCGGTCACGGCGGCCAGTCTCAACGGAGACTAGCCATTTGCGCAGGGCAAGATTACAGTACCCGAGTGTGTGCGCAAGCACAGGTGCGCGGAAGAAGCGAAGTGCAGGACCAGCGGCTTTACGTGCTTTACAAGACACGGCGGTGAAACACCGCCAACTTTCTGACTCTAGGCAGTTACTGAGAATTTCTTGATGCAAAAACTCAATAACTGATATTTTTTGCCCGACCTGGGATTCGAACCGGGGACCTCATGATCAACAGTCGCACTACTACAACCACTAGACCATGGAAGCATCTATACAATATCAAATGCAACGAAACAGTAAACAGTAATGAAACATTCCGAGACATATGCTACCTGGCTAGTTGTGCATGCTTTATCCACCACTAGCCAATAATAGGCGATCTAGCGAATCTTGAGTATAAAAAAGTTACATACAATATTAGTAGGAATTTGGTCAAAGGTGAATTCCAATCTTCGTAAAAAATGTTTTCCTAACTCCAATGTTAAATCAGAGACATCGTTAAGTACTTTTGTTTCGAGTCACGACGCGATATCAAGATTTCACATTCGGTATACTTTTGAGTGTAGAAAGAATGTCCCCTAAGACACGTACCTACTGCAGTTGAGGAGGTGATGATAATAGAGTGTGGAGTGTGCCAAGTCGCACGCTTTTATTATGTTAACATGCAAGTCAAGTCGAGAAATCCGCGGACTCGACATTATGAAAATGTACGCTAAATATAACATTGTCATAACTTGAATTGTATTTTATAAACTCTTCGTTTTCTAAAAAAAAAAAAACTGTAAGGTTTTCGGTGTGAATATAGCGTAGATCTCTACTACCATTGATATCTTTCTCTCTCTCTGTCTCTCTCTCTCTCTCTCTCTCTCTCTCTCTGTCTACCTATCCCATCTATCTATCTGTTAGTAAAGTTTCATCAAAACCGGTTCAGACGTCCCGAGGATAAGCCTTGACACACAGACAGACAAAAATTCAAAAGAAAAGTTTATTCATATCTTTATAGCATTCAATAACCCCCGCACTTTATAGAAATCAGTTTATGAAGTAGATGTGTTTATTAATTTTTAATATTTATATTTAAACGGCTCGGTGGGTCAGTGGCTAAGCGGTTGTATCCGTTGCGGGGCCACGGGTTCGAATACCGTGCGGGACAAGTTTTTAATGGTCTACATCTAAAAACATTTTTGGATGCTTATGTACAATTCATTAATGTAATACACATCGGTGATACAGGTAAAATCTAAGTAACTAAAAAATGCCTAATTGATCGGGGTATTTTTTAAATTCGGATTAAATGGGAGATGACTAAGTATTTATTTATGCAATTTGCTGCAGAGACTATTGGTCCGTATGTCCATGCGGTGAAGTTCTTAAACAAACTGTACCCACGCCTTGTCGTCGCCGCTGGTGATAAGTGAGGCTGGTTCTCTTCTAGCTTAAAGGCTAAGTTACCTTTCGCCTTTCAGCGAGGAAACGCAGCCAGCGTTCCTAGCACTACCTCGGGGAGTAGGACTGTATGAGAATTTTAGTTTTTAACTTCAGGTTATTTTATTATTATAGTCAATATTGTATATTTTTATCTTGTGTTGTGTGTAAATAAATTTGTAACTTAATTAATTTTGATAAATAATTAACGTCATTTTACACAACTGTCATTGTAAACAGCTTCTTAAATGTCCCCCGGGGTATTAAATAGAGTGTGTGGTAGAGCCGTAGCATGGCAGCTGTTCTAAAATGATTCTTAACCGAGGATAGATGTAGATGTTTATGTTTCACAGTATCCATTAACCATCATGCGGTCAGTTTGTTCGTTTATCACATTATCTATAAAAATATGATTTTTAAGAACTATTTGATTTGTAACACAATTTATCTTTTGGTAAATGTTTTTGGTCACAAGAGAAACAGAGGCATCTGGACACTGTATTTGTGGTGATTATCTATTTTTCACAATCTGTAAAATGAACTGTTTTACATTAAACGATGATAGATAATAAGGATTATAGCTCGGTGATAAGGATGATCGGATGAATCGGAAAGTAATTCAAACAACCGTTTCTGATGATTGCGTTATGATCACTGTTCTTTATTGTTAATTTCTAGTTAATAAAATGACAAGTATGTCCTAATAAGCAAGAGCGCTGTGCGAGTGCATTGACACATGACTCATACAATAATTAACATTTGAAAAAAACGCCTGTCACCCAGAGGGATAAGCAGAGACTACGGTCAGAATCTTGCATATAATTTGAGTGCAACATATTAAATTGAACTAGCGTGCAAATGTCATTGGTAATTAAGTATCACGGTAACATAATGGTTAAGAGTGCAGACTGTAAACTCGAAAAGTCATGGACATAAACATAACGTTTGTAATCCATAACGAGGTAGGCAGAGTTTAAGGAGCAGCGAGTTACTCGAATTACATTTAGCACGAAAATATACAAAGGTATTTTTTAATATATTTTAGATGGAAATTTTTGAAAAAAGTGATAGCTTAGCCCGTCGGGCCATCGCTTGGACTATCTCAAACTCAATATCCCATCACCTGTTACGACATGCTAAACGAGTAATAATGTTGGCACATTCTTACTTTGTTTCTATGTCCAAGGTTGGTACCGTGTAGTGGTGGTGTAAGGATATCCACTACCCCATATCGTCCCGTGGGTGTCGTAAGAGGCGACAGAGGGTCTTTCTAATAACGACTATAAATAAAATACTGCCATTGCCAACCCGGTTGCCAAGCGTGATGACTATGGCTGTGAGACAATCTATATTGGAGGCCTATATTCAGCAGTGTACTTCGGCTATAATGGTAACGGATGCCAAGGGTCAACTAGTGGAGAACGCCAGCTATAAATGGTTGTAGCACGAATGGGTCGGCTCGACCGGTGTAGGACCACGTTCCCACAGAATACCAGCGTAAAATAGCAGCCGAGTGCCGCTGTGTTTCGTACGGTGACTGTAGAGAACCGGAGATCCTTTTTACTGGAATCGAGGCATTCCATCTTAGTCTCCAGGAGTGACAACACATTAATTAAGGAAAAATGTGGATGTTTATGGACCACAGCATCCATCAATCAGGTGGACTGTGTGCTCGTTTGTTACCCTATAATTTAAAAAAAAACCTTTTTTAAGGTGTAAACGATAAAGCGTAATTAATAAATAATACCCATTATAATAATATGGCCCAATATAATAAGTCCCAGGCCAACATGAGACTGAAAGTGGTGTGTTCGAATCCGCCATTCGACTACTGTTGTGAACCACTTTTTACATAGCGAAATGCCAATGCATACTCACCTCGCGGTGGCAAGGACGGGTTATGACTAAAATTCAATGGTTTTCCACGTTTGTCTGGTATTGGCAGGTCACGGGAAGGCCTTCGTACACATCCGTGGCCCTACCAGCGCAACCGCTCCTGTTGAAAAACTACGAACCCAAGCTTACTTGGGGTGGTAGTGGATGACTGCCTCGTTGCTCTAGTGGTCTCATCATAAGTCATGAGCTCCCGGGTTCGAATCTCGGGTCGGTCCAAACTCTTTTAATGGATTTTTCTGTTAAGATATTTCTATTGGCAACCCGGAGTCGAAAAGGTGGCGGTGTTTCACTGTTGTGCCTCGGTAAGCATGTAAAGCCGTTGTTCCTGCGCCTGATCTCTCTCCGGTCTTGTCTATAACTGTCTCATTGGACTATGAGCGTGAGGAAATAGAGTGTCATGTGCAGATGGCTGATCTTTGTTGTAATTGGCGGCCTTGACTGAAATTCGGTCTGGAGGACATTATGATTATGTTCCCTGATTAACTGGAGTATTAGTGGGTAATGTTAATAGCGTTCCATTAAAATAAAGGGCCCAGTTTTGTTTAATTTTTATTAAATATAATTCATTTCGCTGCTCCTACGAGTCAACAGAAGTACAAATATAAAGAAAGGTTTATTTATAACGCTAAGTTTCTGGAACTAGAGCAGGCGTTAGTCTTGTATCTGTTTAGTACGAGCTGCGGTAAACACGACCGGAGCCACGTCCCCCTGTCCCGAACCCTCCACCGCCACTTTGGAAGTTGCCGTGGCTGCCGCCGCTGTGGCCACCAGACCCGTGTGAACCTTGGCCGCTCGAAACGTGTCCTGATTCGTGTTCCGAATTCGTGAACTGTGAAATTGAAAAATATCGTGTCATTTACGCTCTTAACTGAGTAATACGATAGCAATGCTATAAAGGTCTACGATTGAATGGCGGGGGGCCATAGATTGTCTTTTAGGGGATATTTGCCATAGTTTCCACTCTTGAAGGTGGGTTTCAACTGTCATGTTTGTTTTGATGATGTTATTCGGAAATCGCCGCTGCCCCAACCTGTTTCAGTGTCCCTCTGTCGCCTCTTACGAGTACGAATTTCTCGGTACGATATGGGCTAGTGGATGTTCTAACACAGCTAATACATTATTTGATTCCAAGCTCCGCATCATCGGAGTCATATTTTTTTAAATTAAGAGTGATAAACGAGCGTACAGTCCACCTGCTTGTAAGTGAATACTGTGACTCATAGAATACATTTATCATTGATTAAGATTTAAATTGCAGATGCTTAGTCATACCTGAGGACTAAAATGGAATGCACCGCTTCCAGTAAAAAGGTCTCTGGTTCTCTGCTCTCACCATACGAAACATTTATCTGCTATTTTTCCACCGCAGGTCGAAAGGCGATTTCGCAAGTCTGTTTGAATGATCAAACAGACTTGTGAAATCGCCTTTTTATTTGAAAAATTTGAGAACACTTAGTTTGTGGAACTAAAATTATTCTAAACTTAATTTTATTTATTAACACTTAACTTTTATTATTATTTTATTAACTTATAATCTCATTCTAAGTCTGTAATTTTTACGTTACTTAAAAAAAATTAATTCATCTTGCGCTATGTTTTACCTTCATTTTAATTCACAAAGCGTATCGGAATCGCTGACATCTTTATAAGAGTATTGTATCGGCAAAAAGGAATATCTACACATATCTATTTTAATTTATTTTAGAATAGATATTAGCTCAAAAACTAACAGGATGTTGGAAGCGAGCGCATTGCGAATTTACCGTTTTACTCGGGAAACTTTTTAGGGTTCCGTAGTCAACTAGGAACCCTTATATGTAGTTTCTTCAGGTCTGTCTGTCCGTCTGTCCGTCCTCGCTTAATCTCTGTGACCGTTAGCACTAGAAAGCTGAAATTTGGTACCAATATGTGTATCAATCACGCCGACAAAGTGGTAAAATAAAAATTAGAAAAAAATGTTTTATTAGGTTAGCCCCCCCTATAAAGTGGGAAGTGATTTTTTTTTAATTTCTACCCTAACGTGTGATTTATTGTTGGAAAGGTATTTAAAAATGAATAGGGGTTTACAAAAATCATTTTTTTGATAATGTCAATAATTTCGGAAATAATCGCTCCAAAAGTAAAAAACAATGTGTCCCCCCCTCTAACTTTTGAATCATAAGTTTAGAAAATATGAAAAAAAATCTGAAAAGTAGAACTTTATAAGGACTTTCTAGGAAAATCATTTTGAACTTGGATGGAAACAACAGTGCCCACTACCGGGAGCAGTTGTAGGAGCGCGGAGCGCTACTGGAGCGCGAACATAATGGATACCCACCTTTAAACTCATTGTGACGGACTTATTGTGACGGACGGGAATCTACGGAACCCTACACTGAGCGTGGCCCGACACGCTCTTGGCCGGTTTTTGCTATTAACATTCGTAGCATTTTTATTTTAATGAGTAGACCATTAGTGACTCAGTAGATTTTTTAGAATAGCTCGGACGTAGAGCATTCCCATAGTTATTGTGATATTTCATTGTTACATTGTAATACATTGCACCGTGTAATGGCAGTGTAAGTGTATCCACTGCCCCGTCTCATGCGGGGACGGGAGACAGGCAGCAGCATCTTCCTGATAACAACTCAAAATAAACATTGAACTGCGTCTGCCAACCCGCCTGCCAAGCGTGGCAACTACGGCACAAAATCAAGGTGATCTGTGGGAAAGCCCCATGTTCAGCAGTGGACATTTATTGGCTGTAATGAAAGCATGGAATATATTGCAAATGTATACTAAAGAAGTGCGTTTTTCTATAGAATAAGGTTGGCAAACGAGCACACAGTCCACCTGATGCTGAGTGAATGCTGTGGCTCATAAACATCTATATCTATCCTCGATTAAGAATCAAAATGCGGATGCGTTGCCACCTCTGAGGGCTAAGATTAAATGCCTCGATTCCAGTTAAAAGGGTCTCCATTGAGATGCTATTTGGCACTGATATTCGATGAGAGCATGGTCCTTCCCTGGTCGAGCCGACCCATTCATGCTGCAACCATAATATAGCTGCAGCATGGCTTTAAAAACGTGCATCCACAATTATTAATAATATGAATTGAAATATTAAATCAACTCACCGAAGTATGTTTATCCTTTTTGAATCCCTCATCAAACTTATGCCCACTGCCTCCGGATTGGAAACCACTGCCATGGGAGCCGCCGGACGCGCCTGTGTGGTGGCCGCCGCCGTGCGCACCGCCTCCGTGATGGATCCGACCATGCAAACCCAGTCTGCTTGGCTCCAAGTCGACTTCCTTCTTCTCAGTTACTGCAGGCAAAGCCAAGGCAGTTGCTAGGCATGCTAGCGACACAATGATCTGTAATTACAGTTTATTTTTATTAGTTTTCGTACATAACGTTGACTCCGTAAGATAGCAACGTGAATGTCCGTTGCGCCTAATCCCGTTGGTGGCTGTTAGAAATTCATCATCTCCTTTGTGCCACATATGTAATATTTATAAAGCAGTGGACTTGTGAAGGGCTGTCATAACGACGATGATGATGAATTTAAAGACTGTAATTTGGGATATACTTAATGTTTATATTTATAGAAACTAACTATAAAATTTATAGAAATGCCAAGTTTCATCAACATCTGTTCAGTAGTTTTTACTTAATTGAGCCACAAACATAAAAACAAACTGAAATTTTTAAATATTAGTAGGACTTTTAGATAACATTTCCCTATTCAAAATGTAATGCGCTTTCTTGTGTATTGGCGGACTTCACATGTATTTGAAATATTTTTATTTCTCAGCAGACACTTAAAAACACAATCAATAATTCAATTTATGGTGACTGGAATCGAACCCGGGCTACTCGCGTTAAATTTACAGCTGGGAAATTTACAGCGAGCGCTTAACTCTTGAGCTACGTTGCTGTCAAAATATAACTACATACATTTAAACAAAGTTTGTTTTGCTCAAATAAGACAAATCATTAAGCTCCTCTACAGTAGGACAGATTAATGGAATTCCTACCATTTATAATTGGACATTTGGATGGCTCCGTGACGCAGTGGGTTTGAATCCCGCACGGAACAAATTTTGTATGGCCTACTAGTAATTATTCCTGGTCTGGATGTTTGTCCTTGTGAAATTTATGTATGTAAATCGCCTCCACATTATAGAGGAAAATTCAGGTATGGGTACCGTTTCTAAGAGAGAGCTGAGAAAATCGTGATTAAAAAATTGAGCGTGTAGACACAAACTTAAAATACATATTATGAAAAGGTAAAAGACAAAAATAATAAAAATGTTAGCGATGGTACTTACGAAGTATTTCATGTTTGCTTGTTTCTTCTTTCCACCCAACGTATGAATAACGCTTCAACATTACAAAAGGCTTTTATATGTGGCTTAATGGAAGATCTAACGTAGATATTATATTACTTTTTAATTGATTCTGCAAGTTCCGTTACTGTAATGATGCTATAACTTGTTTACACGCACATTACAATAAATGTTATATTAAAACTTAAAGACAACATATTTACGTCGTTAATAAATGATATACGTACGAAAGACATAAAAGAACCAGCGATCCGCCGCGGCTTTGAATTGGTGATTTCTGGATTTCAACAAGAGCGCCACCTAGCGGGTCCAAATATGAATCTACATCATGTAGCGACCTAGTCAAACACACACAAAAAATTTTATAAATTTTTTTTGATAAAAAATTTGCCGATTAGATGCAGTTGAGTTTTGGTCTTGTCGCTGGCTTGTGTGGTGTCTGGTTTTGCTCTCGAAGTCTTCTTCTTACCGTATTTTCACTTACAGACTACGAGTTTCCTTCAGCCTACTTTAAACATTAACAGCAGAAAGATGCCGATTTCGCAAAGCAGTCAAGGCAATAAAACGGTCATCTGTCGGGTTTGTGAGACGTCCTCTTCCAGACGCTGGTAATAATCGGCGGTACTCTCTCGTCTCTAAGTATCGTTTATAAACTCTACGCACTGCTGATCGACTCAAATTTAATCTCCTTGCCACGTATTGCTGACTTAGTCTTTCAAGAACGAGAGCTACCACTTGAGCGGCTTCTGCTTCAGTGGTATCCATATTTTGTGGTTAAAAGTAACGATATTTCTGCTCCAACAAAGAATTAAAAGATTAAGTCACTACGATGCACATTTATCACTCATGCGAAAATAATTTTTGTAGTCATCCATTTCTCCGGTAAGTCTAATTTCATCTAATAAATTTAAATGGGTACATTTTCCTTTAAACCGGTACCACTGTTTAGCCCAGATTCTCCTTTTCACTCTCCTTTTTAATATTATTGCCATAATGATAGCCACACAAGCTTTTCCACCTTTTCGGTCCATTTTAGATATTATGTCTGCACTTAACAGTTTTGTGCCCAATACTGATGTGATCCGTAATGAACGTGTAGGGTGTATCGATATGGATCGCGATACGTCATTCCAGATCGCGTCCCAGATTGTGATAAATATCACGCGTGTAGCATTCGCCTTAGGTATACAAATGTTATAGTTACAGTTTAATATACTATATTTCTACAATAAAATGATTTCATTGTGTTATTTATATTATAATTATATTAAAATGTTCAACAATGATGTATGTGAATTATTAAATAATTATAATAGGATATTTACAATACATATATAGTATAAACGAATGTCAAAAATGGTTATAATGCAATGTCATTATAATATGCCTACTGATGCGTCACTTTAATATTCATTAATTGAGTAGAAGCATTTCTCAATTAGAAATTATGAAAATCCTTTTTATAATTGATGAATATTTTATATTTTATGAAAAATATATGAAGCTCTATTGTAGATTTTAGATAATATACCGAAAACACTTTTTCTAAGTAAAGCTGTCTTTGATGAAGTTAAATGAATTTTATTTTTTCGTCGATTGTTTATTGTTTACATTACTGTACAGTTTTTTATATAGCATAAAGGTAATAAAAGAGCACTAAGTTCACCTTATGACAAGTGGATGCTGTGAGCCATAGACATCTACTTTTATCCTCAATTAAGTATAAAAATGCGGATGCGTTGTCTCCCGTGAGGACTAAGATGTTATGCCTAATATCAAGTAAATCGGGTCTCCAGTTCTCTAGACTCACTATATGAAACACGACAGCATTAAGCTTCTATTTTTCTGTAAGAGCGTGGTACTACCTCAAACGAGCCGGAGTCATTCGTGCTGCAGCCATACTATAGCTGTAGCGTGGCTCTACCATGTATAAAAATAATTATTGTCTAGTTATTAAAAAATATTTAAAAAAATTAAATGACTTATGAACCTGAACCTGAACTGATCTTATGGTAAGTAGCTCCCGCAGTCCGTGGACACCTGCAGCCAACTTCACACAAAGAAGGCTACAGGTGCCACCTCTGAGAACTAAGATGGAATACCTCGCAAGTCTGAAACTATATAACACTCTATACCTTTCAGACGCACAAAACATAATATAGTGTGCACATGTAGAACCGGAAACCGTTTTTACTGTTGGTAACTTGCATTGTTATTCTTTACGCAAAATAGATGTAAGTTGTTAGTGGTATGGTGTCTGGACGGTATTAAAAAGATAACTTAACAAGTGGTGAAATTAAAAACAGCACAACCGACTTCAAACAATGTAGTCAATTAAATACGCATTATTAAGGATAACTCAAAAACTACTGTTCTGATAAAATTTATATGGGACCACGTGGGACGCACCAGCTTTCAAATAAAAAATAATAATTAAAATTGGTTCACCTAGAAAAAAGTTGTGAGGTAACGGACATAAAAAAATACAGTCGAATTGAAAACCTTCTCCTTTTTTGATGTCGGTTAAAATAACGGAATCACTTGAAATAACGGTAGGCAAACCTAGAACTTATTCATTGCTTTATCGTTATGAAACAGAGTATAGTATTTGTTAGTCTATGGAAACAAACCAGCTTATGTAACTGGTTTGTATAGGCTCTTTCACGCCACGTGTTTTAGGAGCGTGTTGAAAATTTAAATGACCTTTCTAGAGCTTTCGTCTCAACAAAATATATCGCATTTGATACGATCATGATATAATGATGTTCTTTTTTGTAGTGCGGCAGTCCTTATTGTAGGTTCATAATAAGGACTGCCTGCCATCATATTACACTGGTCAGTAGGGGATTCAAGTAAAATTACACCTCAAGTCCGATTCAATATGACGATTTTATACGATTGTAAGGTAGCCAGTGAATAAATAGTTTTAGTCGTGGATCGTCTTTACATGAAACTCAATTTTAGATTTTTTGATGCTAAACATCTCTTAGACTTCTATGCCGTGACGGCATACATCATGACGCTCACTTTTGCCGTCATGCTCCCTCTACGCCAAGGGTCTCGACTCCATTGTGTGTGCGTGCGAGTATACTATACACTTCGTTGCTTTTTTGTGTGAGTTGTGTTCTGTGTGTGCCCTTCTATTTTTTATTTATTTTACTTAATATTTCTCTATTAATATAAATATATACATTGTACAATATTATATAATTCTTTATTTCGAATAACAAAAAATCCATTGAAATGTTATTGGTTTTCATTGTTTATAAATTTTATCATCAACTATGATGTTTGACATATGCCGGACGTCGCGTTAGGGCCAACTTTTATTTTCTAAAATTTTCCATGTGATGGAGTCGCAAGATAATCATCACACTCTTTCGTCTTGTGGGTGTCGTAAATGGCGCCTTTTTATATAAGTGAAGTGATAAACAAACTTACAGGCCATCTGATGGTGAATGACTATCGTAATCTATGGACTATTGCAATATATGTGAATATATTATTTCTATATGGAAAAAGAAGCCTATATATGCGTCGTCATCTCTGAGGACTAAGATGGAGTATATCACAGCCCGTGATTATACTGGTTCTTCATACCCTTCAGACTGGAACACGGAATCTTAGACTTCTTTATCTATCTTCAAGTAATATCGTCCAAACCGGATTTCGATCAAAGCGGTCAGTCTCTTCGGAGACGAGTCATGTATGTGGGTGTGCAAAGACAACAGAAGCAACGGCTTTACTTGCTTTCCGAGGCTCGGAGATGAAACTCCGCTAACTTCCTGACTCCAGGCTGATACTAAGAATTTCTTGATAGACTGACAGACTCGAGAAACTCAATAAATCTTGGCTAGACCCAGGATTCAACCCGAGACGGACGGGTAAGCGGGTAAGCAATCGTGCTTATAGCCAGACAGTCTCAGCCAGTGGCAGTCAATGTCAGTAATCTGCAAGTGGATTGCTCTCGAATGTATCACAGTTATGTAATATTTGTCGTCTCATAGCGCGGTGACTGCAATGCCGCGGCTTGGGTTCGAATTCCGGACGTAACAAGTATTGTGTAAGATAAGACGCACAAAATATGTTTCGGGCTTGGATATTTTATATAAGGTTTTTATTAAACGTAACCTTTGCACTAGAATTTTTTCCTGTATGTTGGGAGCAGTTTACATACATAAAGAGGAATGCCCACTCTTCATAGACATTTCGGCCATGGGTGCCCACATATAAAAGCATATAGATATGATAATATACAATTAAAGGAATGAAATGGTTAAGAAATTGGTTTAAAAAAAGTCGGGAATTTTAAGATATAAAAGTTTTTATTTTCACAAATACAGTTTTTTAACAAATAATTTTACAGATGTTATCGCATTTAATTTCTTTGATTTTTAATTCCCGACTTTCGGGTGCTTTCCGGCACACATGGTCATGGGGGATTGAGGTGACTGGTGTACCGAAATCAGTGTTAACTTGGAGTAACTTCAGCTTTTTAATAACTATTTATGGTCCGATCTACGCAGAATGAACTAACTGTCCTGAAGTCTTGCGTGGTATGCTTGGGTTTAGTTTTAATTTTATTAATTACAGTGTCCCAAGCAGGTGGGAATACCCAGCTTCATTCTCTATTGAAATTAGAATGTTTGAATCTGGGTGCAATACATTACCGACTTCAGATTGCAACGAGGATGAACTAGATGATTCAGATGGTTCCCGTTCTGCAGTTGAATGTGATGCTGCTCTATCAAACCTTCGCCAACAATTATGACACACACGAGATGACTTTGGCAACTGAAATAATATTAAATAAAAAGGTGAAAAAGTGAACTAAATAAAAATAAAATAGATTTGTTTCCTTTAAACTCAAATACATATAAAATATTTATCAAGTTAATTGTTACTGCACAAAAGCAGACTTAATGGCCTATATTATTTAATAATTAAGCACTTAAAAACTACCAGTAGTCCAAAAACAATGAAAAATCAATTGTCTCATTACTTGGTAGTTGGTAAAAACGGTAGCAGTCTATCTGGTGGTGACAAGCTAATCTTATTGCCATGTTATAAATAAGCTTGTATGTTTATCAGATATAGTTTGTGTGGATGTAATCAGAGTAAAAACATGTATCACTATCAGATATGAGCACACACACTTAATAAATTAAAAAACACATACCTCACGTGGTGCAATTTGATGGGCAATTTCATTCCTTATGAGTTCCTCACGTGGAGAATCAGACCCAAACAATGTGTGTGATCTTATTCTCAAAAGTGACTTGCCACAGCTGATACGTACATGTCCATGACTATTAATTGGTGAATTTTCCTGTTCGCTAGTTGGATGTCGTATTTGATTCCAGGCTGCAGTCTTAACATGCGTGGCATACTACACTATCACTCGAAACTTGTACCTAATAAAGAAGCCATAATTATTATATCAATTGATATAATTATAAGACAACTCAGTTAATAAGCATTGCTGCAATTGTAGAATGACGAAAAGGAAGAGATGACACATGATTGTAACTATTTACCTGCTGTGGTCGAACCTATTCTTGTATAAGATTTCGCAGTTCTGGAATTTCCAACAAATGCCTTCGTGTTTTCGCTATATGATGGGAAAAAATATCAGAGTCCATTTATAAGGCTAGTTCGTTACTTCGATAACAAATTCACAAAAATAAAAACAAACAAAGTAACACGCAAATGAATTCTACATGTGACTATTTATATAGGTATAGATATAGTTGTGAAATGTGAACTAAATTGTGATTTCATTCCATGACAGGGCCTAGCTGCCATGTTGCCACTTAACTGACATAAAATCGATTAAAAGATATCGATTTTTATTCGATTAATAATATCGTTAAAAAACAATCTTTGAGGTGCTTTAAGTTCTGCACACTTTTTAAAATATATTTTCCTTTATTTATTTAAATGCTATTTGAAATGTATTTTTAAGAACAGTTAGTTTGTGCAGTAGCGTTTTGTTAAGCTTTAACCTTTTGAGCGCCACGCCAAAAACGCATTACCGTGTCCTGTACGCCAAAGCGCCAAAACAAAATAGTGTTGCCAAGAGTTGATATATCGATAACGTAAAATAACTTGTTTTTGTTGGTTTTTTATGCTATAAATGACCCTTTATAAACTGTATGTTTTATTTAATCTTGTGCTGTCATCCACTCTTTTTATATATGTACTTTGTACATATAAACATAAATAAAAAACAAACAATAACAATAAAATAGTAGTAAACCACAGCACTACTCTCCATCCTAATGACGACACTGTCACGACTGGACGACAACGGCGTAGCTGACCTTCCTTTTTTAAACATTCTTAGAATGTTGTGTATCGATTTCAAAATCGATCTAACCGAAATATACAGACATCGATTCATAATATTTTATGTGTCGGGGAAGGCGTAGACCAAGTGAAGCACAGAAGAAAAGTCTTACACTCTTATGACAATGGGGATTTGATATGATGCTGATGCTGCTAGATGATTTTGAGACTGAGAAAGAAATGGCACAACACAAAATGAAAAATTGCTCTTCACACCTTAAGTAAAAAAAACTTTAATTGTAATTTTGTATTATTATTAAAAAAGGTACATAATTATTCATTTATCAACAATTGTATATAATTATTCGCACTAGGTAAATCAGCCTTATAATATGAAAATCTTGGTCATGGAATAAATAAACATAATTGTTCACCAATCAATCAAAAATTCAATTCATCAATCAAAAATCAAAATTCATCATCACCGACGCTTTCCGAAATCCGAATGAGTTCTGAGGAATCGTTCATGTTGCATTGCTCTACTTTTCTCGGTAATCACTTATGACATCATCAGGGTGTCGTTTATCCTTGATCACGGTGCCCAGTGAACTGATTTTCGATAACGCGCTAAAGTTGAGAGTTGAGATATTAGATTTATTATGCGAAGATGTGGTGATAACATTTTTTTTATTATGTAGCTAATTATAGTTTTATGTTTCTAACCTTTAATTTTATTCAAATATCAATAATAATAATAGAAAAAAAAAACACCATTGAGCTGAATTTTGGATAGTTTTCAAAAAATCTATGCTTCCCGCGTTTGACATTAGCGGTCAACCATAGACGACTTTGGCGTGCTGGACTTATATAAAAATCAATTTTTATTGGTTCAATGTTTCTTAGTACTTGTGGCTCTAGAAGACTTGTTTTTTATACTCACATGTTGCTGGGTTATTCCTATTTTGAGGAGTGTAGAATTAAAATACCTGTAATAATTTTCCAATATCTATATTTCATTTGTTGAGAGCCGGGTTTTTTGTCAACTATAGACGTCGTTGGCGCTCAGGGCCCGCAGGTGTTGGTCAAGTATAGGCGACTTTGGCGCTCAAAAGGTTAAAGGATTCATGGTAAATCAGCTGAAAACTAACTTGTTTCGTTATCATAACATGATTCTATTTTAAATGTATTGTTATAAACAGATAAGAATAACTTAACAGATCTTCTTTGAAAACAGATAAGAATAACAGTTCTTATCTGTTTTCGAAGAAGATCGGTTAAGATTAACAGTAAAATTGTGCCGTAGCGTTTTGTTACTCTCTAAAGAATTCATTGGAAATCAACTAGTAATTCGCTTGTTTATCATAACATAATAATTATTTAAAAATTATATTAGTACTGTAATGATGACACCGTAAATAATCGATCGAAAAAGAGAATCGATTTTTTAAATGTGTTTTGTGATTGGCAACACTTTTTTTTTATTCACAAACTAATGACATAATGATCTACCTAATTTTTATTATTATCTTTTCGGTACTTTTAATTTGTGCAAAAATATTCCCATTGTTTGAGGATAAATGAATACCGCGATTAATAACCATAAATAAAGATATAATTTTTTAACAAATGCACATTGTTGGGCGTTCCATGGCCGAAAATGGGCGTCCCCCTTTCACAAGGGCAAACATTCAGACTAAGGACAAACATGAACGCTAAGGGCATTTCAACTGTCTGTTTCAACACTAAGGACAAACTAAGGACAAACATTCAGATCCGAACAATTATTTTTAGGTAGGCCTTAAAAATACTTGTTCCGTGCGAGTTCGAACCCGCGTCTTTCAACCCTGCAACTCATTACTTAGCCACTACGTCCACGGATATTTGTTTATGAACAACTAAGGCCTCCGCGATATAACAGAAAATTTTAGGGTAGGGTTGTGGGATAATGTTTTAAACAAGTCTGCGTTATCACTGAATGGAATTTAATGTTTTTTTTTTCTGGAAAGCTGTTATCTTACGATATATACGTATTTATAAAAACGTAGCTTTGTGAAAGGACTATGGTTCGTTTATGAAGCAATTTTTAACCGGGAGTAGCCTAACCTTGTGACCCGAATTATGGAGGCTATTAAAGTTTTATGGCCTATTGTTAACCGTAATGAACGCACGATATTTTTATTATTTGACCAGTCCGTTAGCTCAGAACCGAATATTTAAACATTTATAGGATTTGTGAATGTGTATTGTATTATTGTTATTAGGTTCTTTTTAACAGTAGCTTGCTCGGTAGACATTTTTCTGCCCTTTCCGATAGGTGACGACATGTGGTTCACTCCGAGTTCAGCCTGGACTTTTTACAGTATAAGTATAGGATATTATTAACAATCTTCCATAGATTTTGTAACGTCCGTTTATACATACCAAGACGATAGAACTCCGCGATAATATACAAAGCAACCCGTAGACAGAGAAACCTATAGACAAATTGACGCCTTCTTTCGCATTCGCATACGAAAAAGATAGATTTATACATACGTCTTGCATAAAAATTAGACAGTGCGGTGTGATTGTTTGTCCCTTTCTCCTTTCCGGTTTTTTGTTTAGCAAACTACACTTTGCTAAATAACTTTGACAGTCCGTAGCGAGGAGTTTACAAGTTGGTTTAAGGTGGCCCTAGTCGATAGTGGGCGGGGTTAAAATGCATGCTATCTCAGCCGACATCACGTGCGAAGGGGATAGACGCTGTGATGAGCAGTAAGAAGCTAGTGCGCACACACGTGCGCACTCGTGAGTGACGCAAAGCGGCGGCTTCATCGCGTGCCTACATATTGCGATTCTTTTTTTGAATGAGAACATAAACTCAAACCGCAATTGAAAGCTCCGTGGCGCAGTGGCTGCGCCACTGGGGGCCGCGGTTTCGAATCCCGCACGGAACAAATATTTGTATGGCCTACAAATAGTTGTTCCGGGTCTGGATGTTTGTCCTTGTGCAATTTATGTTTGTAAACTGCCTCCACGATACAGTAGAAAAACCTACTGTGGGGGTAACGTATTTTAAAAAGAGAAAAGAGAGAGAAAACAAATTGGTGTTATTATTATGAACCCAATTTAGTTGTTATTATGAAAGTTCTTATGTGAATTTAAGTAGATGTTATTATATAATAATTTCATTGATTTGTTTTTACCTACTTTTTAACCGACTTCGAAAAAAGGAGGCGGTTCTCAATTCGTAGTTTTTTGGTTATGTATGTTCTGTTCCCCGATTTCTCGAAGATGCCTGAACCGATTTGGAAAACTATTTTTTGGTCTGAAAGAATATACTTTCCAGATGATTCCATGGTGATCGATGATGGTCAGATCAGGATCTGATGATGGGGATCTTGGAGAAATCGAGGGAACTCTTCAATAAATGACAGCAAATCAACCGCGATTGCTGCTATCGCGTATCTATGCATTCTTTACGCAACCACACGTATATTGCCGACCCACTAAAGGACATACTCTCAATTTTATATAACCGACTACTAAAACAGAAAAAAGTGTAAAATAATTATGTTTTTTAATGTTTGTATTTTATTGTAGGTTGTGCAAACATTACTGTAGGTACTATGTATTCTAAATAGGTATTTATTTACCATAGCTAGTTAGCTATAATAGCCCACAGGCAACTTCCCGAAAAGGAGCGCGCGAAATTTTATAAACAGACCTTTGGGAGTCTGGATGTTATGAAAAATCTATTGAATGTATCTGATCAAAATAAAATTATTTGTTTTTGAACAACTAATCTATCCCTGTATGGTAACTGTTTTGCAATTTTTGTTCTTCTTATGGTATTTATTTCCGCCCAAAGATGTGCTAAAACTACTGTTGAAATTCGGAATTTTCAACGCTTATAACTTTTAAACATAATCTTTTTTTTACTTTTTTGTTTCCATACAGGGCTAGATAATGATGAGACAAATTGAAATCATTTTTTATTTTGTACGTACACCATCAAACAGTGGAGTAATCGCCAGACTACGTTTGTATGGAAGAACGATTGTATAGTGTAGCCCTTAAGTGAGAAAAAAAAGTGTTCTGTGAGCTTAAGATTGGTGAATCTTGTTCAGTTCAGTTCTTAGAATAGTTAAAATTTTTATCTAAATATGTTAAAAAGTCATAAAGTTTATTGTATAACCTAAAACTACGTTATCGTCCTTTCTCACTCGAGGCCACGCTAATCATTATTCTAACATAGGTTTCTTTATGGTTATAAGACAAACGAGACATATATATGACAAACAATATTCAGTCTTTAATATTAAGATGTATATTCAAATTTGACAATTCTAACATTCTTTTTTAATTTATTCCATATTGAACCTTACCTACATAATG
Organism: Parnassius apollo; assembly: GCA_907164705.1. Taxonomy (NCBI): domain Eukaryota; kingdom Metazoa; phylum Arthropoda; class Insecta; order Lepidoptera; family Papilionidae; genus Parnassius; species Parnassius apollo. Next base: position 1,299,791 of record CAJQZP010000858.1, on the reverse strand, counting down.
TATTGTATATAAACCCAGTAATTTACAAAAAAAATCTTGTTGAGATATACACTTATTTTGATAATCAAATCATTATCTGCTTTCAATGTTAAGGCAGTGATGTAGCGACGGAGGTGGTCACAGAAAAAATAACACAACAATTCAGTAGTTAAAGTCGCGTTTAAGTTATAACATACAAGATAATGTTAGGTTTTGTTTACTGTAACATATATAAGACAATTCGTGTAATTTATAGGGAATCGGCGAAATAAACGTTTGTGTTGCTCTGAAAAAACAAAGTTTTATTAGTATAAATTATTTGTACATTTGTATTTTTCACTTAACTACACCTTACAATAATCACTAAACATACCTGAAAAAACAAAGAAACGACATTAAAAGTTATTACACTTGTCGATTCCCTTTATTAGTTATTTTATTATTATCCGATTGTTTACGTGTTTTACAATTTTAACATTTTACTGACGCCATCTTCGAAACTGTCTGCTTTATCTATAGTCCACTCAAATACCTTGACAGCGCCATCTATCAAGTAGCGAAGTAAATTGTTTCTGCTTTACCGACTAACCATAAAAGAATTTAATAAACAATAACAAAACTTAAAGAAATGTAATTTCTTTACAACTCCTCCCCCAGGGCAGAAAATTTCATCGAAATTTTCGGTAACAATACCTAAACTTACTTACAATTATTATAATAGTTATAACTAAATCATACTCGTTGTATATCATGTTCTTAACTCGGTTCTTTATTTAAGAACTGGAATGAGCTTTGTGACGTGAAAAAGATTTGACTCGGATTTTCTGTGTCCTGTATCTATTCTATATATTGAAGATGATATTTTTTCTTCAATTTTAAAAGGTCCAATCCTTAGCTCATCCAGTTTTTTCCTATTTAATTTATGTCCATTCTCAATATATACCAAATCACCCCTATTGAAACTATAGTCTTTTCTTTTTTCTGTCAATCAACATTTTATTATAGTTATGAGATTTTATTGTATTTTGTAACGCTTTTTTTCCTATCTTCCATCCATTCCTCTATTCTTTTGCCTTGTTTTAATTCCTTTGGCACAATTGTAACATCTGTCCCATCTAGTAGGTATCTCGGTGCGAAGCCGGTGACTGTATGCTCCGTGTCGTTGTATTTACTTACACAGTTATGAGCAATTGTTGTCCATGCTATGGTGTTAGGTTTTTCATTTATCTGGCATCTTATTTTGTTGACCAGCGTTTGATTTAATCGCTCATTTAAGCCATTTGAAAATGGTGAATTTACTGCGGTGAAAACTAGCGCAATTGATTTGTCATTCAAAAACGTCTTAAGCTCCTTTGAATTTATTCCAGGGTACTGGTCTGCTAGAATAATATCGATATCATTTAAGTTCGTTATATTACTAACCAGTTTTATGAAGTCCTTTGCATTCTGTGTCTTCGATGTTAGTATATATGCGTAACGAGTGAAGTGATCCACTAGAAGATGTAGATATCTCTTCGTCGACCGCGAGCCTCCGAAGCCTCCAATTGTGTCTATGGAGATAATTTCAAATGGTTTTGTGGCGGGTCCTAAGTGTGACACTAGGCCATATTTAGCTTGTCCTCTTGTTTTATTCTTTATACATATATCGCAAGTTTTACAAATATTATTTATGTTTGCTGTTAATTTTTTTGCTGTATATCTTGTACCAATTGCTTTTTGCATTTGTCTTACACCTATGTGACACATATTTTCATGAATATTTTTTATAAATTTTATACTGAAATCTTCCGACAGTATTATTTTTTCATGTTTTTTTACTTTTTTATAAAATATGTTGTTTTTGTATGTCAAATTATTCTTGTTATCATGTATATCTTTATTTTTCTCTTGATCTGTGATGATATCTTCTAATTTTACCAAATTTACTATTTTTAATTGTTCATCAATATCTTCGTTTTCATTCAGTACCGGGTTTCTGCTTAAGCAATCTGCTTCCAAATTTTCTCTACCTGGAGCATATTTTATCTGAAAGTCATACTGCGATAAATAATACATTAGTTCTCCCAATTCTTCATCAGGTCTAGATTTAACATTCATGTTCTCCAACGGTTTGTGATCTGAATATACTGTGAATGGTTTCCCTATTAACCAATATTGCCAATATCGTACTGCTTCTTTAATAGCCAGACATTCTAAGTATATTGCTTTTTTCTTTTTTTGGGATTCATTTAATTTTCTTGAAAAATAGGCTACTGGCTTTTCTTTTCCGTCTGGCTGAATTTGTTTTAGCACTGCTCCAATACCTTCCAATGATGCATCTGTGTATATATTTACTGGCAAGTCTTGATCATAAATTTCTAAGATGGGTTGTGAGCAAAGTAAATCTTTTATTTCTTCAAATGAGTTTTTACAGTCCGTTGACCAAATGAATTTTTGATTTTTCCTCAGTAAATTATATAGGGGCTCTAATATAATTGTGCTCTTGGGTATGTATTCATGGTAGAAATTAATTTTCCCTAAAAATTGTCTGACATTTTTTCAGAGTTTTTGGCGTAGGGAATTCTCTTATTGAAATTAAATTATCTCTAACTGGTCGAACTGTATTATTTTCTATTATGTGTCCAAGATATTTTACAGAATTCGACGCAAATGTACATTTTGTAAATTTTAGTCGAAATCCTTCTTGTTTTATTGCTTCCAGTAATTGTGATAAATGGTTTATATGTTCATTATAAGACTTTGAAAACACCAGGATATCATCTATATAATTAACAGTAAAATCAGTTAATTGATGTTTTCTTAGTATGTTGCTCAGGATTCTTTGAAATATTGCGGGAGACGATTTCAAACCGAAGGGTAGACACGTCCATTGAAAGTGGCCTTCTTGTGTAACAAAAGCTGTTTTTTTTCTGTCTTCAATTCGCAGTGGGATGGACCAAAATGCAGAGTTAATATCTAATGTTGAGAAGTACTTGCAGTTTCTTGTTTTTATTACCAAGTCTTCAATTAACGGGAATGGTTGAGCTTGTGGTGTTACTATTTTGTTGAGATCTCTGAAATCAATACATAATCTGTTTTTTTTATTATCTTCTTTCTTAAAAGCTAAAGTTACAGGTGCTGCAAACGGGCTGTATGATTCTTCTATAAGATTTTTTTGAAGTAATTTTGCCACCTGCTCTTCTATCTCTTTTTTGTCCTCCATTGAACATCTATAGGGCCTTTTACTACAGTATTTGTCCGTTAGAAGGTCGATATGTGCTTCATAGTCTCTTACTGTTCCAATGTCGTATTTATCCTTCGCAAAACTCGATTTATATTTGTCAATCAGTGTATTTATTTCAAATTCTTGTTGAGCATTTAAATTACCCATTTTTATCTCAAAATTTTTTTCATTTACATGTTGATTGAAATTTATAGAGAATTTATTAGAGTAAAATTGTGCATCACTCTTACCTTCCTTAGAAGTCAATTTCTCATTTAATTCCATGTCAGTGTTGTCTTTGGTTTTTTGTGTGATTTCCAGGTTTTCATTCTGAACTAATCTAAACTTTTTTATCATGTCTAGTCCAATAAGGAAATCATATTGAAAATCTTTTCCATCCACAATATACACGTCGCATTTTTTTTCTATGTTTAATATTTTAATTTTTATTGTTGTCAAACCTCCTGTACTCTTCACACCATTAATTGTTACTAAATTTGCATTACTAAACTCTCTTTTTCCTTCTTCTTGTTTTAGTTTTATTAATTTGGAATTAATCAAGGACACATTAGATCCTGAATCATATATGCCAAAAACGTTTAGTTTTTCATCTAATGTAAGTTTGACTTTGATTAATGGTGTGATTGTTAGTTTTTTGGATCTTTATCATTTAATTCAAGATCTAATATAGTATTGTTTATATTCCTGTAGTGATTTCTCTTGTTTTCTTGTTGCTCACTTTTTTTAAACCAGCATTTTTCTTCTGGGTGATAACGAGTTCCCTTGTTCAAATTTTCACAGATTTTGCAGGCTTGATATTTATCAGATTTTCCTTTATTTTCAAATGTGTCTCGTTTTGGTCTATAGTAGGTATGTTTATTTGTTGTATGCTCAAATTTTCCAATTTCATTGAAAAGACTTGCAGTGGATGTAATAGATTCCTTATCAATTTTGCCCAATATGTAATCTGGTAGGCCAGTTGCGATAAGATTTATCATCGTCTGTGTATCTATGTGTTTATTTACCTCTAATAACAGCCTTTCCTTTTTCGTAGCATATTCCAGTGCTGAACCCGCTTGAAATTTATAGGCAAATGCATATTTAACCTGTGACCAACCTTTATTTCCGTATGTCTCAGTAAAGTTATTCTTCCAAACAGTCCATTCTGAATTTACAGTGAATTTTATCAACATACTAGTGTACCAATCATGGCATTGTTTCTCTAGTAGATGCTTTAAAGTCTCAATTTTCTCTGTATCCTGTAGTATTTCGAATCGTTCACACTCATTCTCAAATTCACCTATCCATTGATTCACATTGGAATTTTTTCCTGAAAATTTTTCAATTAAAAATTTTTCAGATGTTTTTCCTAGGTTTTTATTTCCAGACTCGACGTCGCAGTTTTTGTGAACTAGTGGTCTGGATTCCTCTGCAATTTCATCTAAATATTGATCTCCAAACTGTAAATTTTCGCCTTCATCTAAATAGATTTTTTTTCAATTCCGGAGATAATGGAATCCACAATTTACGTATTTGATGTCTTTTTTTTAGAGAATTCTTGACCTTCGTGAATACCTCTGTGCTCACAATACCCGTGTGTTTGCTTGCAGGCTTCATTTCGTCCGGAACATTATAATTACGTCCATCGGGTGTTTCAATTGAGGTTATACAGATTACATTTGTTTTGCCATCACTTGCCGCTAATACCGCAAAAGTAAATCTTAACTTCTCCATTTTCTTAAACTAGAAATGTCGTTTTATAAGACAATTCGTGTAATTTATAGGGAATCGGCGAAATAAACGTTTGTGTTGCTCTGAAAAAACAAAGTTTTATTAGTATAAATTATTTGTACATTTGTATTTTTCACTTAACTACACCTTACAATAATCACTAAACATACCTGAAAAAACAAAGAAACGACATTAAAAGTTATTACACTTGTCGATTCCCTTTATTAGTTATTTTATTATTATCCGATTGTTTACGTGTTTTACAATTTTAACATTTTACTGACGCCATCTTCGAAACTGTCTGCTTTATCTATAGTCCACTCAAATACCTTGACAGCGCCATCTATCAAGTAGCGAAGTAAATTGTTTCTGCTTTACCGACTAACCATAAAAGAATTTAATAAACAATAACAAAACTTAAAGAAATGTAATTTGTTTACTGTAACATATACAGTTTAAATGTAGGTTAGGCAAAGTAAAATGGCGTCAACGCAATCACTAACGCTCCTCTATCTTCTGCATTCCCTTCTCTGTTACTTTGGTCATATGTTTGGCTATCTAACCAAGACGTCCCGAGGATTGGCTATATTTTTTCAACTGCAAGAAAATTCAATAATTTAAACACGTAATTGACAAAGGAGTGCCATTTTTTTATAGACTAGAGGTAACGAACGAGCGTGCGGTTGATAGATTTCTACATCCATCCTCAATTAAGAATAAAAATTCGCTTTGTCAGCCTCGGATGCCTCGTTTTCCAGTAAAAAGGGTCTCCGGTTCTCTATACTCACCATACGAAACACAGCAGCATTCACTGCTATTTTATGCTGGTATTCTGTGAGAGCGTGGTTCCACCCTGGTCGAGCTGATACATTCGTGCTACAATGATTTTTTAGCGGCAGCTTGACTCTACCACGTATAAATAAAACCATTGAATTAACGTGTTAGTACACTCGTACTGGAAGTGACGCTAGAACTGACTCGTATCGAAGCCCGCGCCTGCCTCACAAACTTTTTTCGCGGTGTCTGTGCTAGTACGTTATACCCGTTACTTCAGACACAGAAGCTTTTTTATTCAATATAGATTATAAATAATAATTATTGAAAGTAACTTTTTTTATTTACTACTGGTCCGAATAAATATCTCTGTCTCACGAAGAACCAGTAAGAAGCCCAACAAGACGTTTTAAAAAAAATATCGGCTTACAATCATGTGTTACAATTAACAACACATAACAAATTAGAAATAGCTTGGTAGCAATGACCACGAGTTGTTATCATCCATAAATTCTTTAATATTATAATAACCCTTTTTATACAAACTTACTTTAATAAAGTTTTTAAACTTTGTGCAAGTCACATTTTGTCACATTTTCTGAGATTTTGTTGTAAAAGCGCATACATCGCCTCAAGAATGAATGACCCGGTGGAGTCGAGTAACTGGTACTACTAGCTTGTGTTAATAGATAAAACTAAGATTTTATGTACACACCTACAACTCTACAAACTAGCTACAAATAATATTACTAATAGTTTCGTTACGTCCTTAGAATTTAAGAAACACACCTACCAAAGCATCGCTGTTCTTTACTTCTCCGTTTCCAGATTTTCCACCAGCAGCATTACGTCCATTCACGTTTCTTAAAACCATCGAACCTACCCTCTTGCCAATCATCATCTTGCCAAGACCGAAGAGACCCTCGTTAAATCCTAAACCGGTTCCCAAGTCGAGTGTGATTTTACCTAAAAACGGCAGCCGCAGCCCGATTCCGGCTTCTGATCCAACGTCTCCGGTTGACCGAGCCGTACATAAGGTCAGACAAGTCAATAGCACCACTACCTGCATTTCATAAAATTTTAAGTTTCATAATTAGCCTTTAATTAAAATGTTAAGTTGACAAGGTTTTAACGACGCACAGTAAGCGCATTAAATACGAACAAACAAACATTAATTTTATACTTATGTTGAACTATATTATTGTTACAATGTTACGTGTAGAATCCTGAACGAAATTATCAAACATCTACTCACTATGAGCTTCATATTTCTGCCGTCGTGGTTATTGACCACTCAGGTTGTTATGACCAGTTTTATACGCGGCTGTGTCTAAGTCGTTTGATGCCCATTAACTGATATTACGTGAGATTGATACATTAATTAATGTTAATATTCAATATTGATACCATTATTATAATTATTATTAAATGTTAGTGACGCAAACGAATGTGTTTGTGCTTATTGTATTTAATACGATAGTCATTTGTATTGTATACTTTTTAGCCGATATAAATAAAACATGTGTGCAGTTCACAAGCCGTAGAAGTGAAACCTTCAGAAAAAGACTACGAAGTGTCGCACAAACAGGAGACCGAGATAATAGGAAAAACTATACTGTATTCTATATCATTCTCTCACGGGTTAAATCCTATAGATATGTTTGTCTCTTTTAAGTGTCTGCTTTTGCTTGTATCATTTACTTTTTCATTTCATCGAGTTTAAATTTAAATTTTCACTTCAAAAGAAAGGAGGCTAACAATTCGTATGTTTTGTATGCATGTGCTTGCGTGGTCACTCGTGCACCTGTGTCTCCGATGACACTGACCGCCGGACTGGAGGTTCATTCGGTCTGGAGTACATTGTTATTAATATAATAAGGTAACCGTGGTGTTGTGGTGGCAATCGTTCCGTGGATGCAGTGCGAGGCGACGGAGGGAAACTGAAACATGTGATGGACAGCAGCACTTTTCGATAACACGTCGTTAAGAATAAAACACAGCGGTTGTCAACTCGCCTGCCTTGCCTGTGGGGCAATCTATGGAGAGGAGGTTCGTGTTCACCAGTGGACGTTTGATGTATTATATAAAATTAGACCATGGCACGGCTTCTTAAGATTATATTAAAAGTATTTTCTTTATTTACAGGTAACAATGAGGCTGTCGACAGTCCAGGAATCAAGTTTTTGAGTAAAGATTGCCACCTTTATTCTTATTACTAAGGTAAAGGTAAAGGTAAGGTGTTTGGCAACACAAATTCTGCAAATGTAAAGTGAAAAAAATCAACTTTAACAAAATATGTAATTATATAAAATTTTATTTTATAAAAAATAATTATATAAGATATATAAAAGCCGACCTCAAAAGAAAAGATCCTTTTACATTATGATGTCGGTGCTAAGACATAGTGTATAAAAAATTAATTATTATATACATTTAATAATTATTATATTTAATTGTTCTTGGTTGGATTTTTTTTTATTTGATTACTTATCCTTTTAAATTACCTTGGAAATATCACAATATCAATGTCGTCTAAATAGTTAACATTAAAAAATTAAACATATTATATATTGTTACTTTTACGGGTGGTATTTTTCTCAAAATTTATGTGGTGCTATCACTTTTTTTTTTAAAGAATAAGGGTGACAAAAGAGTACACGGTCCACCTGATGGTAAATGGATGCTGTGCTGTATAGAAATTTACAGAATCAAAACGCAGATACTTAGTAAAAAAGGGTCTCTGGATCTCTCACTCACCATACGAAACACACCAGTATTAAGCTAGTATTCTGTGAGAGCGTAGTCCTTCCCCGGTCGAGGCTATAGTACTACTAGTGAATTATGACCTATATCTTAAAAAAAGAGTCATTATATAGTTTCTCAATTAACGACGAAATCGCGTTAGATATACATAAAAAACATACTGTACTGTGACTTGCTGTCCCCATTATGTGAAATGTCGAGCTACCCGAAATTTAGCATGTCTTCGATATATTTAAATCTCACAGACTAGGTTTCCTCACGATTTTTTCATTCATCACCGAGCACGTAGTAAATAAACATTTTAAAATGTGATTGACAATTTTAGTCACGACAACAAATTGCCCGATTAAAATTCGATTCCATGTTTTTATATATAACTAGCTTGCCAGGCAGACGTTGTTCTGCCCTTTTCGACGACCCTTTGTCATGTCCTACTAAAATCCTTAAATTAGCAACAAACATTGTGGGTCACTCACGGGCAAAAAAAAACTACCCTATCTCTCAAGTAGGGACTAAACTGCACACGGTGTGCAAATTTGATTAAAATCGGTTAAGTAGGTTAGGAGTCCATTGCGGACAAACAACGTGACACGTAATTTATATATATATATATATATATATATATTGAGATGTTGCCCGATATCTTTATGAACTGAGAACCGACTTGATGATATTTTTTTATTCCAATATGTTGTAATCGGAGATGGATGGATATAAATTAGGAAAAAACATTCGAGGTGGCAAATAGGAGATGAGATTTTAATTTATTTTTTTTTTGCGCCCGAAGCAAATATGGGCAACCCTCCGGGAAGCGGGGGGAGGGAGGTTGAGAATGCTCATAGCATACCACGCAGCCGGCTGCGTGGTTATGTGGAGACTTTTACCCACTAAACTCAACCTTTTAGGAATTGGCTTAACGATCTGACTAGAGATCTCTAAGCCGTATACGAACGCGACCTTCCTTGGCAGAAAGGAGGGCGCAAGCGGCGAAAAGCCGCTTAGAAGAGTGCCTTACTAAGGCAGATTAAGGGATGTGTTATGTAGGCTCAGCCTGAGCCGCCAGGAGGCAGTTCAGGTCAGCCGAAAGCTTGTTGGGGGGGTCCGAGAGAGAGTTTCTCGGTCTGCGCACACTATAGCGAGTGTGGATAGGGGCTGCATAGGCAGCTGTCTCACGAATGAGATGATTTGGGTGGGACTCTGAGGCTTTGAAAAATCTCTCAGAGAGTGATTTAAGGAACTGCTGGATTGTTGGGAGCTCTAAGTCTCGATGTAGGTCGGCATTACGGACATAATAAGGCGAGTTAGTGGCCCTACGACAGAATAGATTTTGAACTATTTGAAGTTCATTTATAGCTTTGGGCTTAGCATGTGCGAAAATGGGGGCCGCGTAGGTCATGACAGGTCGTATGCAGACCTTATATATGGTTCGCTTGTTGCGGAGGGACATTTTACTGTGTCTGCCCAACATGCTGTTGAGCCTACCCATGTAAAAACGTGCGGTGCGAGTAACCTTCTTGATATGGGGCTCGAAAGTGAGCCTTGCATCAAGGGTGACGCCTAGGTATTTGGCTTTAGTTTGCCATGGGACAGGGGTTCCTAACATCCTGATTGGCGGAGTAGTGGTGAGACGACGTCGTTTATATTCGAAGCAAACGGCGGAGCTTTTCTCCGGGTTTACGTCGATACGCCATTTTTGGAACCAAGCTCCTAAGTCGCTTACTGACTTTTGGATCTTGTTCCGAATCTGTGGTAGTGAGTTGCCTTTGGAGTAAAGGGCTGTGTCATCTGCAAAGAGGGCTAGTTTGACACCATTCGACGGGATAGGGATGTCGTTGGTGAATAGTATGTATAGGAGGGGACCAAGCACAGAGCCTTGAGGGACACCGGCTTTTATTTGACGGGTAGAGGATAGCGTGCCTTCGTGTCTAAAACGAAAGGTACGATCCTTCAGATAGGAGGCTACAAGGCGAACGAGACTGTCTGGGAGGCCTAAGTCGTACAGTTTGTAGATAAGGCCCTCGTGCCAGACTCTGTCGAATGCCTTGGCAATGTCAAAGAAGACCGCGATGGTTTTTTGACGGCGAGGGTAAAAACCGCTGAGGATGTATTCCACTATGCGGTGAACTTGTTGGGGGCACGAGTGTTTGGCTCGAAACCCGAATTGTTGTGGGATGACAAGAGGGTCGCCGTCTGTGGGAAACAAATGGCGCCTCAAGCGCACGAGAATGACTCGTGCGAAAAGATTGCCCATGGCCTTGAGGAGGCTGATGGGACGGTGATTGGAGGGGAGATGGAGAGGTTTGCCTGGCTTGGGAATGCCAATGACAGTTGCCTCTTTCCAAGAGGTGGGAAAGTAACTGAATTCGAAGCAGGCGTTAAAGATAATGGCCAGTAAGGCGATTACCTGCTCCGGGAAGTGTTTGAGGGCTTGGTTGGAGATACCATCCGCACCCGGTGCTTTTTTGGGTTTAAGTCCTTTGATGGTAGATGAAATCTCATCTTTGGACACAGTGATAGGGTCAGAGGCGGTAGGGGGCGAGTTCCTGCGTCGGACCTCGTCCTCCACTAGTTGGATGTGTAAGTGGTCAGTGGGTTGTGAGCTAGGAGAGCATTGAGCGGCGACGCTGTCCGCGAAGCACTCAGCCTTTTCTTCGTCTTCGAAGGCAATGGAGCCGTCGGGACGAGACAGAGGGGGAGTATGGGTTATAGCGTCTATCCGTAGGGCTCTCGCCATCCGGTAGTACGCTGTGTGAGAGGGAGAGATTTTCTCCTTGAGATTGCCCTTTTCGTGGTCTCTGTAGTCTTGGAGGCGGTAACGCAGTTTGCGTTGAAGGCGGTGGGCCGCGAATCTATATTCGGGAGTGGGATAGCGTGCAGCTCTACGGAGGGCAGCTTTTTTGGCTTTTAACAGGTTGCTAATATCTAGGGGAAGACTAGTTTTAGCAACCGGGACAACTTTTTCATTCTCTTTAAGAGAGGATGTTATAAGTGAGGTGAGATTTTCGACCGCGGTGTCTAGTTTTCCCGCACTGTCGAGGGCGTCGGAAGAAAGGGTTATGGGAGGGTCCGGAGAGTCTATAGCCGAGGCTAGAGACTTCTTGACGCCCTTCCAGTTGGTGTAGGTTTTGGAAGTGGGAGTTGGAGATGGCTGATGGCCAAGAAGGAGGGATACAGGACGGTGGTCGGATCCTAGATCGTCGAGAGGCTCGATTGCTCTAAGGTTAAGGGAAACTCCTTTAACTAGAGCAAAATCTAGCACATCAGGAGCGTAGGTAACAATGTCGGGATAGTGGGTGGCAGTGAGGGGGCTGTAGACAGTCAGGTCGAGAGACTGAGTGATATTGAGCAGCACCCTGCCACTACTGGTAGTAGTGCGGCAGGTCCATTCAGTATGCTTGGAGTTAAAGTCTCCAAACATAATGACTGAGTCGCCTAATGCAAGGATGGCTTCGAAATCACTCTTGACGGGGGTTCCGCTAGGGATATAGCAAGAGGCTATAATGATTGACTGGTGTCCAGTCATAGCTAGTCTAGTGATAGTGGCTTCCATACTGGTAAGCGACGGAGTAGATATGTGGGAGCAATGAAGGGACTTTTTGTGATAGATGGCAGTACCGCCGCCTTTGCGGTCGGGTCTATCGTTTCGTAGAAGTGAATAATTTTTAATAGTAAGGCCTTTAGAGACCTTGGGGCTGAGATGGGTCTCCTGTAGGAGGAAGAGATCGGCTTCGCGATCTCGTAAAAAAAGCCTAAGCTCTGGGAGGTTATTTCGCAGACCGCGGATATTGAATGAAACAAGCGACAAACCCTTTGGTTTGATACGACCGTGAGATATTGCGGGAGCAGAGGGCTCCGGCATAGTTTAATTATAAAGACCTTAGAAGGTTGATGTGCTCAGTAAGAGCAAGGAGACGGTCTGAGGGGACTGAGCTGTGCGCAGTTTACCCGCAAGGATAAGGATTTCATCTAAATTGATCCTATTGAGAGTGTTATACACTAGGTTTAGAGATTCTACTACAGAGTCTGTCTGTTTTTTTGGGTCGGCGGAGGGCCGCGGGATATTTGATTCCTTTTGGAACCAGGGGTTTATTGGAAGCGGCGCTGGCTGAGAGAGCGGAAGGCTCATAAGGGGCCGAGGAGGGCCCTGAGGTGGCCGATAGGGGCCCTGTGGGGGCCGGTAGATGCCCTTGTGTGGGCTGGGATGAGCCCTGAGGGGGGCTGAGGTAGGGGCTGGCCCTGGCAGGGCTTGCGGCTTACAAGAGCCGGGAAGGTTCGGTCATTGACCTGTGGTGGAGCTTTGCGGCTCGGAGGTGGGCGAGGGGCGCGAGGGCAACCTCTAAAATTGGCCGGATGGCCTGTTTGTCCGCAGGGGACACATGAGGGTGGGGATTCAGCGTTTTTGCGTCGTGGACACTCTTTCGAGTGATGGGGTTCTAGGCACTTAATGCACCTGGGTGGAGCTGAGCAGTTGGCTGCCGCGTGTCCATAGAGTTGGCAGCGGTGGCACTGCGCTGGGTAACCGCGCCGGTGAGGGGCTTCGACCTTAACACGCGACAGGCCGCACACAGTGCGTACCTCACGGAAAATGGCCTTCGCCTCCGGCACATTGGTGAGAACGAGGAGGGCGAGGTTAAACCTTTCGCCCCTGCTGCTGTGCATTTTATGCACACCTTCAATGGGGAAGCCTTGGGATTTAAGGTCTTCCAGAATGTCCTCGTTTGCGAGTTCATAGGGAACTCCGCGGAGGACTGCCTTGACTTTCCTTTCTTCGGCGAGGGCGTATGTGTGGTAGGACACACGCTCGGCCGTGAATTTTACGTTATGTTACGGAAGTCTTCTATAGACGCCGGCATAATTTTGATGGCCTCGCCGACATTAGTGGCTTGGTCATATTTGAAACCCTTATCGTAGAGGGTTTTGGACAACTGAGTGAATTTCGCCTTGTCTCTGAGAAAGACAGGGGGCGGGACTTGGTTTTTAGCCAATTTGGGAGCGCAGCGGGTTGCTGGCTTGGCGGTATTGTCTTTCAACTGTGAGGCGGCAGCGTTTGGGGCTGCGGAAGTAGGGGCAACGATGGGAGCTGCGGAGGTAGAGGCAGCGGCGGAGGGTGTGCGGGCGGCGGCGGCGGCGGCCGCTGAGGCGGGGGGAGTGCGAGAAGTGGCAGCGCGTTTCGGGCCGCGCTTTGATTTCACTAGTGTGAATTGGGCTGAGTCGGTTATGGTTCCTTCGGAGTCGGAAGAATCCGAGGAGCCGGTGGAGCTGTGGGCGGTCCTCTTCCGGGAGGATGAGGTAACGGACGTGGTGTCCGAGTGCTCCATATCGGAGTCGGGGGACGCGGGCAAGTCGGACTGCGGGGCAGCCGCTTGGGTCGCGAGGAAAGCCGCGACGGCGGGCGGGGGTACACATGCCTTAGGGGCAGCGGAGGGGGGGGAAATGGCTTTGGCGAGAAGGGTCTCGTCAATTTGGGCGGTTGTGGGTATTCCTGCGGCTTGGATCATTTGTACGATCGTGGCCGCAACTTGGCTCATGAGTGAACTTATGTCTATGGAAGACATGTTGATCTGGACAGGGGAGATGACGTTTTATTCAATGAAAACTAGAGGTCCCTGTTCTGAGAAGAACAGGGCCTTGGGGGCAGATGGGGAGGACTGACGATCTATTCCCAGAAGCTGGGGTCCCTATGTTCTGAAAAGAACAAGGGCTCGCTCTGAGAAGAGCAAGAGACGATCTTCTAAGAACAGTATATACAACAATACAACAAGTAACAGTATAACAAAAACAATAACAATAACAGAAAAATTAAAAATAAAACAAAACAAGCGAAGCGCGCTCAAGCCTCCCCGCCGGAGCAAAGGGGCAAGAACGATGCGTCAAACAAAGTGACTCACCAACGGCGTCTGCTCGGCCGGTGTTAGCCGGGGAGAGCGGGGCGCGCGGGCAAGCGGTTGCGCTACCGAAGGGTCGGAGGCGCGAAAGAACTGTATGAACGACCGCTCGGGGGCGGCGCGCAAACGGAACTGAGATTTTAATGTAAATATTTGGAGTATGTAGTAAATATGATGATCTTTAGTGCACTCGTAAAAGTAAAAATAAACAAGTGGTAAAATTAAATATTTTGTACAACCAACTTCAATAGGTATAAATACAATTAATGAGAGCATCATCAATGTAGTCGAAGTCAATAAAATATGCATTATTTAAGGTGAACTTAAAATCTCATATCTTATCTTAATCAAATTGTATGTGTGGAATCACACAAGAAGCACCACCTTTCAGATAAAAAAAGAACCATCAAAATTGGTTCACCCAGAAAAAAGTTCTTAAATAACACACGTAAAAAACATACATTCGAATTTAATACCTTCTCCTTTTTGAAGTCGGTAGGAAAAATTGTCAATCGCAAGACTGCACGTCGGAAGTGATAACTTCTTAGTTTTAATACACATTCCACACACACGCACACGCACACACACACTTATGCACTGTATACTATACTTTATATACTAGATGTATCTGAGCGTTATGGTCTCGCCAGTTCAATGCCTTTCCCAATCCCAAAAGTGCCCAACATACCCAAAGAAGTTTTCATTTCAAAAACTACTTTTAACAAAAAAGCTTAAGCCGGCTTCAAAGAAGTAAAAACAGTCGGTTCAGTGGTTGTATAGAGGCCCTGACTTAACCACGAGCAAATTATTTTATTCTTTATAGTGTTTTGAAGGCGACTTTTACTTTTTCTTACTAGTTAAAAAAATTCAAGATTACTTTTGCGTACTTCTAAAGCGAGTAACAAATTCACTCTACCCGCTTGCATTTAATCTGGCTTATTGTTTTCAATAAAATAAATTTGTAGATTTTTTTTTGAAAAGGTTTTATTTAAATTAAAAGTTTAACGAGGTTAAAGATCCGTTCTGACGATAGCACCGTCACATATATTGAAAAGCAAGCAATCCGCATTGAATAGTGAATTCACGGATTAAAAGGGTAGTAATTGCGCAGCTTTCAATCAGTGAAGGAATGCTTGTTTTTGTATAGGTGTTTTTATATATAGGTGACAA
Organism: Parnassius apollo; assembly: GCA_907164705.1. Classification (NCBI taxonomy): domain Eukaryota; kingdom Metazoa; phylum Arthropoda; class Insecta; order Lepidoptera; family Papilionidae; genus Parnassius; species Parnassius apollo. The sequence continues at coordinate 1,284,287 of CAJQZP010000858.1, read as the reverse complement.
ACGAGCACACTGTCCATCTGATGGTAATTGGAAGCTGTGGTCCACGGACATCTACATCTAGCCTAAATTAAGAAATCAAAATGTATATGCGTTGTAAACCCTGAGGAATAAGATGAAATGCCTCGTTTCCAGCAAAAATAGTCTCCGGTTCTTTACACTTACCATACGAAACACACCATGGCGCTGCTATTTTACACTTGTATTCTGTGAGAACATGGTTTGTCCCCGGTCAAGCCGACCCATTCGTGCTACAACAATAATATAGCTGCAGCGTGGCTCTACCACGTAAGCACTTAGATACGAGTATAGAGCGCGAGATCTATCCTCGATTAATAATGCAGATGCGTTGTCTCTCCTGAACAATAAAATGGGATGATTCATTTCCAGTGAAAAGGGTCTCCGGTTCTTTACTCTTACCATACGAACCACAACGCAATTGAACTGGTTTTTACACTAGTATTATGTGAGAGCGTGGTTCATCCCCAGTCGAGTCGACCCATTCGTGATACAACCGTGATGTGGCTACGAAAATAAAAAGTTTTTTTTGTAAAGATTTGATTTAAATTATAACTTTAACAAAATTAAAGATCCGTTGGAACGATAGCACTACAACACGGTCACATGTACTGCGAAAATGCAGTCAATCGGAATTGTATTCTCCATCCGACGTTTGTTAACTCGAACAAATTGCAGGGATAGTAAGTATATAACTCTCAATCAGGAAGAGAATGCTTGTTGCCCTGATAGCGTACAACAGACCTGATTAATACTGAATTAAATTCACCCATTTATTCCCTTTGAGCGCAACAAATGAAGGGGATTCTATCAATGTGATGCCCGGTTGGATGACCGACGGCGCGGCGCTGCGATCAAAAGTTCTTTGTTTCTAGCATTTCAACGGGTCAAATGGGAGATATTTCGCTATTCGCGAATCAAGAGTCGGACTGAGCTGTTTGTAAAAGATTTTTGAGTGATTTCGCTTTTAGTGTGTTCATTTTTTAACTGCAAATTAATTAAATAATTAATAAATAATAATAATAATGTTAAATTATTTTTATTAGTATTATTAGAGAATATATTTATTGATTAAACAACATATAGTACAAAATTATTTATTCAATTCTTAATGATTTCTTATATTTACGCGAACACTATACATTGATTAAAACTACTTTTACGGATTTTATCGCGTTTTATTTATATTAATTTTAATACCCGACGTTTCGGGTGCTTTCCAGCACCCATGGTCACGGGGGACTGAGGTGACTGACGTCCCGATGTCAAAGTTAACCCGGAGTACCTTCAGCTTTTTAATTATTGTCTTTGGTCCGATCTACGCAGAATGAACTAATAAATAATAAATCCGATTTAGAATTTTAATTTTAATTTTAGTTTTAATTTTAATAACATTTTAATAAAATTAAAAATAAACCCAAGCATACCACTGCAAGACTTCAAAAGACAGTTAGTTCATTCTGCGTAGATCGGACCATAGACAATAATTAAAAAAGCTGAAGGTACTCCGGGTTAACTTTGACATCGGGACGTCAGTCACCTCAGTCCCCCGTGACCATGGGTGCTGGAAAGCACCCGAAACGTCGGGTATTAAAATTAATATAAATAAAACGCGATAAAATCCGTAAAAGTAGTTTTAATCAATCAATTCTTAAGATATTAAATTTTTTGGGTAGATTAAAAATTTGTTGAAGTCAAAGCACAGAATAAATAATATTGGTCGTAGTAGATACTTCAAGTAGTTTGACTGGAACATCAAAAAACTTTTTTCACTAAGGCTGTGAATATTTATTAGGACTTTTTTTTGTTTTATTTTTAATTGAACAGTAAGAAAAATTACAACGAAAAGTAGATAAATTGCAAGCATTGAAACTGGCCCAAACTTGTTTCTTAATTGCTAATTAATAATATCCCTTTACAAGTCCACTGCTGAAAATAGCCCAGCGGTTTAATAGGCTGAAGTGGCAGCAGACCGGCCATATAGATCGAAGAACCGACAACCGATAGGGAATCAAGGTTCACGATAGCATTTTCATATCGGTAAGGGTATGGTGGCGCCCAATAGATTGTGTGACGACCTGGTAAGAAATGCAGGAAGTCGATGGACCCAGGTGGCTCAGGACCGTGCTTTTTTGTTCCTTGGAGTAGGCCTATATTTAGATTGCGTTTAGTTTATCTTTGCGTTCTGTGCGAATAACTGTAACTACTAAATAAATGTAATGAAAAACTGGTAACGCTATGAACCTGAAATTCCGTAAGCCACTCTAAGAAAGTTGAAAAATGCTTGGGTTAAGAGTGGCTTACTACATTAGTCGAATGACGCATTCGTACTCACTGTTGGCTACTGTTGACTCACAGAGTAATCATTGAACTAATGGTAAAGTAGCGACTTTATCTAAACATAAGTAGAGTTCTGTCTGTTTGTGATGTCAAAACAACAGCCTTTTACTAAATGTGTGACAGTTTCACTGGACAGACAATCAAACTTAGCCTAAGTTTAAAACTTTTGTTACTTAGTAAACTTTTATTTTAGAAAAATAATTGGGGTTCCGTGCAAAAAATATTAAACCCATGACCTGGCTACTTTTGTTAAATACATAATAGGTTTAATTATACAATATTAGGTTTCCTCGCAAAAAAAACATGAAATCTATCGTAATAAATTCCACGCGACTTCGCACAGCTAGTGACAATTAAAAATAAAAAACTGAGTTTGCCACCCAGCTTGCCAGGCGTGGCAACTGTGGCAAATTTCCCCCCATTGAGGCAATCTATGCGGAAGGCTTATGTTCAGCTGTGGACTTTAATAGACTGTAATGGTAAACGGTATTAGCCTTTGTTATTTTTTTCGGGAGCAAATGGCGATTTTATTTCACCGGTTTTGGGCTTCATTGATATCAATTTAATGTACATTATTAATGTAGCAATTATATTGATGGTCATTACACTAATGCGAGCATTTATTTGAGATTGCTCAGTAATAATTAAATACCAATCGAACAGCGATATAAAATATTCCGAACCTTATCACTAGACGTTTACTAATTTAGCGTAATCGTTGTATGGGTATTCTTTAAAAAAATAACGAAAATAAACAGCTTTTTTTTCTTTTTCTTTTAAATCTCGTTAGCCAGTGCTTGAATATTATCCCACCTGATGGTAAGTGGTGATTGCAGCCCTAGATGGTAAATCGCACTGTCTTAGGTAGTTTTTTTATATATGGACGTCAGCGCCTTACAATAACGACGGCATTTCAACTGCTCTTCTATTTCTTGCCGTTATTTTTTTGTAAGGCACTTGTCTGAATACTATATAATAATTCTTACGTCTTCGTTGGCTCGTGACAGTCTGCTACCAGACACGAACCTCGTCATCAATGAGAATTTGATCATTTATCATTTATATACGTTCGTAGCTTCACGATGATAAGTCTCTTTACAAGATAAAAGGTTGTACAATCTTTTCCGTTCCAAGTTTCCCTGCTTTCCCCTTTAAGTGGCATCATCAATCAGAGGCCCGAACTCGTCCAGTAGCGCCATTTGTGGCGTGGTCAATCTTGAAACACGTTCTAGGCGTATTAAATAAACTGTCGGCCATTTGATACGGTCCTTTGAAATGAGGATCGATGGCTTGACCGCGGACGGACGACTTTCTCTTTATATACACTTTGATTTAATTAGAAACTTCTTAGAACAGTTGTGTAGATTATAATCTTTGAGAAAACGTTATCTCCAAAGAAGGAGTTCTTTGAAGCCTTTGAAATACGCATAAATGGACTCATTGATCAATATCCAGTCGTAGAACAAGTATTTGTAGGCGATACGAACACTTGTTGTACATGCAGGATTCGTACCCGCAACCCCTTGGCGCCCTATCCAACATTTAGACACTATTAACCTATCAATATCGTACTATAGCGGCTTGTGTACATGTATACGCATATACACTAATACTCTGTATACACTATACTGTATCATATGCGTGTTGGACTTTTTGGATGGATAGTCTTGTGATTTCGCGTCACCGACGTGCTGTAATAGCAGTAAGTGAAGTTATATTGACCACTTGGAAAGTTTATTTTTCCATTGTTTTCAGTGTTCACTTCTGTCGGCTGTCTTCATGACTGCCTCTGTTTTTTTTTAAATAAAAATAAGAGTATTAAACAAGCCCACCTGATGATGGTAAGTGTAGGCTGTGGCTCAGAGTCGACATCTATGCTCGTTAAAAATGAAAAGAAAAAGAGTTCCAGCTCTTTACTCTCATCAGAAGAAACACAGCATTGTTGTGGTATTACACAGGTAATATTTGCTAAGGTTAGGTTTTAAAAAAGGGTTTCAAGCTTATAGTAAGTGCTTCTCTAAGGTTTTTAAGGTAAGGTAAAATTTTTTTCTCATAATTTCAGATGCCATAGAACCACGCTGCAGCTATATTACGATTCGCTATGGAGCTTTATTAAATAGGATGGGTTGGCTCGACCGGGGTAGGGCCACGCTCTCACAGAATACCAGCGTAAATTATTAGTAATGCTGACGTGTTTCGTATCATGCGTGTAGAGAAACCAAGACCTTTTTACTGGAAATGAGGCTTTTCCATCTTAGACCGGAGGTGACAACGCATCAGCATTTTGATTCTTACTGATGATAAATGTCTGTTGAACACAACATCTAATTACCATCATGTGGACTGTGTGCCATTTTGTTTTCTAATTCTATAAAAAAATCTATACAACATACTATGAAATACAAGTAATATAGAAAAGAGACCGTTTCCAATATAAGTACAATAATACTCCCATAATCCAAATATAATAATCGAATGCCTTAAATCAAACTTGGGTAATATGTGAGAGGGGATTGGCTTTATGGGTAATTATTATGGAGTTAATGGATTCAGAGTACGGCCAGATCATATTGTTTATTAGTAAATATTTGCAGTTCTTATGAATACATACTGGCTAATATATTACAGGTCATGGATTTAATCAATATTTATACGAAAAAGAAGTTGTTTGAAAACCATTATTGTCCATTAGTTGACAGATTTATTTTTACAAGATATATCGCCGGCCCCTTGTCGTTTTGCGTTTAATCCTTGGAACTAAAAACCAGCGTTTTTTTACAAGTAAGAGTGTACATAGTTTATCTGATGGTATCTGGAGTGAATATTTAAGCCCATGGACACATATATTTATCATCGATTAAGAATCAAAATGTAAATGTTGTGTTAATGCATGGGATGAAGTGACATGTTAACAGTAAAGTGGGTATCCGGTTACAGTATGGGCAAGCACAACTGGTTCGTGGTGGTCCCGGGTTCGCATCCCGAGTCGGGTCGAAAAAATAGTTATTGCGTTTTTCTGTCAAGAAACTCTCAGTAGTGTCTCGGAAAGCGCGTAAAGCCGTTGGTCCTGCGCTGATTTATCTACGATCGTGACGGTTTACCGTCCCATCGGACTATGAGAGTGAGGGACATTAGTGAAGGGTATAGATAGTGCACCTGTCCTTGCGCATACACTTGAGCACTATAATTCTGTCCCCCTCCGATGGCTAGTCCCGTTAAGACTGTTAGCCGTGACCGAAATTCAGTCTGGAGGACATTATCAACAAGCAAATTGTTAACTCCTCATCCACTTTCCACCATCAAACTACCAGACGGTTGGCGGGATATTCACGTATATGAAGCAATTTGTAGGGGAAGGCCTGGTGATAAACGTTCAGCAATTAACTTCTAGTAGTTTATAATTCATTAATGAATGTGCTAATACAGCTTCAGTGATATGAAACTAATACTATGCGTGTTAGAGCCACGTTGACGAATTTTCTTTTACGAATTTTATAGTCAAGTTTACTTCTTATAATTTAAGAAAGACAGGTGGAGCTTGGTATGAATACCTCGTAAAATATTATAAAAATAAATCACTTAACGGTCAGCCACCGCAGGGCCTACTTCACCAGAGAATGCTTTGTGTAGAGGCAGGCGATACACGTGTCGTATTATCGACAATAGTGTGTCTCTCTTAGTGAAGCGGTTTGGGAGTAGTGGTGCTGGGATTGCTCTTGAAACTAGGTAGAACATTATTTTATTTTATTACGCAGATCTTAGCTTATGGATTTTATGTTATATATTAAACTTTTAATGATGTTCAACAGTTTTAACGTCTTTAATAATAAAATCGCCAGCAAGGGGCGACCCGCAGGTTTGCTTATGGTTGGTTACCAATAAATCGGAGCTAGAAATTGCAATTTTTCGCCGGATTACATCCATATTGCAACCTATATCGCCGCCCGACGGTGCCTGGGGCACATATGAGCGGATTTTCAATTGCATCGAACACGCCAATTAAATGCAATAAGGTGAAATATATTTCGCCATACACGCGTGGAACGTATGCCTTCTAATACTTTGTAGGTGAAATTTATTTCGTTATAAAACACATGTCAATTCAATCCATTAGCTGTTTTACGGTGTCTTATGGTGATCATATATAAAGCCATATTACACAGCTGCATTATGCCCGCAGAACATTATGGGTTGAATCGACCGGGGAAGGGCACGGTCGAACAGAATACTAGTCTATTACTGCTCTGTTCGTAGTAAATAGTACTTGGTAACGAAGCATTCCACCTTATATCACAGAGGTAAAAACGCATCTGCGTTCTGATTCTTAATTGAGTATAGATGTATTTTCTTAATCAACTGGAAATGAATTTGGCGGTTCTAATGCAGATACATACATACATACATACATAAACACTCACGCCTGTCACCCAGAGGGGTAGGCAGAGACTACAGACTTCCATTTGGCACGATCCTGACACACCTCTCTTGCCTCCTTCACATCCATACACCTACGCATACATGCTCGTCGGTTAAGGGTACTCCTAATTTGGCCCGTTTTCAATAAATCGCCAATTTGGTCGATAAATTTTCGCCTAGGACGTCCCTTTCCGACTCTGTCATTCACTTCTGCACCATAAATTTTCTTCCTTCCTCATTTTTCAATGCAAAAAAAATCAAAAAATAATCTCAAACATTTTTATTACAAATTTCTTTGCAACTTTCCGCTCAAACATGCGCAATAAAATGATGTGTCTTACCTGGATTGCAAGCGCACCTCCCGCGCCCCTCCCTCCAATTGCATACACTAATTCTCCGTCACCACTAGACCAAGCACCACTACTCTCAACACCCACTATTCCAGGCAAGACACACCATCGACGAGCTAATACTACCTCAGACGTTGTAGAGGGGCCCCATTTACTCTATTTCCCGATTTTTATTTTTATTTATTTAATGCAGATTTACCTACCTTTTTTTACGTGGTAGAGCCATGTTGCAACTATATTATGGTTGTAACTTGAATGGGTCGGCTGAACCGGGGAAGAACCATGCTCTCACAGAATAGCATCGTAAAATTACTGTTTAGTGCTATAGTGTATAGAGAACCGGAGAACCCTTTCATAGGAAACGAGGCATTCCCTCTTAGCCTTCAGGGGTGAAAACGCATCTGCACTTTGATTTTTAACCAAAGATAGATGTAGAAGATGTTTATGGGCTGCAGCATCCACTTACCATCAGGTGGACCGTGTGCTCGTTTGTCACTCTTATTCTATAAAAAAAAACCTGGACGAGAAAAAATATCTCAGAGATTTCATGATGAAAACTTGTTTGGTAAAACATTATCTCAGTGAAAGTTTTCATTCTTATTACATAGCCATTTAGGAGCAATCACATACACGTTACATCACATACACGTTACATATATCTATATGTTAATACGTGAAGGTGTGGTGGAAAGGGTAACAAAGACTGTTACCCTTTTAAAGCATACAGCGCGCACAGAAGTGTGTGAATAAGTATAAGTATAGTTTAAGTTTAAATGGAGAAGGAGTTCAGAAAACTAAACTTTAGTAAAATACCTATTTTTTACAAGTACTTCGAATAAAATAAAATGAAACGTACATTGTTTTAAGAGAGTCATTTGTCATTTCTCAACAACATAAAGCTTAAAAACTTGAAATTCAAAGAGTCTATACTCTATAGTCACTGCGTTTTAAATTTAACTCAGAACAACAACTTGCTTTAGTTATTGTTCCGAGAATTGTAATAGCAGTTTGTGGTCAATCAGACGCAGTAGAGATTGTTGCCAAAGAATATTTGAATGCTGCCAACAAAATGATTACTGAAAATTAGATTTTACGGATTTTATCGCGTATATTAACTTTTTTATATTCTCGACGTTTCGCACACTTCACAGCACCCATGCACGGGGTACTGAGGTGTTCGACGTCCCGATGTCATAGCTAACCGCGCATAGGAAACCAGAGATCGATCCTGTTCGTGTTCACAGAGTTACAGACTTACTGTTATTGTTAAAATACGAGATTAAATCCGTAAAAACTAGTTTTATTTAGATCATTGGCTGGTTGACTACCTATAAGTATGCTATAAATTATGTGTGAATTCTAAGTTATTTTTTGCCTAGTCTGTGTACGTCGAGAAGAAAAAATTAAATTTATATTTTGTATTAGATATTTATTAGAGTTGGGCCGATTAGCCGCCGACTAATCGTTAAAGCCGATTAATCGGCCTATTGGTAGTCACCGATTAATCGGCTTTTTATTTTATTAATTTCAACAAAGGTTTTTCGTGATTTTCTGCGTGGTAACTGCGGCTACATTGATATGAGTAAAGCTTTAAATTTAAGAAAAGTATAGTCTCCCATGCGTAATCTCACGTCAGATTTATATGTTGGTAAATCAAATAAATAATAAAATAAGTAGGTTCATACGTAACTTTTATTAAAAAATCAGTCTCACATGTTTTAATGTTAATTATTCCGGACATAGGAACTTTGGTAAAAAAAAAGAATCTGAGGTAGCTATTTAAAACTAAACAAAAACCTAAGTACTTACTATTTTAATTCTACTTTTTAACTTTTTCTAATCGTAATGCAGAGTAGTGACACAACAAAATAAAATATTAATAATATTATTCTTAATAAACTAAAAAAAATAATAATTTTAAGTCTCTCTCCCTTTGCATAACAAAAAAATACTTAATTCTTGAATAAAGTTTGTTAAACTACACGCACGGCAAATCCCCGGGCGAGGATGGAATTACAGCGGAGTTTCTGAAAGCTGGTGGAAAACCGGTACTTGAAGTCCTTCAGAGGCTCTTTAATTCCGTCCTCCATGGTGGCACTACTCCGGAGGCGTGGAGAAGAAGTGCGGTGGTCTTCTCGTCAGGTATACCTCAATCTCTAAAAACTAGATTGTACAACCAGTGCGTGTTGCCAGTGATGACTAACGGATCTGAGACGTAGTCCTTCACTGTTGGCCGTATAAGGACACTCAAGGTCGCTCAGCGAGCTATGGAGAGGGCTATGCTCGGAGTTTCTCTGCGTGATAGACTCAGAAATGAATATATCCGCAGTAGAACCAGAGTGACCGACATAGCCCAACGGATTAGTAAGCTGAAGTGGCAATGGGCCGGCCATATAGCTCGAAGAACCGATAACCGATGGGGAAGAAACGTTCTCGAGTGGCAGCCTCGTACCGGTAGGTGTAGTGTAGGGCAACCCCCCATTAGATGGAGTGACGCCCTGGTAAGACATGCAGGAAGTCGATGGATGCAGGTGGCTCAGGACCGTGCTTTGTGGCATTACTTGGGGGAGGCCTATGTTCAGCAGTGGACTTGTGAGGGGCTGTAATGATGATGATGATGAAACTACACGCATACAGATTTTTAAAAGACAAATAGAACATACTTGTTTCTGTACTTAAAACTAAATTGTTATTGTTTCTGTACTAAAAATTAAATCAAATTGTTATTTTTCTGTACTTAAAATTACAATAAATTGGTTTATTTTTTCTGTAATGCTATTAAATAAAGACTCTATAATCATCTAATAATTTGTTAAAAAGAAATACTTAATTTGAAAAAGTATTTGTTATACAATATTTTTAGATCGTATACAATATTTTTAGATCAGTTTAGTCTGATTTACGGTCTTTGTGTGCCAAATAAAAAAAAATAAAATAACATATAAAAAGAGATTAAAGTGGAAAACAAAAGGTATTACGATATCCAGTAGGAACAAAAGACAGTTATATTTAAAGAAACGGTATACTAACTGCCTTGCTGCGAAAAATATATACAAAAGTTATTGTAAAATTATGAAGGCGGTTACTAAGCAATCAAAAAGAAATGCAAACATTAACTATATAAACCAAAGTAGTAATAAAAGCAAAGCTATGTGGCAAGTTATTAAACAAAATACTACAAAAATAAATAATATTAATGAGACAATAGAAACTATTCAAAAAGATGACATTACAATTAATCAACCTCATGACATAGTTAAATTAATGAATGACTATTATAACAAATTAAATAATCCTATCCAGTCTATTGCGACATAACATTCAAACCAGTGACTAATCCAAATTTAAATAGCATTTTTATGACCTCTGTAAATATTTCCGAAACTATTAACATTATGAATAATTTAAAGAACGAAAAAAGTATAGGCTACGATAATATACCGATGAAAACAATAAAATCAAGTACACATTTAATAGCGGAACCTCTAACGTATATTATAAACTTGACCTTAGAAACAGGAATTTTTCCAAATGAGTTGAAAAAACACTAATAAAGCCTTTATACAAAAAAGGTGCCAAAAATGACATGAACAATTATAGACCTTGCTCTATTATCAAATTTTTCAAAAATATTCGAAAAAGTCATTTCAAATAGGTTAATATCATTTTTAGACAAATATAAGATTTTAAATGTAAATCAATTTGGGTTTCAAAAAAGGGAAGAGCACGACATTGGCTATATTCAAAGTTTTTAAAGATATTTGGAAAGATGTAGATCAAAAAAGGACTTGGTGGTTTTTTTGGACCTGTCAAAAGCGTTTGAATGTGTTGTTCATAATATATTGATAAAATAGCTTGAACATATAGGCATACGTGGAATAGCCCTAAAATTAATGGAATCTTATTTAACTGACAGAATACAGGCGACAATATTAGATACATTTGACAAAAAAACGAAATCAATAACTCATGCATTCCGATTTCAAAAAATTAAGCCTAGGTGTACCGCAAGGTAGCATACTAGGCCCACTGATGTTTTTAATTTACATAAACGAGCTTCCATTAATGATCAATCATCTATGTGTAATGTATGCTGATGATTCTACAATATTCTTATCAAGAGATAAACTAGATGATGCATATTTTGTGAATGAAATTTATAACACACTAAACACAGTAGTGAACTGGCTAACTTCAATTAATTTAAAAGTAAATTTGGGAAAAACAAAACTAATAGAATTTAGGAATTATAGAAAAGCTCCAATTGAATTAAATATTACAATCGACGGTGAAAAATTGAGAAAGTGCATGACATGAGATTTCTGGGTATCAACATTGATAGTAATTTGAACTGGAAATCACATGTTGAGAAAGTAAACAGTAGGATTTCAAGCAGTTGTTACGCCATATCAATATTGATAAATGTAGCATCTAGAGATGTAGCAAAAAATTATTACTATGGTCATGTCTATCCACTTCTGACATATGGAATTATATTCTGGGGCAATTCTGTGGACATTCAGTCAATATTTGTTTTGCAAAAAAAGTGCTTAAGAATTATGTATAATATAAATCAATATGACTCTTTAAGAAATGTATTTATAGATTGTAAATTTCTGACGTTGACTTGTATATACATACTTGAAATTTCTGTGTTTGTCAAAGATAACCAACAACATTTTAATATTAAAAAAGAATCAAAAAAGAAATTACGAACTCAACACGCTTTTGATGTGTGCATTGTTAAATCATCTAGTTACATTTATAGTAAAAGTACTTTAATAAGCGGAATCAGAATCTTTAACCATTTACCTATATACATTAAATCGTTAGAGAGCCCAAGATTTAAAAAAAAGTTAAAAGAATGGTTATTATCAAAATGTTTTTATAATTTAGATGAATTTTTTGTAAGTAATTATTGATTTATTGTAGTGCTTTATTTTATTTTTTATTATATTGTACGTCCGAAATGGACAAACTGTTGTAACTATACTCTGTATTTGTAAGACCTCATGTACACAGTTATGACAATATATGATTATCTTATCTTATCTTATTTTTTATTTTATTTGTTATTTTTAACCAGTGGCAAATTGTGATGCAAAAAGGCCAAAATCTCAGCCTTTTCTGGTTGAAGTCGATTTCTTTTCGTTTCGTAGAGACTAGGTATTCCCAGCCCCAGAAAAAAGTATATCACTATACACAGAGCTAGCAAAGGCCAAAATTTTGGTTAAACGGGACATTTCTGGATATCTGGAAGAATTTTTGTTCCACCATTTGAATTTATCATCGGATAGGGTTCTGGGTTCTAGGGCTGGGCCGATTAATCGGCAATGTCTTAACCGATTAATCGGCTAATCGGCCAGTCGGCCAAAGTACTAATCGGCCCAACTCTAATATATATATATATTTATATTCAGTTGAAAGCATAAATAATAAATATAAATCTGAGAGTTGCGGGTGAATTACAGCTTGCAACTAGAATATTTAATAAATTACGATCAATTATCCACCAGTGGACGACCAATAGTGAAATATAAATATTTTATTTTTTTATTTGGTGTTTGTGAATATCATCATTATGGTAGATAATGCAAAGAAATCTTGAACCGAATTAATTGTGTAGGTTTTGTCTACTTTTTCCGTTATATAAGCATTAAGTACCTACCAGCCTCATTAAAAATAAAAAAACTTCCACCAAGTACATTTCACATCGACGACTTTCTACGGATTCCGAGATTATTAACTTGACAATAAGTGGTGGCTCCCGTCCCTTCCGAATGTTCCAGTCTTCCAGTTATCTGTATTAATCCAACCCGAGTCGGATATTCACGTCCGGGTAAAAGGTAACGAGCATTTATAATGTTAGCGTCTTTACTGAATCGTGTTTGAACAGGTTTCTATTGTTTGGTGAGTGGGTAACAGGGTTTTCAGTTCTTTGTTTAGAAGTTTTTTACAGAATTAGGTGACAAACGCGTACACAATTCATCTGGTGGATGCTGTGGTCCATGGTAATCTATATTTTCCACAATTGAGAATAAGATTCAGATGCCTTGTCACCTCTGAGGGCCAAAATGGAATGTCTCGTTTCCAGTAAAAAGGATCTCTGGTTGGCTACACTCACTCTACAAAACACAGCAGCATTAATGTGATACCTCGAAAATTTGGTGGTTTTTCTATTTAACATATTTTTTTTAAGTTTTATAGATTACAAACCAAAATTTTGGTATATGATTTTTGACTACATGACCTTGGATTGCATAAAAGGAAAACACGATGTCATGAAATTTTCTCGATAGAAAAAAATTGCAAATTAGGCTCTAATTATTTACATTTTTCCATGACACCTCAGTATTTTTACAAATAAATTCATGGAATAATTTTTAAGGCATAGTAAATAATCATATCTAAGTTTTCATAAACCAGTTTTTTAATCCATGACGTAGTTTTGAGTATTAGAAGCAGTTAAAATAAATAAAAATGTTGTTCGGCGCTTACTTAGATTTTTTTCCGAGCGCTTGCTCGGTATGGCTATCTCATAATTTGCGTACTATGAAGTCATTGCATCACTTTCATTTTGACACTTCCGCAGTCGTCCGTTAGCTTCACCGACAAAGGAATAAGCCACGCCCCCAAAACTTCGATTCATTTTCAAGGTATCCTCTTAAGGTGGTATTTTAGGCTGGTATTGTGTGAAAGCGTGATCCTTCCCCGGCCAACCCATTCGAGTTACAACTATGCTACTAACATAATTGCAGCATGGCTCTGCCACGTATAATGTTAAGTACGTAAAGTTTTATCACAATCGGTTACAGACAAACAAAACTAATAAAAACAGTTATAATGTCTTAATAGTATCCATACAACCCCCTGAGCTTATTAGAAGCCAGTTGTTTCAACATTACTGACAGCTGCAGTGTAAGATTTCATTTATTTTGAACCGGCTCAAAAACAGAAATTTATTTAGGCACGTAAGTTATAGGTTCACCGAATTCTTTTCGTAGAAAAACAATTTTCGCATTTTTCAATGTTGTAGTTTTTCATCAGGGTCACTATTTTAACAACACGTATTAAAATAATTTCTGCCTTGGCTACCGACTGGACTTAAAGTTTTGGAACTTATGCATACCAGTAAGTATAAGATACATATTATATTTATAGAATTCCCAAAGGTTTGCATAAAAAGTAAAAAAGTTGATTACTTTTTTATTTTTCCCTCAGCTTATTACTCAGTTAGAATGAACATTTACCTTTTTATTATTTTTCTTAGTATTATTAATAAAAATCATTTCTAAAATTGGTTCTTAAAAGTGCCATTGTGACGTTATCAATACCTGTCGTATAAATATCTTTATTTCGTTGTATTGCGTCAGACGTTCTGTGGTCTAATGGCGCAGTCGGCTATGCTTTGGAATCAAGTCGCGGGTTCGATCCCCGGTATGCATGACGCACAGAGGGCCGACTTTTCTGTAGCCGACTCGTCTGCAACAGCATGCTATATCATTATAGGAAGAATATTTACGTGTCTTCAGTGCTTGGAGACGTGTTGTGTACACTTCCTACATTTATGTCAACAAAATCGAACTTTTTATTGATTTTGTTCATTATTTTCTTTGAAATTTTTCGTATATATATTTATGTAGATATATAATTCTTCTAACCGTGTGTATGTGACAGAACTGCGGCTGGATCGATTTTGATGAAATTTTGTGTGTGTGATAAATTTGATTTCGATAGGTGGCGCTGTTCTCGAGATTCAGAAATCACCCGTACGAATCCAAAGCGTATCGCTAGTGTAATATATTTACTGCTATGTTATTTTGCGAAACTATACCACAACATCAGGAAAATAAACATTATGATAATGCTGTTTATTTTAAATTATTTCTAAACATCATGCCTATTTTTTATTATCGGTGTGAGCTATTAGTTGATGCAACTTTTATTAGAATAGTATTAATGTTACATTTTTTTCTACTTATTGCTAAAATTTCACGAAAATATTAATAAACTTAAATTTAGAAGTAACGAGACATTCAAACACGGAGGTATGACATGCAGCATTGTTAAAGTTTATATGGACAAGAAGTGCAGAAAGCAAAAATTTATACATAATGTACTCATATGTTAGAAATGTATTAAATATAAGAAAACATTCTTTATTGGTGTTTAATATACATGTGAAACATTATTGTTTTTTTTTTTATTTAGCTGATTATGTCTGTCTGAATAAATCATTTCTTTCGGGATCTTAATTTTTATAGATTTATTCACCACACTATGCGCGTGCGCCACTTTGTAAAGTTTTTGGGAGATTTTGACGACAGCTCAACCCAGCGGAAAGTTGATGAAGATAGTCACTCAAGTTCATAAAGCGCCTAAGCGATCAAAATAACTTGAGGTTTATATCAACATCGGAGCACTTGTTTCGTCGTTTTTTTTAATAGTTTACACTAAGAAGAAAGTATTTACTCAGCCATGGTACGAAGTATCTTGGAATACTGCAGCGTAGTATGGAATCCCCAATTCAATATTTACTCACATAGAATTGAAAGGATACAAAAGAGATTTCTTTTGCATTTATCTTACGATCATAACCTAGTTAAAACTCTTAGAACTTACGAAGATAAGCTAAATTACTTTAAGCTTCAGCCACTTTCGAATCGAAGACAGCTCCTTGACCTTATTTTCTTGTATAAGTTGGTGAATGGCGTCATTGATAGTTCTTACTTACTAGCCAAATTAAATTTTCGTACCGCATTGAAGTCAAAAAGACCGTCGTCTTATATACCATTCGTAGAAAAGAGCACACGTTCTCGTCAAGCGCGCTATTCTCCGATTAATAGACTGATGTTGAGTTTTAATGCTATATATAAATTATCACATAAGAATAGTATTGGTGCCATAATGACTAATGATAACAAAAATAAAGATAGAAAAGTTGATATTGACATATTTTCAGATAATTTTTGGAAATTTAAACGTGATTTATTACATTTATATTCCTCAAATAATTGTAATTCACAGTAAAATTATATTATTTTTCTTTAAGCTAAATTGTGATTAGGAAATGATTGTATATTATAATTTATTAATGATTTTATTTTTGTTATGTTTAACGTTCATAAAATTTCTAATGTTAATAACAATAGTGGAATATGCATGATTTAATTTAATTAATTATATAACACTAAATTCTGATATATTTATTGATCTCTTAATTTTTGTATTCAATTTAATTCACTGCATATGTTTTACTTGTGTCTATTTTTTTGTAATGAAATGTGTGTAACACCTATAATTAAGTCTACGCTTAGTTTTTATGATTTTTTGCAAAAATATTATGCTTTTGTTAGTGTATGTCTTGTTGGTGTTAAATAAATAAATAAATAAATAAATAAATAAATACACGCGCAGACAATTCACAAAATCACTTCAAACCATTATTTAAGCGACGACCAAGTTTCAGCCAAAACTCAACACGTTATTGGTCATCTGTCACACAAATCAGCAATTGGTACCAAGGAGTATATAATATAATATATAGGTAACGCTTAGACAAATCTAAAGGAATTTTAAAAGTTGCCGAGAAATAATGATTGCCAGATTAACTGAAAGAGTTGCGAATATTGTGCGATTTTAGATACTCCTTTTTCAAAATTCTGTGTAGTGCATATAAAAGCATAATTTTTTTTATTTAGTATATTGTATATTAAATATCTTTGTAATATGTAGTTGAAAGCGTAGTACAACTTGCTCGATAGAAAAAAACTTTAAAATGAATGAATTACGGTCGAATTTCGAACAACAGGCCAGCAATCTCAGCTCACCAGATGTCGCTAGTTGGTACTGAGGTAAAGTTTTTTGTTACGCTATGTCATTTCATTGAGAAGTTAGTTTTAATTTAAAGTTTATCTTTATTCGTTAATTTTTTTCGCATTTTAAACTTTTTAAATCCTCTACTTTTAGACATATCCGTAGTTTGGCTTATTCATTTCTAATCTAGTTACTTAATATGAATTATAACTAATATTTCAGAAAGAAACATTAATTTCAACGCTTTTTAACAAATAAACTTCTTTCGCCATGAAATCTGTCAAATCATGGAGTATAAAAGTAACGAGAACCAACTCTATACAGAAAAAGTGTCAGTAGCAAAGAGCTAAATAAGCGTGGCGCCACTGTAGCTCGAGGGTAAATTTTAAAGAACTTTTTATAATTTTTAATTGCACAGACTCACCATAATTTTTTTATAATAATTATTTTATTGTTTTCTAAATTTTTGTTTTCAAACTCACTCTCAACGTGTTTCACGGCGACTTTTTCTAGGTTATATTTACTAAATTATTTTAGACCACATGACTAGTTGAGTTTTTAAATACTGCAGTTTCATTAACTACTCTAGTCACCACAAATATTAAATTCCTCAACTCAGCACACTTTATCCCGTCGGGAACTACTAAGTTCATTTCATACCATCTAGCTACTCCAGCGCTGTTGTGGAGAGTTTGATAGAGTTTTTGAACTGTTATTTTTATTGTTTACAGATGGATACTTTTCAGCTATTCTTCTATGTGAGATGATTCTCCTTACCTTTATACTCCATGTGTCAAATATTTCACCCATAGAGCAACCCGCCGCGCCGGTAGCCGCTTGAGGTGAAAACATAGAGCAACATAGCTCTATGATTTCACCTCAAGCGTAAGTGGCGGCACCCTGGTGGCCTAAAGAATCGTGTATGTTGTCATTAATTTTGTTCTATTTTATATGTACCAGATCTGTTCTATAAATATACGAAATTGATGTTGTAGACAATATGGAGGAGTTGACGTCACATTGTGCCAAGATAAAAGATTATTTATTTTGTAAGAAACTACACGAACTCACTCAACCATTTCTTTCTTGAGCTATATAAAGAACAGAACAATTTTGGCACGGCTGTTATAACTTAATATTTTATCTTTAGCTCCCACACAGGTTGAATGGCTTATCGGAAACTATTTGCAGTGTTTTGTACTTACAAAAGTATTCCCTATACTTGTTATACTGTTCAATATCACCTGAGACCAATTACAACTCAAGTTATTGGCAAATCAGCGTCCGTTTTAAATTAATAAGAGGCTGTGTGTAGCCATCTGTTATAAAGTTTGACCAATCAGCTTTTATTCATCATCAGCATTACAGCCCATACATAGCTCAGTACTGAACATAGGCCTCCCCATAGATTGGGGCACAGGGAGACACCTGCCTGCCTGTATAGGCTTGTCTCTCTCTCTGCACACCTACAGAGGGAGTAGTGTTCTTGTATTTATTAAAATGCTAAGTTGTATCATTATTTATATACGTCGTACGTATAGTCAAGCCGATCAGGAGGTGCTCGGTCGCCGACGATTCGAAACGCTCTGCGCTGGTTGTGATCAAATGTAAGGAGCTGGCACTTGGGAGCCCCGACCCAGAGATGGGAACAGTATTCCATGTGAGTCTGAACCTGCGCCTTGTAACGTTGCAGGCGGTGTGCCGGCATGAATTACCTACTGTCCCGCTCTGCTGAGCACGCCAAGCTTTTTAGAGACCAATTTGGCCTTTTCTTCCAAGTGACCACCAAACTGTAAGTCATTCGATATGTCGACGCCGAGGATTCCGATACTGGCTGAGGCGACAAGGGGAGTGCCCTGAAACTGAGGAGATACGACAAAGGGGTTCTTTCTAGCGGTAGCGCAAACTTGTGTCTTCTTGGGATTAAACTGGATTAGAATAAGCCGCCCCCAATCCGAGACTGTTCAACAAAGTCTCGACTTCAGACACAAGTTTGTCCCGGTACTCGGTAACGTTTTCCCGAGCAATATAGGCACGGCCGGTGTATAAAGCATCATCACTGCTGTCGTCCGCATAGCAATCAATGATTGTTATCGGTTTGCAACATATCATTGATGTGCAGAAGAAACAGCGTTGTCGAGCAACAGTGGTAATTGGCTAATAATCAGAGTTTTTATTTTTTATTACCACTGCAACACCGGGGGAATTGCAGATGCGCTGCCGGCGTTTTAAAAAGGAGTAGGCTCTTTTTATGTAGGTCCCTAAGTCGTATCGGTCTGGAAAAATCTCTGGTGGTATATCGAAAATCCGATATTTATAAAAATAACAACACTCCTAGTTTGAACTGACCCTGTGTGTGGTCCATAAAACTACTGGTCAGATTTTGATAAAATTTATATGGGACCACATGAGAAGCAGCAGCTTTAAAATAAAAGGAGAATCATCAAAATCGGTTCGCCTAGAAAGGCGAACTAAAAAGTATCGAGGTAACACACATAAATAAAACATACAGTCAAATTGAGGTACCTCTACCTTTTTTTAAAGTCGGTTAAATTGTTTACTCATGAGTTTCTTACCACTTCTTCTCACAAGTTCTCCCGTAATAGGGACTTGTTTAAAAAAGTGCATTGTAAAAGATAATTGAATAAGAATATTTGACTTTGCAATCAAACACTTAGCCATAACGAGCTGACATAACTGTACATACGCGGTCAAAGAAGGTACTTGTCTCAGGAGAACTAATAATTGTGGCTTTTTTTATAGAATAAGGGTGGCGCCATCCAGTTGTGATATATCCCCAATAAAACATATATAATAATATAATAATATATAAAAGTGGCGTAGGGAATTGACGACCCCATCGCCCGCTGACGTAACAGTTAAGTGACAAAACTGCTACGTCAACGCAGTCAGTCAGCGCCTTGCGAGAGGTGTGAGCGCCGTGCCTCGGCAGAATTCAGGGTGCAAAGGCCCGTTTGTGCTTATGGCCGTCCACGATACGGTGCCGGACCTGGGCGTCTCCCGTTAATGGACGCCCATATTATGGATGATGGAAAAAAAGATAGTGCTCAAAGGGCCGCTGCCTGGAGGTCGCCAGGGCGCGTCTGGAGCTGGCGCTGGACGCGACAGCATGCGGGCCGCCAGCCGAGCGCGGGGTGTTGCCAGACCACCTAGCAGCCCCCCGCATCCATCATCCCCACCAGAAGGCTTGGTGTCGGCTGGGTCTTCTCCGATTCGCTCAGCAAGCGGCACCCGCCGCTGGTGGAGCACGTCGCATGCGTTGGTCTAAATCAATGAATGAAAACGCACTGCGGGCGTATTTTAGGGCAAAAGGGGAAGAAACTGGATGTTTGGCGTATCGGGCTCGGATGCATCGCTTTTTTGCAGAGCTGGAGCCATCTCTATCCGTCACTGAGCAAAACCTGGCAGACCGAGTTAGGTACATCCTGCGCTCCAACATATTTGGTGACGCCGAACTCGAGCGACTACGACGTGAGGCTATTCCTTCATCGAATGGAAATGCTACAGCTGGGAATGCGGCGCCACTAGATGCGCAACAAACTGCCTATGTGGATGCTGCCGTCAACATTCCATTTGTGGCTAATTCAGACGATGATGGAATAGTCTTCCACGAACTAGAGAAAATGAGGAGCATATTGGAAGAGTCGATGCTGGAAACGCGTAGCATGCCTCTCGAGAATCGACCGCGACTTCCCCGCATACCCCTTAGCAAGCGAAATCGGGCTGTCGTGCGGACTCTTAACCCAATGCTGGTGACCTATTTGGAAGCCAGCCGGGACCTTTGAGAGACGGATTAAATTCTTTTTGGCGCCGCACTGGCAGTATACCGTATTATTGGCGCCAAACTTCCCGTGGCTGGACGTGCTACTCAAAAAAGTAGCGCCATCCCAGCATGGAGAAAAAGAATTGAGGACCGTATCGCAAAGGCAAGGGCCCTTATCGGCAGACTGACAAGCTACATGGTCGGGTAATAATAGACCGAGGATTATGCGCACCGTTAGGATGGCGTTTGCTGGGACAAATATCAGTTTGTTCCAACCGGATATCACGCAAAAACTAACGGAGCGCATAGATGACCTGAAGCAAAAAATCGCTGCTTGGGGGAAGCGGATTCGACGATTTAGCGAGAGGTCAAGGCGGTTCAACCAGAATCGTCTCTTCCAAAGTGATCAGAAGAGGCTCTATAAATCATTGGAGCGACCAGAGGTATGTGGAGCGGGCCCAGGACCAGGATCAGGCCGACACTGTCGCATTTTGGCGTGGCCTGTGGTCAGAGCCCGTAAACCACAGCGAGGGCCCTTGGATGGAAGTTGTGGCGAGCCAGAGTGCAAGTGTTACTACAACTGGAAAAGTCCGGGGCTCGACGGGCTGCATCATTACTGGCTGAAGGGGTTCGTAGTGTGTCACGCTGTGCTCGCCCGACAGTTTCAAGAGGCTCTCGATTAGTAGTCGCTCCCGAGCCTCTTCACTACTGGGATCACTCATTTGGTTCCTAAAGATCAGGATACCACAGACCCGAGCAAATACCGCCCCATTACGTGTCTACCCACCATATATAAGACACTGACATCCATTTTGAGCGCGAGAATCACTCGTCACCTGGAGCTAAATCAGGTGATGTCATGCGCTCAAAATGGATGCCGGGGCGGTGGTCGTGGAACCAAGGAACCACTCCTCATTGACGCGGTCATTGACAAAGTGGTGAAACGCAACCGTCGCAAGTTCTCCGCCGCCTGGATAGACTACAGAAAGGCATTCGACTCGGTGCCCCATACATGGCTAAAGAGAGTCCTCCAGCTGTACAAAATTGACTGTACAGTTGGAGACTTCCTCGAGCAGTGTATGGGGCAATGGAGTACGATCCTTTGCTATCTGGGCGAGCGGATGATGGCTGCGGAGAACCACATAAGGATAAGAAGGGGTATCTTCCAGGGCGATTGTCTGAGTCCAATCTGGTTTTGCCTCTCCCTGAACCCTCTCAGTACTTTACTGGAGGGCTCCGGGAGGGGATTTCAGCTTCGGAAAGGAGGTACAAAAGTGACCCACCTTTTCTATATGGATGACCTCAAGTTATTCGCCTCCAGTCGCTCCCATCTTATGGAATTGCTAAACATCACTTTATCACTGAATTTAGCAGTTCTATTGGAATGGAGCAGGGAACGGATAAGTGTGCGGTCCTCATGTTGAAAGGGGAAGAGTTGCTAACTCTGAGGGCATACACTTATCTATGCCAGTCAACTTAAGGACCCTTTCCGAGGCTGAAACATACCGATACCTGGATATGTCACAGAACATCGGTATCGATGAAGCTGGTATGAAAAAGTCTGTTTGCGACGTGTTCTATGCACGCTTGACCAAAGTGCTTAACAGCCTTTTGTCCGGTGTGAATAAGACATACGCATATAACGGTTGCCGTGTAGTGGCGGTTAAGAATATCCACTACCCCATATCTTCCCGTGGGTGTCGTAAAAGGCGACAGAGGGAAACAGGCAGGAGATGGGCAGCAGCATCTTCCTGATAATAGCAACTGTACGACAAAAAAAATGCGGTTGCCAACCCGCTGGCCAAGCGTGGCAACTATGGCAATATACCCCCCATGAACAATTACACAAATAGACGGCCTCCAGTCCCCGGCGGCCCCGCTATTCCTGGCTACGGTGGCGACCATGGTAACGGCGGGGCAGGGGTGGTGCTAAGAATCTCCGGTGGAGGTTCGGTTGCCACCTACGACGACTCGACCTGGCAACATTTAACGCACGCACACTGAGGACTGACGAGAAGATCCTGGAGCTGGAAGAAGAGATAGATAAGTTGCGCTGGAGTATTATAGGATTATCCGAGGTCCGAAGAGAGGGGGAGGACACGGTGATTCTCGAATCCGGCAACTTGTTCTATCACCGGGAGGGCGACCATCTGTCCCAAGGAGGTGTCGGATTTTTCGTCCACAAGTCTCTCGTCAACAACGTTGTAAAGATTGGGAGTGTGTCGACGAGGGTCGCGTACCTGATACTCAGAATCACCAAACGGTATTCGCTGAAGGTCATACAGGTTTACGCACCAACCTCGGCACATTCCGATGAGGAGGTGGAGGAAATGTATGAGGATATTTCCAAAGCCATGCATTCCTCCAAAACCCACTACACGGTGTTGATGGGAGACTTCAACGCAAAACTAGGCACAAGAGAAAACGGTGAGCTGAAGTTAGGGAAATTTGGAGTGGGCAACGGAACCGAAGGGGCCAGCAGCTGGCCGACTTTATGGAGAAAGAGGGACTCTTTATGATGAACTCTTTCTTCCAGAAGCGGCCCCACAGGAAGTGGACCTGGTCGAGCCCCGACGGTTCGACAAAAAATGAGATTTACTTCATTATGACGACCAGACGCCAACTGTTCAGTGATGTCTCAGTGATCGCAAGGGTGAAAACTGGCAGCGATCACCGAATGGTTAGAGGCACACTGAACCTAAACGTTAAGTTGGAGAGGTCTCGTCTAATGAAGTCAACGCTCCGTCCCCCCTCGTGCTCTAATTCAAAATCCCGAAAACTTTCAGCTCGAGTTACACAACCGCTTTCAGTGCCTACAAGATTGCAATGCAGTGGACGATGTGAATGACAAGCTCGTGGAAACTGTCCATGCGGTCGGAGCTAAGTTCTGCAAGACCCGCCGCAGAAGAACACAAAAACTCTCCGATCACACTCTTAATCTCATGGCTGTTAGACGGGAGATGAGGCTGCAATCGTTAACAGATTTGACAGCATACAGGCAACTGAACAGACAGATCTCCAAATGCATGCGGCGAGACTTACGCAACTTTAATACTGCTCGTATTAAAGAAGCGATCAAGTGGAACCAGGGCTCCAAAGTCTTTGCCAGAGATCTGTCTGCCCGTAAGAGCCAACTGTCAAGGCTGAAGACTGAGTTTGGCAGCATCGTTTCCGGGACACCTGAGATTTTGAGTGAGATTGAGAGGTTTTATGGGCAGCTGTACACATCATCGTTGGAGCCACACGCAAGTGTGAGTAACGATCCAAGAGCAAGTCTTATCCGACACTATTCCGATGATATCCCGGACGTCAGTCTAAGCGAGATTAGAATGGCTCTCCATCACCTTAAAAACGGCAGGGCCCCAGGCGAGGATGGAATTACAGCGGAGCTTCTGAAAGCGGGTGGAACACCGGTACTTGAAGTCTTCAGAAGCTCTTCAATTCCGTCCTCCATGGTGGCACTACTCCAGAGGCGTGGAGCAGAAGTGCGGTGGTCTTGTTCTTTAAGAAAGGCGACAACGCTCTCTTGAAGAACTACAGACCGATTTCCCTTCTGAGCCGCCTCTACGTGCTGTTTTCGAGAGTCATTACGAATCGTCTCGCACGCAGACTCGACGACTTCCAGCCTCCCGAACAAGCCGGTTTCCGAAAAGGCTTCAGTACCATAGACCACATACATACCCTGCGGCAGATTGTACAGAAGACTGAAGAGTACAATTTGCCACTTTGCCTGGCGTATGTGGACTATGAGAAAGCCTTTGATTCCGTCGGAATTTGGGCGGTGCTGCAGTCCCTTCAGCGGTGCCAAGTTGACTGTCGGTATATCGAAGTGCTGAAGTGTTTGTACAGTAGGGCTACGATGGCTATCCGAGTACAGAACCAGAGCTCGAAACCTATCCAACTGCAGAGAGGTGTAATACAGGGTGACGTTATATCTCCGAAACTCTTCACCGCTGATTTGGAAGACGTTTTTAAGCTACTGGACTGGAAAGGATACGGTATTAACATCAATGGCGAGTACATCACTCACCTTCGATTTGCCGACGATATAGTCCTTATGGCAGAATCGCTGGAGGACTTAAGCACTATGCTCAATGACCTCAATAGTGCCTCCCAACGGATAGGTCTTAAGATGAACATGGACAAAACAAAGATCATGTTTAATGTCCATGTCACACCTATGCCGGTAGTTGTTGGGAGCACTATGCTCGAAGTTGTTGACGAGTACGTTTACCTGGGACAAATAGTCCGACTAGGTAAGTCCAACTTCGACCGAGAGGTCAATCGACGGATTCAACTCGGCTGGGCAGCGTTCGGGAAATTACGACACATCTTCTCGTCAGGTATACCTCAATCTCTGAAAATTAAAGTGTACAACCAGTGCGTGTTGCCAGTGATGACTTACGGATCAGAGACGTGGTCCTTCACTGCTGGCCGTATGAGGACGCTCAAGGTCGCTCAGCGAGCTATGTAGAGGGTTATGCTCGGAGTTTCTCTGCGTGATAGACTCAGAAATGAGGATATCCGCAGTAAAACCAGAGTGACCGACATAGCCCAACGGATTAGTAAGCTGAAGTGGCAATGGGCCGGCCATATAGCTCGAAGAACCGATAACCGATGGGGAAGAAAGGTTCTCGAGTGGCAGCCTCGTACCGGTAGGCGTAGTGTAGGACGACCTCCCACTAGATGGAGTGACGACCTGGTAAGATATGCAGGAAGTCGATGGATGCAGGTGGCTCAGGACCGTGCTTTGTGGCATTACTTGGGGGAGGCCTATGTTCAGCAGTGGACTTGTGAAGGGCTGCGATGATGATGATGATGATGATATAAGGGTTGGGTCATGCCTGTCCTCATGTATACCTTTGGCATACTCAGATGGACCCAGACTGAACTTAACGCCCTGGATAGAAAAGTCCGCACTACCATGACGTCCCATAGGATACATCATCCGAGATCGTCGGTAATGAGGCTGTACTTGCCGCGAAAGCATGGTGGACGTGGTTTTCTGAGCGCGCTCACCATGCATAATCGCGAAGTGTGCAGGCTCCGTGATTACTTCCTGGCGAGATCGGATGATCCATTCTATAATGACGTCATTTCTAGTGATAAAGGGCTTACCCCTCTATCCTTAGCCAACGAGCAATGGCAGGACCCAGCAGTGCTTAGCATTTCCGACCGGGAGACCGTATGGAAGGAGAAGGAG
This sequence comes from Parnassius apollo, assembly GCA_907164705.1. Classification (NCBI taxonomy): domain Eukaryota; kingdom Metazoa; phylum Arthropoda; class Insecta; order Lepidoptera; family Papilionidae; genus Parnassius; species Parnassius apollo. The sequence goes on along the minus strand of CAJQZP010000858.1, from coordinate 1,258,363 downwards.
CTCCACGGGAGGTTCTACAAGGCTCTACATGAGCCTTTCGTAGACACAGTAGCCTCCCTCCACTGGCTGCGCTTTGGTGATCTCTTCGGGGACCGAGGGTTTTGTCTGTGCAATACAGGATCAGGTTATTAAGATCATCAACTATCGGAGATACATCCTAAGGATGGAGGCGCTTTCTAACTCTGAGTACTTGCACAGGCACAACCTAGTAGCCAGAATTCTTCACCAGGAGCTCGCTCTGAAATACGGTCTCGTGATCTTGGTATTACAAGTACTTGCCGTGCTCGAAAATGATCGCGCCAGGTTTGGGACCGGGCCATCATCACAGACAGGACTATTCTTGCGAATAAGCCTGATATTGTGCTGATGGACCGGGTACAATCAAGGATATTTTTGGTCGACATTACCATTCCGTATGACGAGAACCTCGTGAAAGCCGAAACAGACAAGCAAACAAAATATCTGGAGCTGGCTCACGAGGTGACCGACATGTGGGGTGGTCTGCCGACCGAAATTATTCCTGTAGTCGTCTCTGCAAACGGGCTAATCCCAGTCAGCCTCTCGGGTCATCTGAGGCGACTGGGACTACGTGGCGGACCGCTCCGGGCTCAAATGCAGAAGGCGGTGCTCCTTGATACCGCCCGCATCGTCCGCCAGTTTCTTTCCCTTTCCCCCTAACCCTCGGCCGTTTGGTCTCCCCTGCCGAGGGCCTCCATCTGGTTGGGCTTTTATTTATTTATGTATTTTTATATTTATTTTATGTTATTGATATTTATGTATATTTATCTTTTCATTTTCATTTATAATTATATATTTATAGAACCCAACCAGATGAGAAAACTATATAGATACCCAGATAATAATAATAATATAAAGTGAGAAAATTATATAGATACCCCAATAATAATAATAAAATTTATTTCAGCAAATAGAATTGGTTTACAGACATTAGTGGCCGGATTCTCCTTTTAAGCAAATAATGCCTGTACCAGGTGAATCCGCTCTTCCATATCAATATCTATATATTATATTATTTACATTAATGAAATATGACATTACAAAGAAAAACTTAAAGACTAAAAGGGAGTATTACAATGCAGTTGCGATGTTATCCCGGAGAACTTAAATGGAGACGCCTTGTTTTCAGTAAAATGGGTCTCCGATTCCTCTACACTCACTATATGAAATACAGCAGCATTAACGCTGGGTTTTGTACATTCGTGCTATAATTATAATATACTTGCAGAATGGCTATACCACGTTTAAAAATCCTTTAAAAAAATCGTCAAAGGCGTAATTAGAATTGAGGGCAACAAGTTTAGGCCAAATTATGTTGTTAGGTAGTTTTAATTTGACTATTTCGTTCGCCCGCGTACAGTTCAGAAAGGCTAATGGTTGGTGAAAACGCATGAGCTCCAGAATAAATATACAAGCGTATAAAACGTTCGATATGCTTTGTTCGTTCGAGAAGTTGATATGATCAATTTTTTGTAACTTTAATTTCAATAAACCCAAACTTGGAATCTACAATACGATATTTATATCAACAGGCAGACAAGAGCCGTGATAGCTCAGGAGCTAAGTGCTCGCTGTAAATTTCACGGTACACGAGCAACCCGGGTTCGATCCCCGCCTGCACAAATGAAATTATTAATTGAAATTTTAAGTGCTGATTTACCACGTGCTCGGCGGTGAAGGAAAACATCTTGAGGAAACCTGCATGTCTGAGAAATAAGAAAAAATATATTTCGAAGACGTGTGAAGTTCGCCAACACGATGTATCGATAAATAAATTTATATATATCAAACTCCACTATTGATATATTTATAATTATCGATATATCGAAAATCCGATATTTTAAAAAATATCAACAGTCCTAGTTTCTTCTGATCACTTAGAATGATCAGTTGAACTGACGTGTGTGTCATCCATAAGTTTTAGCCCCCCAAGTCGCGTCTCTTCTGATACGTAGTAAATATTACTTTAATGCTTATTAAAAACAATTTTTTTTATTTGAGTAAAATCCATAAGCAAAGTGAATTATGTTGCGAATTTGATTAATTTATAATTTCATATAAGTAGAGCTGTAATTACTATGAAGTGACAAGTTTGCTTAAGTGGCATTTTATCGGCATAGTTGCACATAAGCTCAAGAACGTCGTTGTGATTGTCCTTCAGTAACAATTAGTGCGAGTAGACAAGGTGTTTCAATATAATATGCGAAAGCGCTTTTAATGGTGTCTCAGTTTGAAATTTCGAAATAATAATTTAGTTTTCCTAGTAAAATAGAATAAATTGTTTGGTTTCCATACTACGCTGTCCACGTAGACCGTATAGAACGTGTTCAAAAGAAGTTTCTATCAATCCTCTGCTATAGGTACGGTTTAAATAGAAGTCTGCCCTCCTATGAAGAGAAACTTAAAAAGTTTAACATTACTCGTATATCACTTCAAACTCGGTGTAAATATCAGGCCTTGCAGTAGTTACGTTGTACCAGTTCTGGTTCACTGAGTCAGAAGTGGTACAAGTACGACGTTCGTCGACTCACGATCCAAAAAAAAAAGGTTTTGGCATGCTCTGATCACGAATCTGCGGTCCATTTTTGCGTAGGATGCACGGTTCCGGAGATGTGCAGATCAATTAACTCTTATCTAATTGATATCCGGTGCGGGCCTAGACGTCCCATTTTTATTTATCTATTGTTCATTGAATACCGGCATTGTCTATACGTGCGTCGGATTATCAGTGCTATTATATTATACTCCTTTGTTCCTAACTGCAACGGTAATCTGAATCATCAATAAAATACATTACCTAATTTTGTTACAATTTTTATTTACGAAATACAAAATCTTATTACTTATTATCTATAAAATAGGAGCGAAACATCTCATACACTAAAATATCGTTGTACAATGTGTTCCCTGTAAATATACTCGTAAACCTATGTATTGAACATCCCTGAAACTTATACTGGGTGGTCCAAAAGGTCCATCAAACATATTAAGATTTGGAATTCCTTGATGATTGTTAACATTTGGTAAATTATATAAAGGTTGCATTTCATCAAAGCACCATGTGATCTGATTAAAATCACAATTACATATTTCTGTAACTGATTTCACGAAATTTGTTACAAAATTTGCCTTCCCACATCCACTTGGTCCTGCCACAATAGCAGTAAACGGATGTATAAAGTGAAACATTACACACGTCTAAAGTTCTAAGGGGTGAAATAAAAAATGAAAGTGTTGGTGTAAACAATTCAAACAAAATTTATGATTAATTTAAAATTTTATTTTCAAGCAATAACCTCTTGTAAGAAACCCCCCACACTTCGTCACAAGAACAATGTAAAATTTTGTGATTATTTTTTTGCAAATATATGATTATTATACACTTAACGTTTGTTTAAATTTATGACATTTACCAAATCATTGTATTTTGGACATTTGTATTCTTCAATATTAAAAATTCTATCATTCGTCGTCAACATTTTTAAAAATTGTTTTTCTGTTGAACCACCTTTGTATGCGAGTACTATAACTAATGTTTTTGGGAAATCAAACAAAATTTATGATTAATTTAAAATTTTATTTTCAAGAAATAACAACTTGTAAGAAACCCACACTTCGTCACAAGAACAATGTAAAATTTTGTGATTATTTTTTGCAAATATATGATTATTACACACATAACGTTTGTTTAAATTCATGGCATTTACCAAATCATTGTATTTTGAACATTTGTATTCTTCAATATTAAAAATTCTATCATTCGTCGCAACATTTTTAAAAATTGTTTTTCTGTTGAACCACTTTAGTATGCGATCACTTCGTCTTTGCACAAATTTCTAATATACCAATTTAATATGGGGATGATGTTCTCTTGTTTGTAGGCACATTTTAATTCTTCGGTCACATCAAAATATGGAATGCCGTGCACGTGTGTTTCACAATAACGAACAGTTTTTTTGTCTTTTGGCGACAAATAATTGAAAGGATAACTTGGCCGAAACAAATAATGATCGATAAACGCATCATTTTTATTAGATAGTTTTACGTCTAGAATAGCCATTTCTCTACATTGAAAATGTTTATGAGGATATGTAATGTAAAATCTGTCCATGTCGATGATATATCTAATATTTTTTAGATTTTGTGTTGTTTTGAACCAAAATGTTAAAAGTATTTACACGTGACTAAAAATATGTTTGTTCTAACAAACTTTACATAACAATGCTTCATTACTTCCCATCATCCCATTTCTTCCTTCTGCTCTTGTCTTCCTGCAATTTAAGTAAACAGAATCACATTGACTAATGATCAATTAATGACTGTCATTGTTAAAAAAGTATTTTTTAACTTTTTCACTTTCTGCTATTTTCTTTGTATTTATGGCTAGGAAAAGTCCGCGGCGCGGCCTCAATGCGTGTTGGCGAACATCACATGTCTTCGAAATTTTCTCAGACATGGAGGTTTCCTCACGATGTTTTCATTCACCGCCGAGCACGTGGTAAATCAGCACTTAAAATTGCAATTAACAATTTAATTGGTGCCGGCAGGGATCGAACCCGCGTCGCGTACTGTGAATTTTACAGCTTGCGCTAACCATCTGAGCTACCACGGCTTAATCATATACACACACACAATATTTAAATATAATTTGTTAACACTAAATCATACACACGTAAGAAAATAACAGAAAGAAAAGTAAGTTTGTCAATAGAATAAACACTTAAAGTTGCAATTAATAATTTAATTGGTGCCGGCGGGGATCGAACCCGCGTCGCGTACTGTGAATTTTACAGCTTGTGCTAACCATCTGAGCTACCACGGCTTAATCATATACACACACGCAATATTTAAATATAATGTGTTAACACTAAATCATACACACGTAAGAAAATAACAGAAAGAAAAGTAAGTTTGTCAATAGAATAAACACTTAAAATTGCAATTAACAATTTAATTGGTGCCGGCGGGGATCGAACCCGTGTCGCGTACTGTGAAATTTACAGCTTGCGCTAACCATCTGAGCTACCACGGCTTAATCATATACACACACAATATTTAAATATAATTTGTTAACACTAAATCATACACACGTAATAAAGAAAATAACAGAAAGAAAAGTAAGTTTGTCAATGGAATAAACACTTAAAATTGCAATTAACAATTTAATTGGTGCCGGCGGGGATCGAACCCGTGTCGCGTACTGTGAAATTTACAGCTTGCGCTAACCATCTGAGCTACCACGACTTACGATTCATATACACACACAATATTTAAATATAATTTGTTAACACTAAATCATACACACGTAAGAAAATAACATAAAGAAAAGTAAGTTTGTCAATAGATTAAACACTTACATCTGTGGCCTGTAAGTGATGCGTTGAAGTAACTCAAATGTAGTATTGATAGATCCACTGCGGTCAAACGACCATACACTAAATGCATGACTGCAGTTGCTTGGTCTTATATAGTACCAGTAAGTAATAATTCTAATCTAAAAAATTTCTACAGTGGAATTGATAGTAACTTTATGCGTCAACAAGCTTATCTCACATTCTGTTGCTTATCTCAGCATTACTTCGTGTTGCGTCTTATTCAGTGTATTGATGACTCAAATACGTTTTGTATAACACAAAATAATGCAATTTAATATTTAGAAATCACTATAATTGATCATTCCTATGTTAGTCATTGAGTAGATTGTACTGTAGTAATCTACTAATAGCAGTAATTACGTGGATACACTAGATGTACAACGACATCTGAAAAAGATTCACCCCAGTCTAGAAAATAATGTTTATGATTTCTTAAATTTACGCGAACACTACACATTGAATAAAACTATTATTTACGGATTTTATCGCGTTTAATTACTTTAATTTATTTTTATTATTATCCCGACGTTTCGGGTGCTTTACAGCGCCCATGGTCACGGGGGGACTGAGATGTTTGACGTCCCAATGTCATAGTTAGTCCGGCTACCTTCAGTTTTTTAATATTAATTTTTGGTCCGATTTACGCAAAACGAGCTTATAGTATCATGAAGTCTTGCAGTGGTATGCTTGGGTTTGGGTTTAATTTTGTTGATTATAGGATCCCAAGCAGATGGTAGCACCCAACCATCTTCTCTATTGAAATTTGGATGTTTTTTAATTTCAATAGCCTCGCGTATCATCCTTGGTAGGAATCGGTGTTCTTTTGCGAGAATTTGTGGTTTATCAAATCTAATGTAATGGTGGGGACGATCTTGAACAAGTCTGCAGTCTGCGAACATGTTCAAGATCGTCCCCACCATTACATTAGATTTGATAAACCACAAATTCTCGCAAAAGAACACCGATTCCTACCAAGGATGATACGCGAGGCTATTGAAATTAAAAAACATCCAAATTTCAATAGAGAAGATGGTTGGGTGCTACCATCTGCTTGGGATCCTATAATCAACAAAATTAAACCCAAACCAAGCATACCACTGCAAGACTTCATGATACTATAAGCTCGTTTTGCGTAAATCGGACCAAAAATTAATATTAAAAAACTGAAGGTAGCCGGACTAACTATGACATTGGGACGTCAAACATCTCAGTCCCCCCCCGTGACCATGGGCGCTGTAAAGCACCCGAAACGTCGGGATAATAATAAAAATAAATTAAAGTAATTAAACGCGATAAAATCCGTAAATAATAGTTTTATTCAAAATAATGTTTATGCTGCTAATAGACTGCCCATGTACACCCACGTACCAACGTATAATATACCTAGTCAGGTCATAAGTATTGTCACACAGTAAAAACTTTTCTTTTAGAATGCTGGCCACAAAAAAGTTTATTGAATTCGAATTGTTCATGAAAATAAAACTGTATACTTTTTAGAATTTTACTCATTTTTAAATATGGAGTGGACGCTTAAAGAAGACCGTGTTGCAGTTATTGCGTTGCATCGTTGCGGTTACGCGCCAATTCAAATTTTTGACATACTGAAAAATTTGAATATAACCAAAAGATTCGTTTATCGTACCATCAAACGATACAATGAAGACTCTAGTGTAGATGACAGATCAAGAAGTGGTCGCCCTCGGTCTGTTAGGACTCCAGCAGTGATAAAAGCTGTGAAGGCGCGAATTCAAAGAAATCCCAAACGTAAGCAGAAACTGTTGGCCCTTCAGATGGGGTTAAGCAGAACCACGGTGAAAAGGGTGTTAAATGAAGACTTAGGGCTTCGGGCATATCGAACAAAAACAGGACATCGTTTGAATGCTCGTCTAATGGACCTGAGACTGAAGAGATGCCGCGCTTTGTTGAAGCGGTACGCGGGAAAAAATATCGGGAAATTCTTTTTTTCGGATGAAATTTTTTTTACCGTAGAAGAGAGCTACAACAAACAAAATGATAAGGTGTACGCACACAGAAGTGAAGAAGCGAGCAACCGAGCAACCGTATTCCGCGTGTCCAACGAGGTCATTTTCCATCCTCGCTCATGGTATGTTTGGGAGTTTCTTATTGGGGCTTAACAGAGGTACATTTTTCTGAGATAGGTGTAAAAACGAATGCAGTTGTGTATCAAAATACAGTCCTGACGAACCTTGTGTAACCTGTTTCTCATACCATGTTCAATAACAGGCACTGGATATTCCAACAAGATTCGGCGTCAGCTCATAGACCGAAGAGCACACAAGACTGGCTGGCGGCGCGTGAAACGATATCATCTAGAGTTTTTAAAAAGGAATTGTAAAAGATGGAACTGGAATGGTGATAGGATTCAGAATGTCAGTTTGTGGCGAATATTGCTTAATGTATTTGTTATATAAGTTTCAGGGATGTTCAATGCATAGTTTTACGAGTATATTTACAGGGAACACATTGTACAACGATATTTTAGTGTATGAGATGTTTCGCTCCTATTTTATAGATAATAAGTAATAAGATTTTGTATTTCGTAAATAAAAATTGTAACAAAATTAGGTAATGTATTTTATTGATGATTCAGATTACTGTTGCAGTTAGGAATAAAGGAGTATAATATAATAGCACTGATAATCCGACGCACGTATAGACAATGACGGTATTCAATGAACAATAGATAAATAATAATGGGGCGCTAATGACGATGGAGGCCCGCACCGGATATTAATTAGATAAGAGTTAATTGATCTGCACATCTCCGGAACCGTGCATCCTACGCAAAAATGGACCGCAGATTCGTGATCATTTTTTTTTTTTTTGTGGGTTTTTTTATTTTTTTTTTTTCCCCAATCTATTTTTTTTTTTATTTTAATAAATATTTAATTTTTCAAAATTTTCCACAACATCAGTTCCTAAGTATAGTATGTTTATAAGTAAGGTTATAATTATTTGTGCTGTAAAATCGTTACTGTTACTTAATATCATGTTGTGTGCACATGTTTTGGAATACCATCCAGATTGTTACTTTGTATTTATTATTTTCAATTGTTCATGTTTTGTGTACCTAAATAAATAAAAAAATTGTTTGCTCATCTAAGATAAAATTATGATATAAAGTAGATTATTTGTCTATTTTAGGAAATTTCTAGTATTTATATCAAATAAACGGTTTATAACTAACCCTTCTATTGTAATAACACAAAAGTTGTCATTCTAAAGTAGATATTATCTGTACGCTTCTTATAAATAATTCTATTTCTGCATTCCGTTTGCAATAAGCTGCTGTTTATTGAAATTGATTTGAATGAATTTCATCTCAACGTATATCTTTTGTTTCACTGAATATTTCAAATTTTATTGTATAGATTTTGGGGAGAGCGAATATCACGATCTCAAAATATTTCATTTTCGTACATGATGAATGTTTTTGAACCCTTATTAACGGAGTAGTAACGGTGTAAGAATATCCGCTACCCCATATCATCGCGTCGATAGTCGTATGAGGTACAGGTGGAAACAAACCAGGGTATAGGCAGCTCCTAATACCCTCTAAAAATAAAAAATAAACTGCATTTGCCAGCCCGCTTCGCTAACGTGGCGGCTATGACAAATATCTCCTTATGAAACAATCTAAGAAGGAGCAGGAGACTTCTAATAGGCAGAAACGGTAACGATATTTGAGCGTGCACTGCCAGTGGAAGAATATCCACTACTCCATGGCATCCCAAGTGTGTCGTAAGAGGTGATAGAGCAACCAAGGACATGGGAAGTACCATCCACCTTATGGTAAATGCATAATTGACCCATAGACATCTACATCTACCCTCAATTACGAATCAAAGTGCAGATGCCTTGTCACATCTGAGGACTAGGATGAAATGCTTCGTATCCAGTAAAAAGGGTTCTCCGTTTCTCTACTCTTACCATACGAAACGCAGCAGCTATATGCTCTTTCACACTGGTGTTCGGTGAGAACGTGGTCCTACCCCGGTCGAGCCGACCTATTCGTGTTACAGCCATAATATATCTCCAGTATCGAATTTTTGCCATATGACATCCAAAGGACGTAAAATTTTCTCATTCTATGTGCATTAGAATTTTAATAACACCATTTTTCGAATATTTGTAGACCATTTAAGCGTTGTCAGTGATTGACGACGGTCCACAGTCGATATTTGTCATTTCGCACAGCTTGTTCCCCGCGATCCGGCTATAAATAATTCCATATCGGATCATCGTCAACATAATTGTCGCCCGTCTATAAATGATTCGACGCGATGGCCCGGAATGTATTTATTGCTGTTACCGTAACTGTAATAGGAAAGTATTAGTAACAAATTTCTTATCATATTTTTTCTTTTTAATGTAATAAGAATGTCTAGAGAATACTCAGTCCAACTGATGGTAAGTAGATGCTGTGGCCCATAGACATCTACATCTATCCTTGGTTAAATTTAAAATGCAGATGTGGTGTCACCTCTGAGGACTTAGAATGTAATGTAAATAATAATAAAAAATAAAAAATAGAGCCACGTCCATTTATTGACTTCACACACACACACACAGTTTTGTGTATTGACGCAATAAATCAAGCCAGTTTTTTTTATTATGTTAAGAATTAACTCGAAATAAAAACAATATTAAATTTCACAACTTACTCATAATAATTGACATGTACAAAAACTGAAGCCAGTCAGCATCCCTTAAAAGTCGATTTCAAAACGAATTGTTAAATCATTAATAACTTGAAAAGCTTTTGCGTCAGTATAATAATCTAATTATTCAAATTGGTTAACAATGGGCTTATAATATGGGCGAGCGTAATATCATACAAAATTATAAATGTGTGCTACATTGTTAATTATATAACGCACATAGCAGCTGTAATCAATTTCCGTAGCTTTTTTGACTACGTAATTAACATGAATATAAACAAAGTCTAATTTCTTGTTTCAGGTAAGTTGCCTTTAATCATGGTGACGTAACATTGGCGGCATCCCGTTGGCTTGGTGGACTGGATAGCGTAGTTTGATTAATGGTAGGTAATATCTATATAGGAATTCATCACAACTTACCACCAGGTGGAATTGTGGTCAAGCACTTCTTCTACTTAATTTCTTCTCTACTTATTTTCTAAGCACGGCTTATAAACAAAATGATAAAGATGCCTGTTGGGTCCGTGGTCTGGATCTGGGAGACAAACAAATACTTCATCTTAGTGTATAACATTTGGTGGAGCGATTGACCAGACACGAGATGAAGGAACAGAAAGAGTGGCGCGCTAATAATTTGAAATGTTGCGGCGATAGGGGTTCTTGGGCTCGATTCCCGGGTCGGGCTTTGACCTTGTTATGCGAGATGTTACTATGTGGACTGTATGTGTGGTTTCTTGAAACCCCAAATAAGATGGCCGACGTGGCACGCGACAGCCTTGGACGATGCACTCGCTCTTCCAAAAACCTACTACTTTACCAGTGTCTTGATGGAGTTCTACTTGAGCCGGTAGGGGATAAAAATGTATCGGGGAAACAAAAAAACGTCTCAAGTCCAAGTAAAAGAAAAGAAGCACTTACCGGGGTGGAGTTCCTTTGGCGCCTCGTGGACGATGCTCCTGGTCTTGTGGTGCGTTGGAAGAGGGCGCTCGACGGCTGCGGGCGCCCCTTTATTGGGTCGGTCACCTTACCATCACGGCGGGGCGCGTTCCTCATTGGCCGAAAAATCGCGTCACCTTCTAGACCCCCCCTTCAGTGCGTGCGGAAGGAATGCGTGGATATAGGAGGGAAAGACACTTGCAAGCAATAAACAACTCAACAAAATGTGAGAGTACCCGATTCTTTTTCCGCGCAACCAATTTTCTATTGAATGAAATAATATTTGTGCAACTGCCTCGTTGGTCTTGCAGGCCAACTCTCCGGTTGGTCAATCAACTAGTCATTGGTTGACCTGCCGGTGTCGTGTATCTATCTCCTTTCGGTTTACCGTCCCATTGGACTACGAGAGAGAGGGAACAGAAAGTGCACCCGTGCTTGAGCATATATTTGGGCAGTGAAACACTATATTGCGATGGTTAGTCTCCGTTGAGGCTAGCCGCCATGGCCGTAATTCGGTCTGGAGAACATTATTTAGTGTGAGCTATTAAATGAAATAGTCTTTAGTTGTATGGTATTATTATTATTTCTTTTTAATAAAATGCAATCATATCGTGATCTGCATACGATCTAATAATGTGGCGTTATTTAGATTTAAGATAAAAGACCATTTACTTCGTCGGTTTTTCGTCTTTTCAAAAAAAAACTTCAAGTTTTATCGGATAAAATATAGAATAGATCCTTCCCGACATTGATCTCTATGTATTTTTTTTTAAAGGATAGGATGAAAAACGAGCAAACAGTTCACCTGATATGGTAAGTGGTTGCTGTGGCCCATGGACATCTACATCTCGATTCATCTCATCCTCGATCACGAATCAAAATGCACATGTGTTGTCACCCGTGAGGACTAAGATGGAATGCCTCATTACCAGTAAAAAGGGTCTCCGGTTCTTTACACTCACCATACGAAACACAGCAGCATTAAGCTACTATTTTACGCTGGTATTCTGAGAGCGTTTTCCTTCTCCGGCCGAGCCGACCCATTCGTGCTACAACTATGCTACTAATATAATTGTAGCATGGCTCTACCACGTATAAAGTTAAATACGTAAAGTTTTATCACAATCGGCTACAGACAGACAAAAATAATAAAAATGGTTATATAAATGTCTTAACAGTACGCATACCACCCCCCGAGCTTACTAGAAACCAGGTATTTCAACATTTTATTTATAGCTTGCGTAACAATCCCTAACGACGAACATTCTGCGAAAAATCCTTACCAATCAGAGCAGACGTGTACGGAGGGCCCTCGAGGAACGCGAGAGGCTCTTATTGAGACTCAAGATTATAATCCCATTCGCTTTGTCTCATTTTATATCCAATCTAAAGTAAGATCGAAACATTTTCTCTGTTATATTATGTAGGTGTTTCCCTATTATTATATGAATATTTCGGTTACTTCCTAACTATTAAAATGGAATAAAAATAATAAATAAATTTTATCGCGTTTAATTTTGTTTTATTTTTATGCAAAGTAACCACAAGAAATATCAGAAATCCAGTTATTGATATTTATTAGTGATGCAACAAATACTACTTTTAAGAATATGAATACGAATATCAAACTTACTATTCGGCGACTACGAATACGAATATCTCGCCATGGTAATGAAAAATTTTTTGTCTGTTCTAATAATTAAAATTTACAACATGCAATATTTTATTTAAAAATCATAAAATTTGTAGATTTCTGCTTTTAAGCGATTTCTTTTTTCAGTCTCGATTTTCCCAGCCGTTGAAAAAAATTCTTTGCAAGGCGACTGTACATGGTGTCAGTGAAAAATATTTTTGTTGAGTTCAGCAGCTCTTTAGTAGCTTCTTCAAATTTGCCAAAATATCAATAATTTGGCTCATAAGAGTCATTTGACACCCCATTACCTTGCGGTGAACCTTTATTTTTTTAGTTAGTTGCCGTGAATTTGTCAGAGATGGTAAAACATCTTGAATCGCTATGCGTTGTTCATGTAATCACTTCAGCACCTGATATGTTGAGTCCTATCTAGTTTCAACATCTTGAAACAAAACAAATTTCGGTATAATATTGTTAACTTGTTGAGAATCGTTCAGTTGTTTGAGTGTTAAAATGAGTAATAAGTCCCCTGCCCTTATATAGCCATCGTTGCGGCTTAGGGCTTGTGCACACTTTCGTATTCTTTAGGCACCGACCTTCAAGAGCAAGAATTATCAAAATCGGCCCACGCGTTTCGTTTCTACAGCTCCACAGAGCAACAAACATACATAACGGCTGAAAAACACATTACTGTTCTTGTCATCGCGCAGTCGGATAAAAAGGGTCTTGAGTTTTCTACAAATACCTAACAAAACACAGCAGCATAAAGCTTCACGGTCGAGCCGATCAATTCGCACACTGCAGCGTGGCTCTACCATGTATTACCACCACCACGTGTAAAACGAGCACCCGATTCCTATACTACCACGAGTATCTAACCACCATTAATATTTATAGTTACCTCGGATATTAGTCAATTAAAGCCAGTGGTCGTATTAATCGAAATCCGTTCCAGTAATAACACACTTAGCCAAACCGCGGGAGCGCTGGGTCGGCCGCGACTGATTGGCGGTTTGTGACCAACTACTAGTACGGTACTGATTAGTGGATACTGTGGCTGAATATCTACCACGTGATATTTCGGATATGTAAACTGAATGGTACTAATTTTACAAATTATATCGCCTTTCATTAACTCCCGACGAAAACAGAGGGGTATTATTCCAGCCGCTCAATTTCACCATCGCACATCGCGAAAAACTCGCGATACCATCCATACCAAAGAAATCATAATATCTTATTAAACATACCATCTGGACGATTGGCGGTCCACCATTGTGAGTTTTATAAAAAGTATTTCTTACTCGCACAACTTCCTTGTGAAATCGACTACCATTAGCGATTTTTCCGGACCGATACGACGGAAACAGAAACTTTTTTATTCAATATACATTATAAGTTATACTTATTTAAAATCACTTTTTTTTTTAATTTACCATACGGGTTGGGGAAAAAACCTCTGTCCTAGGAAGAACCAGTAACCAAGCGGACCTTTAAAAAAAATAGCTTACAATCATGTATGTTACCATAAGAACACCGGTAGCGATCACCCATCCCAGGGGTTATGATCATCCATAGATCCCTTAATATTATAATAACCCTTTTTATACAAACATAGTTTAATAAGGTTTTTGAACTTCGTGCGGGTTAAATTTTTATATTATCTGTGATATTCTATGAGTTATTACCAGCTTGTGTCTGTTCCTAGTATTTACAGAATGAATATCACTTACTTTTGTAAAACTACTTTTATTTTTGTGTACGTACATTAGATTTTAGAGAGGGGAAAAGAGAGGCTAAAGTTAATAATTTCTTAAAATTTTTGTCCGAGCACCTCTTTAGGTGTTAAATCATAGATTGCTCTAATGACCTTCTTTTCGACTTACGGACCTTCAGCAAAAGAGCCTACTCCTTTTTAAAAGAGCACGAACCTGTGATTCCCCTGGTCCTGCAGTTGTTCATAGACGGCGGTCGACACCATCGGGAGAGCTGAATGCTTGTTTGCCCCCTCTTCTTTAAAAAAAATTTTTATAGGTTTTACTGCGGATATCCCCCTTTTTGAAGTATATTAAGCGGAGAAACCTCGAGCATAGTCCTCTCTATATCTTGCTGAGCGACCTTAGGCTTCCTCATACAGCTAGCAGTGAAGGACCACGTCAAATCATAATTGGCAACACGCACTGCTTGTACAATCTTGTTTAAATTTATAATTTTTCCTTATTTAACCAAACGTTATTCTTTGTTTACTAGTCGATATGCGTGAACCTACAAAGTCTTTAACACTTGCGTTAAACCCAAAAAAAAAATTAAAATATAAGCAAATATTTTTCTTAATAAATTATCCAGTCTGACTAGGTAGAAACATTCAAAAAATTAAAAGAAAAATAAAATTAACTCTCTTATTGACTGAGTATCTTGTAATCTAACTAAATAATAAATGCTATATAAAATCTTTCTAAAAGATCAACTGAACACTTAGTACAAACTTTTGGTACTTTCTGAATTAAATACTTACAAAATCAGACTAGAAGTTGGAAAGACAATAACAATTGCTGATAGGTATAATTTTAGTATTCGTGCTTTTGTTATGTAAATGTTAATATTTGTACTTTTATATTAAAATGAAATATAATACGATAAAACATGCATGATTGTAAACAAGAATTAAAGAGTAACACTACGTGAAATCATGATTCAATTAATCTATTTGAAGAACCTGGAGAACAACCGGGTTGCTGCTCTGCAGAACCGATTCAAATACCAAAAGAATCAGGATTTTCCGGGAATTCCCTGGTGCTTTCCCTAATTGCAACTTAAGGCTTCCGTCTAGCTGTGCTGTTTAACATTCCCAGCCATTGGAGGGGGCGCTCTCCCCCGTGCGTAAATACGTTCGAGATCACAGGTGAAGGTGCTCTACTTCATTAAATATATAATTTATTAATTTTTTTTCCAAAAATATTCATTTTACTTTTGTCGTGGTAATATATTTTTTTACCCTTTTATATTTCATAAATATCGTTTTTAGTAATTTTTATACGGGGTGTATATTTAAAAACGGTATATACAATCAAAGGAAAATAAAAACTGCCTCTTCATACAAATTTCGCCTCTACCTTGTACATTTTTTTATTTTACTACTACTTTTACTACTATTTTTACTGACACAAGGATGTTTCTTCTTTTTTCTATCAATCTTTTTCCGTAAATTTTTTTTGGTAATAAATTATATATAAAACTTAAAATATAAAAGTCCAAGTCAATTAATCTAATACTAATATAAACACTAAAAACTAGAACTAATATGACAATTAAATAAAAAATAATAGATATATATTTAAATAGAGCAACTTTCACGATATGCTCCGCTCAGTCCATAAGAGCTGCGCGAGGGAAAGAGATCAACCGTGCGAGCGAGAGGTAAAGTAACGTTGAGCAACACTGCACACGTCTGGACGCCGAGAAATCCCAGCGAAACTGAGAGAATTTTCAGGCGTTTCTGGTTTATAAATGGCTTGTAGGTAAAAAGTACGAAAATATAAACTTTTTTAACTTTATTTATTTCTAACTCACTTGAAAATAGTTCTATTTTATGTGGTTTTAAGTACGACTTTGATTTATTTATACTTCTAATAGAAAAAATAGATATTTGCAGTAAAAGTAATCATGAAATCACAATATTTTAAGCCCTTCAAATAAGAAAATTAAAGCATTTATAAAAAAACTGACCAGATCAGATTATTGTAGACAATATGTAAATAAATGTATCTGAATACTTTTCTTGATATTGTTGTAGTTTTAGTCGGTCTTATTAAAGGCTCTGCTATGTATAAACTACAACAATATCAAGAAAAGTATTTTAACGCCTAATAGAGCTATTAATTAAAACACCTAAATAAAATTAAAAAACATGTTCAAAAATATCAAATTCTACACTTTACATAAATATAAAATATGTTTCACTTTTTCTCTTTTAAATTCTATAAAAAATATTTGTTTTGCTGCAAATTTTGCGAGAACACTAATTTTTACAAGACTGGGGCCTTAAGCCGGGCATAGCTACTTTAAATAAGTAAGGCTTCCATACATAATATTTTAATAAATTGCTACCAAATTCGTAGCAATTTATTGATATGTGATATAATTATAAAATTTGTTCGTAATTAATGTTAATATTAAATTTACTGTAAAGGTTTCCGTGTAAAATTTGGATTTTATATCAAATTTTTGAGGATTAAATTATGAATCGTTTTCGTAATTTTGTTTAGTAATGTTTAAATAATTAAAGTAGTAAATAAGATCTGGTGTAGACGAGACCGAACAGGCACGCCAGGGAGTCGGTTTCATCCTTTCAGAAAGAATGGGTCAATGTGTGAAAGAGTATGAATGTGTAAGTCCAAGGCTGCTATGGATACGAATGAAAGTGGGCTTAAAGAAGCTGTTCCTGCTAGGGGTGTACGCCCCAGACATGTCTAAGCCCACTTACATCCGAGAGCAGTTTTGGGACATGGTAAGGATGGTGTTGACAAAATGTAAGGAAAATGAAAATATTATTATGTTAGGAGACTTTAATGGAAGGGTTGGGGTGAAGAGGTCTGGTTATGAAAGGATATTGGGAACGTTTGGTGATGAAAGTATAAATGAGAATGGTGAAGACCTCCTCACCGTATGTGTGGAAAAGAATCTTTTTGTGACCAATACTTTTTTTCGTCATAAGAAGATTCACATGTATACATGGCAAAGAGGTGATGATAGAAGCATGATAGATTTCGTAATTGTGGATGAAAAAATGAGGAGCGCAGTCGTAGATACGAGGGTTTACCGGGGGTCCAACGTAGGGACGCATCATTACTTGGTCTTATGTCGAATTAATGGTCTTTTCAAGCGTTGGCGGCATCGGACATCTGTGTCTACCACTGCGTTACAGCGTATAAGAATATAGAAGTTACAGGATGAAGATGTGAAAGAGAAGTCTAAATGTAGACTGAGAGAAAATATTAGATGTTCGAATGAGTTGTGTATGAATGATTTAGACTTGAATACTGTGTGGGATAATATTAAGAAAGATTTGGTGGATGCAGCCACCGAAGTATGTGGTGTAAGTAAGAGAACCAATGAAAGGAAAAGTAATACCTTGTGGTGGGATGATGAGGTACGGGTGGAAGTTGAATCAAAGAAGAAAGCATGGTTAGATTTACTAGCAACCAAAGCTGGTAATTCTGGTGGTATGAATGATGAGATTGAAAGAAAAAAGGCAGAATTTAGACATCTAAATAAGAGAGTAAAAGAAGTAGTTGAAAGGAAAAAACAAGAAAGAACGGATAAGAATGATAGTAGGATATCTGTTAATTTCTAGGCTAATATAAAAAATTTCTGGAAACTCGTAAGAACTGCCTATAATTAATGCTATAAGAGACGAGAATGGATGTATTCTGAATGATGAAGTTTCGAATTTAAACAGATGGAAGGAATACTTTGAAAGCGTGTTTATGAGTGAAGAGTCGTCTGAATTAAATGAACTAGAAATCCCGAAAGAAGTGGAAAGGGGTATGGAGATAAGTTTAGATGAAACAATGAAAGCAATGAAAAGCATGAAAGCAGGTAAGGCAGCTGGATATGATAGAGTATCACTGGAGATGCTAAGGGCTGGAGAGGGAGTGGTGGCAGGTCTGCTGTACACCTTGTTTAATTTATGTGGGGAATTAAAACGGGTACTGGATGACTGGTGTATGCAGTTATAGTACCAATATATAAAGGAAAAGGGTCACAGCAGGACTGCAAAAACTACCGTGGTATCAGCTTGCTTAGTATTGTAGGTAAACTGTATGCTAAGGTGTTAATTGAAAGAGTTATGAAAGAAACTGATGGAAAAATTTGGGATGTGTAAGCGGGTTTTAGAAAGGGAATGGGGTGTACAGATCAAGTCTTTTCCATGCGCATGATTGCGGAGAAGTTTTGGGCCAAAAACTAGAAAGTTTTTGTGCATTCATGGACTTGGAAAAGGCTTATGACAGAGTGGACAGGAGTGTGTTATGGCAAACACTGAATTCATATGGGTTGAGCGCTGGTTTGATACAGGTATTAAGGTCTCTTTATAGGGACTCTAGTGCTTGTGTCAGGATCAATGGGGTCTCTTCGGACTGGTTTGGCATCCAAAAAGGTGTCAGACGGGGCTGTGTAGCTTCCCCTTGGCTGCTCAACCTATTTATGGACAGGTGTTTGCAAACTTTGAAAGATGAAGAATGTGGGTTAAGAATGGGCGAGTTAACCGTCAAATGCCTTTTGTATGCCGATGATCAAGTCATATTTGCGTCATCGGCGGCTGAGTTGCAAATGATGGTTACATTTATGAACTGGGCATTAAAAGAAAGGGGAATGAAAGTGAACGCAAGTAAGACGAAAGTGATGGTTTTTGAAAGAGAAGAAAGCAAAACGGTATGTGAAATGAGAATAGAAGGAGAATTAATTGAGCAAGTGGATGAGTTTGTGTATTTGGGATGTATTTTGGGATGTATATTTAGCAGGGATGGTAGATATGATAAGGATATAGAACGACGAGTAAATACAGGGAATATAGTGAATGGGGCACTACACTCTATTATGAAGAACCAGAATGTGTCAAAAAAGGCACGTATGGTAATTCATAGTGCTGTGTTAGTCCCTACTTTAATGTATGGTAGTGAAAGCTGGGTGTGGCAGAAGAAGCACGAAAGTAGAATAAATTCTGTATAAATGCGGTCTTTAAGGAATATACTAGGGTTGAATCTGAATGACAGGGTGAGAAATTGCGCGATAAGAGATAAATGTGGTATGTAAGATGATGTTGTGACCAGGATTAAGAAAGGAATGCTTCGGTGGTTTGGTCATGTAGAAAGAATGAATGAGGTAAGAGTGAAAAAGCAAATTTATATGACAGATGTGAACGGCAGAGTTGGGAAGGGACGCCCTAGACAAAAGTTTATCGACCAAATTGGCGATATTTTGAAAATGGGCCACGTTAGAAGTACCCTTAACCGACGAGCATGTATGCGTAGATGTATCGTGCCAAATGGAAGTCCGTAGTCTCTGCCCACCCCTCTGGGTGACGGGTTTAAGTGTTTATGTTATGTTATATGTTAAATAAGATCCGTTTACGTACCTTTTGTTTTATACTCCGCAAGTCTATAAAGTTTTGTTAGTCGTAGTTTATCCAGTTTATGGTATTTAGAGCTGGAAAAAAGTGTCCAAAGAATATGCCTCCTATTTTGCTTAATGGTACTGCCCTAGGTAGACTGAAAGATTATAAATATTTATATCCACGCCACTACATTACTGAAAATTGTAAAGATGATATGGACATCGAGAGGGAGCGAAGGGCACTGTCGGTCCGTGGAAATATGTTGATTCGTAGATTTGCGCTGTGCAGCGAAGAAGTCAGGATTACACTCTTTAAAGTCTACCGTCAATATTTTTACGTATGCAGCTTATTGACCAAACGCGCAAAGCGCGCTTACAGTGACCTTCGTGTTTTATATAATAATATTTTCAGGGCCCTGTTGGGGCTGTCTCGTTTTTGTAGTGCATCAGGGATGTTTGCACGAAGCATGAAGAGATGACTTCTTCGCAATAATGCGTAAAAGAGTGTACTCCCTGTTGAGCAGAATGCGTGGCAGCCGCAACAGTTTTATGAACTCCGGTGGTTTTTTTTCTTTCAATTTCTAGATAAGCCCATAGGAAGGAAGCTTCTTAAGAAGCGCTTTATGCCAGACTCGATCGAAGGCCTTCGTTATATCGAAACTAACGGCCAACGCCCCTTGGTCTCTATTGCCTCCGCCCATCTATGAGTCAGGTAACCCAGAAGTTCACCAGCTGAGTGACCCCGACGGTAATGTACGTACTAACGGTCACTAGTTACTGGTGCTCCTCAAGGTACCTACGCTTTTGAAGGACCTGGAGGCGGAATTTTACTTTTTTTTTAAGAGCGCTGGTAATTTCATCCCGAGACGTCGATGCGTCAGCCCAGGCCCGATAGCACTCCTGCTTATGGTGTGATGAAATTTTGCAGGAGCCACTCAACATTTACTTACCCAGTCATGTTTTAGTCGCTGTCTCCGATAGGTACCACAGATGGTAAAATAAAAAGTTCCATTCCCTGTAGCACCACATCAGCGACAGAATCAGTAACAACGCTGGGATCATCCGGCGCGAAACACACCCGGCCTTGCGCTTATTATTTTGCTTTAATTTTATCGTTTATTTTATTGTGTTTGTGAAATAAATGTTTTTGTTTTCTAAGAATAAAACAGAGTAGTACTATTTTATTGTCATGGTTATTGTTGTGAAATACGAATACAATTAATGATCATGATTTAGGTAGCATAGAACCATTTACTATGGCGCTTCGTTTTAAAATGTCATATTCTACTGCGGGTATACGCCGCACGACCTTTGACAATGTGTACCAGGCTGGGGAGGCGCGACACAAAGGCGTATCTGAGACTACAGACTATATACCGTGTTATACATTGATTTATATAACACTAGATCAGTAATAACCGCGCCAAAGCGTTGCCACTGCACATATGGCCACAGCCATATACCTAGCTAACGTGAGTTCATTGTTCAATGTGACGCCGACAGAGTTGAGCCGCGACAAAAATGGGTAAATGCGTAGTGAAAAAATGCTATTCAAGGTCAAAAAAACGTAATAAATCAAGCGGAATCACTTTCAACACATAATTTTTAGTTCTTATTTCCATATAAACGTAAAAAAACCTCAAATAATTGAATAAAATTATCGAATATTGCCATTTAGGTTCAATGTTGCCACTTTTCCGCATTTGTGATTATCCTACATTAATGGGAAACTATATAATTAATGGAGTAAGTTAATTTGATACCTCTGATTTTAAATATTTTGGAAATTATAATAAAAACTACGTTTTAACTTTCATACAAAATAATTAATTATTCTTATTTTAGTTTATTCATGAATTATATATTAATTATATTTTATTACATATTTTTTATTAATAATTTTATATTATTTATAATTTCATATAAATTTTATTAATATAAATTCATATAAATTTTATATTAATTATATTTTACTACCTATTTTATATTGTTTGATTTATTAGAACCATAAAAATACGTTTTATTTCATCATTATGTTTACTTCTATTCATCTGATAAGCTTTGTATCTTTTTTTCTAAGGTGACGTAATAAAGATTTTAAAATAAAATATACCTTTTTAATATAAAAACAATTAACTGCAGCTTAAAAAAACTCATTTTTATTGCGTATTTTAGGTAAAATTTCATATAGTAAGCCACACCAACCCGCCATTGCATGTTTGTGTGTCTATCTTTATCTAATCTTAGCTACGATATTGTTTTCGCAACTTGTGTAAGTGAGATAGATATATGTTTACTTAAAATTGTTATTAGTTTCAAAGCTACGTCTTCGCGTTTGGATAGTGGTTACACTTTTTTCGACGCGCGGTAATGTGGTTTGCTCCTCTAGTGTTGTATATCTCAATGGTGTTATACTGATGGTATTACGCAGCCACACCTGGTCTAACTTACCGCGTCCGAAGCACGCCAGCAACTTCGCTACATTTATTTCCACCTAAATGAATTTGTCGATGTCGCAGCGCAGCGGATTCAAGAAATGAAAATTCTGCTTAAAATAAGAGAAAACCTATGTCCGGACGTGGGATATATATTTGAGGGTCAAGTTTGTGAACCTGCATGTATGCTGAGTATGATTTTTTGAGAAACCTTCGAAGTACAACGCCAAAATATTTAATTTTATATACTTTAAGCGATAAATTATTACCTGTGTTTTAGTGAACGTCATTGGTATATCCTAAAGTGTCTTATTTCTTTTTGTTACGTCTATATATCCATTCGTACTAGAATAACGCATTGGACTTTTTATTGCCTCATGAACCTCTCTTTTAAACTTAAGTGTCACTAATAGTATAATATAGTTAAGCATATGCTTATGTTACTTCTTCCTAGTTTAAAGTTAGAGTCTACATAATGGAAGTAAGCAGTGAAAGGTCGGTGGAACGAATTCGCCAAACTGTCCTAAGACGCGATGGTGGACTTAACATGATATCATCCCCTGGTTGCTGTAAGGGGTAACAGAGGAAAGCAAAGCAGGAGATGGGCAGCAGCGTCTTACTAACAACGATTGAAAATAAAAATAAACTGCAGTTGCCAACACGCTTGCCAAGCTTGGCAACGACTATCAGGCTGTCTATGGGGTAGGTCTATGTTGAGCTGGGACTTTAATACACTGTAACGGTAACGAACTTAACATATTTTAATTTTTTATAATGTCTAAGATATATATTAAGTTTCCTTACGACGTAATAAACTAGTACTTATCGTTAAGTACTATTTTTAATATATTATTTCTCATTAACAATTTAACTGATTGCTGCGAGTAACGAACTGGGTCTGTGAGCATGGCATAAATTTATAAGGCCTTTGGGCTATCACTAGAACTGGTAGAGCCATGCTGCCGATATATTATGGTTGTAACACGAACATGCCGGCTCGACCGGGTAATGACGACGCTCTCACAGAATATAAGCGTAAAATAGCAGCTTTATTCTACTGTATTTCGTATGATGACTGTAGAAACCTGGAGACCCATTTTACGTACCTTACGGACTAATAGAATGCCACATTACTACGAGGCATTCCATCTTAGTCCTCAGAGGTGACCACGCATCTACATTTCGATTTTTAATCGACGGTAGATGAAGATGTCTATGGGCCACAGCGTGCATTTACCATCAGATGGACTGTGTGCTCGTCCGACATTTATTTCCTATGAGAAAATATCTTTGCTTCTTCTAGTTTATTTTTCTTTAGTACATGTCGCAAGTTAATATCGCGTAGAAAATATTGCTTCCGCTCGACCTCCCTTTTATTGTTCGATATTGGAATCATAAATCTGTGGAATGAGGCTGCGACGGCTAAGTGAACACACGATACGAGTATTTTTCAACCGACTTTTTACCACGTTGTTCGATTTCAATGATTATTTTGTTGTAAGAAATAGAACATACCGTTACGCTTACAGTCCATTAAAGTCCACTGTTGAACATAGGCCTCCCCCATAGATTGTCTCGTATAGGGGATATTTGCCATAGTACACCCCGTTTGGCAACCAGGTAACCTAAGGTAAAGATTTTAGACGTTTTTACTGATTTGTTTCCCTTGTGCCTAGTCTAGTCTCTAGTCTCCAGCGAGTTTGGCAATGGGAAAAAATTGTGTTAATTTTTAACGGGACGACCAAAATTTATGTTTTTTTAGATTTGTTTTCGAGATAAAAATAATTTGGAAATGGCAAAAATTAAATTATAACTTTATTCATTTTTTAGTTTAAAAATACGAAAAAATGTGCAATACAATGAATGATTGGCACTTGTCTCCCGTACTTGACGGAATTTGACGGGATTATAGTGTTCTTTACAACGGTAGCTAGATTTTAATGCTGGAAACACTGGCTACGACACGGTTAGGGAACATGCGCCAATATAAATTGGGTCCAGATCTGATGATGTGATTCATGAGAGGATCATTAAAATTTTCGATTTTAAAAGGCGTCCGCAATTTAAAATTGCAAAGTACTCAATCCACGCGATTAATTATATCGAACTATTACATATTTACCAAGTCAACCGATTCCGAAGGGTGTATTTTTTAGTAATTTTTAGGCTACTTAATTTTTTTTTATTTAATGTAAACTATGGTTATAATTAGACCACATTCTTCGAAAAATAAAAATGAACACAACTAATTAGTGAAAGGTCACAGGTTTTTTTAATCTATTATCTATGTATGTAAATAAAACTGAAGTGTCTATGTAATAATGAGATAATTGTTTTCTACTGAGCTCAGCTTATTTGCATGCTATTTAGATATAAATAACCTTTTTTTTTAAAATCTGTCGGTCTGTCTGTCCGGAGTCTATTCTTCGATATCGCTAAACCGATTATGAGGAAACTTAACACTAACAGTTAGAGAGCAATGAGCAAGAGGTGTCTGTGCTATGTTTTATCTGAAAATCTTGAAGATTTAAAAATGAAAAATAGATAAAATGAGTGGTCTTTGAGTATCTGGAATCTAAATAATCCCTCATTAAGAGATCCTATTCTGGCGAATTGGCGGGTGCTTGTATAGAATAAGAGTGACGGGCGCACAGTCCACCTGATGGTGAGTTGATGCTGGTTTGTTTAGACACCTACATCTATATCAATTGTGAGTCGAACTGTAAATTCGCTATCACCCCCTAAATACTAAGAATGATTAGATCGTTACAAATGAAAAACGTGCCGCGGTTCTCTACATTCACGAAACACAGCAGCATTAAACTGCTATTTCACGCTGGTATTCTGTGAGAACGTGGTCCGGTCGGGCTGACCCATTCGTGCTACAACAATAATTAATCAAAATTATCAAAATATTACGTTAAAATTCAAACAATAACTCTAGATTCCTTCTAATTCTACTTGATCTTTTTAATATCGCAATCAGAACAGACGTCTTTTAGAAATGTCACGATGGATTCAAGAGGCCGAGTAACGAGATACTTCGTATTAAAATCCTGTTGATTTTATTAATCCGATCTTCAACCTGTCCCTAAATCTACTTTAACCATAATTAAGTGTGAAATAGGAAATATTAGTAAAGTGGTAGTCGTATTTTTGTTATATCTTTACCACATATACATATTAATAAAATTGAAGTATTTATCTATTATAATGAAATAATTAGCTTCTATTAAACCCAGGGGCTTATTTGCATGTCGTTAAGATAAAAATAACCATTTTTAAAATTATCTGTTGTCCGGGCTAATCTTCGGCATGACAGAATCATAATAAAACTTCAAGACACCATCAAATGCCACCTACCTATGATAATATATTTCATGACTGCCTTGTTGGTCCAGTGGTAGGGTCAAAAATAGTAATTGGGTATTTCTGTCAAGAAATTCTCAGTAGCAGCCCGAAGTTCGAAAGATGATGATGTTTCGGCCACCCATGCCTCGGAAACCATGCAATGCCGTTGGTCCTGCGCCTGATCTTCTTCTTTTGTGTTGACTTGCCATCCCACTACAATCCTGTACCACTTGTACACTGTGATTTTGTGCTGCGTAGATGACTAGTGTCCGTTGAGAATGGGTGCCTTAACCGAAATTCTGTCCAGAAGAGATTATTATACATTATTAATAAAATTAATTTTACGGATTTTATCGCGCTTAGTTTTAACTTTTTAACATTCCCGACGTTTCGGGCACTTTACAGCACCCATGGTCACGGGGGACGCAGTCAGGTGTTTGACATCCTGATATTATAGTAAACGAAGGCAAAGTTCAACTTTTAATTATTTGTTTTTTGTCCTATTCAAGCGGAACGAGCTTTTTATAAAGGTTTTTACAAACAAGCACACAGCGCACCTGATGGTAAGTGGATGCTGTGGCCCATAAATTTCATAAATAAATTCATCCCTGGTTAAGAATAAAAATGCAGATTCGTTGTCACCCCTAAGGACTAAGATGGAATGCCTCGTTTCCAGTGTAACAAGTCTACAGCATTAAGCTGTTATTTTCCGATGGTATCCTGTTAAATCGTGGTCCTCCCGGTCGTGCTGCCCCATTCGTGCTACAACTATATAGCTGCAGCGTGGTTCTACTACGTACGAGCTTACAATATTTTGAAGTATAACAGTATGCTTGGGTTTTGGATCTCATTTTATTAATAACTATCTGGTACTCGGCGTGTTTGTGCCGCAAAAGGAATAATTGTGCAAATGTCGTTTTACATTTGGATATTTACTGTTAAATTATTCAATTAGGAATTATAATAAATTTATTAAAACTGAATCTTTCAAATTAATTTGTCGGTATGGTATGCGCGCCACCTACTATCTACGTAAGTGAATAAGTTGACAAAGTTTTATCCCAATCAAACGAACGATATGCCAGCGGATAAAATACGAACAAACAAACATTATTTTTTAAATATTAGATGTGATTTTAAGCAGAGGTTAGCACCTAGCCATCATCATCATCATCATTACAGCCCTTCACAAGTCCACTACTGAATATAGACCTTCCCCAAGTAATGCCACAAAGCACTGTCCTGAGCCACCTGCATCCATCAACTTCCTGCATGTCTTACCAGGTCGTCACTCCATCTAGTGGAGGGTCGCCCTAAACTACGTCTACAGGTACAAGGCTGCCACTCGAGAACCTTTTTTCCCCAACGGCTGTCAGTTTTTCGATGGCCGGCCTATTGCCACTGCAACTTACTAATCCGTTGGGCTATGTCGGTCACTCTGGTTCTATTGCGGATATTCTCATTTTTAAATTTATCACGAAGAAAAACCCAAGCATAGTGCTCTCCATAGCTCGCTGTGCGACCTAGCCATCATCTTTATTGAAATAAGTATTTTTTTATTTCAATAGGCTCGCAAATCATTCATGGGTAGAATCGATGTTGTTTTAGATGATGTTTGATCTATCAAATCTGATATAATAGTTAAGACGTTCCTAAACATGTAGGTTTTCTGCATACTTCTGGGAGCGTCGGTGCTTTACATCAGTGATATCTAAGGAATTAAAAAGTAATGTATAATTAATGTATCTGTGCGTGTGTTCAGCTGGATCGATTTTGATGTAAGTTTTTGTGTGTGACGGAGTGGATCTCTAGGCGACTTAGATTCACAATTCTACCCAGTAGATGGCGCTGTTGTCGAGATTCAGAAATCACCCGTGCGAAGCCGGGACGGATCACTAGTATTACATATTTTAGATTATAAGTAATTCTTATTGAATCTAATTTTTTTTACTTTTACTATTTGTTCGGTTTCGCCGTGGTCGTACCAAAAACCTTTGGAATATTTTTTTTATAGCATTAGGTGACAAAAGAGTACACAGTTCACCTGATGGTAACTGGATGTTGTGCTCCATAGACTCCTCAATTTAGAATCAAAATGCAAATGCGTTACCAGTTGTCACCCTTGAAGACTACGATGGAATGCCTCGTTTCTAGTAAAAAAGGTCACTTTCACCGTACGAAAACAGCAGAATATTTTTTTTATTTTACGCTGATATTCTGTGAGAGCTTCGGATTCGGAGAGATTCGGTTAGCCGACCCATTCGTGCTACGACCGACGATAGCTGCGGTGTGGCTCTTAATACATAATATAAAATATAACTAAGTACATATGTTTTGATATAAAACTTAGGTTCACATTGCCACCGCATGCACGTATCTTAACTTAGCGCTGTGTGGTTACATAGTGAAACAGAGTGACAGTCAGGTTGTGAGTGCTTGATGCAGTGCCGGCACGTCGCGGCTCGTAGACTGCATACTGATGCGATCTGCGATCTACTCCCCTGACGTACTCAGAGAAAACATTAATAGAATATGATTGCGTCGTACTCCATGTCTTGAGTTGAAGGCACTATAATACAAAAGTGTATTTAAATAGAATCAGACGTTACTTTGCGGAAATTTATAAACATGCATTTGGTTATATCCACGTAATTAAATGCGTGCACTATCCCCGTCAAGACTAAACCGCTGCGGTGAGCCATCGCGGAGTCTAATACACGTGGGGATGCCTCGTCTAGAGGCGAAACACGTGTCATATTATCGACGGTGATGTATCTTTCTTTGTGTAGTAGTGTTAGGAGTAGTGGTGTACGCAATTCAGGGCGGGCGGGAGGCAGGTGTTCCTCATAGAATGTAAGACACAACATTTTATTTCATTACGCGCATATAAAAAAAATTACCACGTGCTCGGCGGTGAACGAAAACATCGTGAGGAAACCTGCATGACTGAGGAATAAGAAAAAAAAACATATATTTCGAAGACATGTGAAGTTCGCCAACACGCATTGGGGCAGCACGGCGGACACTTCCTTGCCCTAAAACCCTCTCAGAAATGAGGGGAGGCCTGTGCCCAGCAGTGGGAAGTATATAGGCTGTAACTTTACTTACTTTTATATAAGAAACTTATTTTTAGCAACTTTAAAAGAGTATTTATTCATTTACTTTTAAACGATGTCTTACGGTAGTTGTAATGTTACTAGTTATTTATTATAAAGGATTTTTTTAAAGAGTAGCCAAATTTTAAACTTAAGTTAAAATAATGGTATACCGGTATTCCAGTTTTTGAAAATACGAGTAAACTTTTATTTGAAATTATCCGAAATTGTATGTGATTTATGGGCGACAACAATTTTGCCTACCGATCGACCCTTACAAATGTGTGCGTGCGTAGTAAAATCAAATAAAATAGTGAATTACCACGCATTTAGAATTTGAAAGGTTAAAAGGACACAATGTTTGAGATTAATTTTAATTAATTTTTCTTTACCAATTGTCTATATTCTGAACCTTATCTGCAAACTTGGCCGGTTATTGCGTAATATGAATTTATTGACTTCTATCTTTGCATTACATATTATGCTTACTAGTTGAACTACAAATTACAGGTTGTCACAATATGATTTTAATGGAAATAGAAAATACACGTACCTACGGTGTTTGAATGTGAGGTGTATGAATGTCTACTGCCGCACATCGTCCCGTAGGTGCCGTTAGAGGCGACAAAGGTAAACTGAAACAGGAGATGG
This sequence comes from Parnassius apollo, assembly GCA_907164705.1. Classification (NCBI taxonomy): domain Eukaryota; kingdom Metazoa; phylum Arthropoda; class Insecta; order Lepidoptera; family Papilionidae; genus Parnassius; species Parnassius apollo. Next base: position 1,229,074 of record CAJQZP010000858.1, on the reverse strand, counting down.
GCAGCAACATGTTCCTGATACATCGTCGCCGTCGAGTTTCATATCACGTAAGTTCTTTTTCTGGTGAGTAAAAAGGTGAAAATCACTCGAAAGTATATCCAGAGAATATGGTGAGTGCTGCATCAACTGGAACCCCGCAGTTCCAATGGCAGTGCCTGCAACATCAGTTCGACGGGCAGGGGCATCATGAAGCACTCCAGCACGCAATTTTCCTCGGCGTTTATTCTTTAGTTACTCGAAAAGTAGTTTTTTGATTAATGATGCGTCATTAAATATCCCATTTTTTAAATAGAATAATGGTGACAAACGAATACACAGTCCACCTAATGGTAAATGGATGCTGTGGCCCACAGACATCAACAACTATCCTCGATTAATAACAATTGCATTTGCTCGATTAAGAACATGCCTTGTCACCCGTGACGACTAAGATGAAATGCCTCGTTTCCATCAAAACGGGTTTTAGGTTCTCTACACTCACCATACGAAACACAGCAGCATTAAGCTGAGTATTTTGTGAGAGCGTGGTTCTACCTCGGTCGAGCCGACAGCTTCGTGCTACAACCATAATACATTTGCAGCATGGCTCTGGCTCGTGAAATACCGAACCTACCCTTCAGACCGAATGATAGCATAATAATAGGCTGAGCCTTTTAGTCCTTAAAGATGACAACGGGTCTGTGGCCTTCTTTGCTTGAAATTGATTGCACTTGTCCATAAACTGCAGTAGGTACTTACAGTTAGGTGTACTATAAATGCATTTATCACTTTAATTTCATAAGACATTAGAAGTCATGAGTTTTATATGCGTTTCGCATACAAGAAGTAAGAAGTAAGTGGAGACGAATAAATTAATGTCAGTGACGATTTTATTTGGTTAAAGAAACTATTTCTGTTAACATTGTTCCACGACATGAAATGAGTTTTCAAAGATTGATGAATCCGCGGCTGGCTGTCTGTTTTTCTCTGGCCGGTATATAAAACTGCGCGGGTACGGACAGCGGCCATCCGTACGGACTCGCGGACTCAGACGAAGATAGATTGTCTAGTTCAAACAGGTTTTTGCAAGTTGCTCTTAAGTTGTTTTGGGTTTACTCTTTTTTTTTTTTTATATTAAGTTTTTGATATTTTAAAATCCTTTTTTATAGGACGCTGTAATCACGATCGAACTTTATTTAAACCTACAAATTGTGACTTTATTTTTTATCGACTTAAATTGGTCTAAATTTAACTCTAACGCTTAAATAACAAAAATCTTTTTATAATCACCCATCTCGATCAAGGAGATAATAACAGACTCTTATTGCACTATAATGTCTCTACAAGTTTGCAGAGACGCGCTACCCCTCGTCCTGCAACCAGAGTTGCATTACCTACCATAAGATGCGACAACACTGCACCAGTAATAAAAATCGGTCCAAGTAAATCGTTTGTATGTTTTGTAATATTACATTTAGATATCTTAAATCGTAATCTTTGTCCGTATTAAATGCTTATATATTATAAGATTATAAAATCTTGAAGATTTGAATAACGTATCCGTGGTATAATTTATTTTTATTTGGTTTTTCTTAAACACTTGGTCTGCGGTTATTAAGGTCTACTTAATTTCACCATAGGCCTTATTATACTATATTGTGTACAAATATTACTATATTGTGTATTTTTTTGTTTTATAATGTATTTAATGTTACTTTTATAAAGTTACAAATGCAAATAAATCGCACGCTTTTATTACTAAACTAATGTAGTCAGGAAACGGTCGTGCGAAGGCAAAGTTTGTCGAAGAATTAAGGCTTTGACATTAGAAGCTATTAGGTTATGTGTAAATTATAGATCTTGCGCCAAGCTCTCCCGGACCGTGTCGCCCTCCCACAATTAGTAGTAGTAAGGCCATATATTTTTTTCTTAATTAATTTATTTTCTAGTGTATTTGTGTTGGGATTAGTAGTAAAACAGTAACAGTAATATGTACCAATGCAACTTAATTCTCCTATAAACTTGAACACTGGAAAAGTTCGATAAAAAAACTTAAAGCAATTGAGAGGGAGGGTCCGGTCATTACAGGCCGCCATTAGCCGCAGGAGTTCCGGCTTCGGGACTCTGCGAGACCGCACGCTTCACGCTATCCGCTTTATCTTGAAATTAATTTCCTCTTATATTGAATTTTTCAGTAATAGTTGAATCTTCTACTGCCGCTTTCTATTGAAACTGGTTTCTTGTAACGTAGAATTTTTTTCCATTTAATTATTTAAACTAGTCGTCGAAATTCGACCGTTAGTTTAAATGTTTAAGCTGTATCTTACTTTTAACTGCATTTTTTTTTTTTTTTTTTTTTTTTTTTGGGGGGGGGGGCTTCGTTTTTTTTTTTTTTTTTTTTTTTTATATATATATATATATATATATATATATATATATATATATATATATATAGTGTGATCATATGATGATGTTATGTGTGATACGATTGCTTTCTATTGAAAGAAAGAACATTTCTATTCTTTTTCAGTCAATCTGTCAGTTATTTGTTGGGAACATTTTAAAAATCTTTGACGACATTCTCTACTCTGTGCGACTGTTGAACCATAGACTATAGGTACAAAGTTTTCCCTTCAAGTATAAATATATAGATTTGTCGCAATCGCTACTTCCCAACAAATATGATAAATGAATGACGATGTTGCAAGGTGGTGGTACTGTTCACGTGTGTCACCTTGCGTGCCTTAGTATCGTTAAGTTGGTATCACCTTCTCACATTTATTTCTGCCGTTAAAAACTGGGTATCTGTAAAAAGCAACGTAATTCCAGTCAGGGGTATAGGCCATTATATTTACGATATGATGCACTAAGTGGCGCGCCTTGGGAGAGGCCTATGTTCAGCAATAGACTGCCGCAGGCTGATGATGATGATGATATCTACGAGCTGTGAGAAATTTCACCTACGTTCCAAGGCTTGCCAAAGCAGTTGTAGCATTCTTTGATTGGAAATACTAGATTTATCCGTTGGCCGGGGAGTTTAAGTCATCATCATCATTACAGGCCTTCACAAATCCACAGCTTAACACAGGCCTATCCCGATAAATGTTAGAAACCACGATATCATCGACTACTGATATCATTGACTTATTGCATGTCTTACATTTCGCTTTCCGATACGGGGAATCGGGCGTTACTTGTGTGAATCCATTACAATAAAGATGCTAAAAATTATTTAACAAAATCTATGTAAAAAATGAAAATTATTTGTCTTTATCTAGTTTGAAGAATACCTCCTGCCTCCTCCAATTGCGTGCACTATACCTGTCACCACTAACCCCAACACCACTACACTAGAAAGGTCACACCACTGTCGATAATGCGATACTTGTTTGTTTTTCTTTTTACCACTATTTATTTCATTTTTTATCAACTCGTTTCGACTCTCACATTTCGTTGTAACGAAATGTGGAGGAGATGGCTGCGAATTACGTATCAGTACGGAGGACGGAATGCGACTGGAGAACCAATCAGCGCGTGAGAACGATGCGCACAGCCAATAATACGCAATAATGCGCAATATAACCAATTATGCGCACTAAAGGTCACCGCTAGACTTTCTTGCCGCGAGTTATATGACTGGTTCGAGTCGAATTCAGTTGTTGATTTTAAACTAATTTCCCGATGAACAAGTGGCTTGAAATTTCGAACATAGCTCAGAATCTGATGATGAATGTAAGAATATGAAAAAAAGCTTGGTAAAAAAACGAAGTACATATTATTATGAAAATAAAGTTATTTTAAATAAAAAAAAATATAGTTGAGTTGGAAACCGTTGCTTCTTCAATTTTTCGGATGATTTATTGCTTCATTAAGCTGTATTTTCTTATTAATTTGCCTGTCACGGCGCTTAATTTGAAATACTTTAGGGCCCGTAAATAAACGACATACAGACCCCTCGTAAAACTGCGTTATAAAATTAATTACCAAGTTGATGACGTGTAAAAATGTAATTAAAACTTTTACTAGTTTTAAGGTCGGAGCTTTATCATGCACGACGAGACGGTTTCATGCCATTATAAGTAGTGTGAAGATACACCCTATATAATCCGGATTCCGATGTTTTTCCTTGCGAAATTTATGTATGTAGTTTGTAAACTGCCTCCACGATACAGGAGAAAATCCTAGTGTGGAGGTAACGTTTTTAAAAAAACCTAAAAAAATAAACAATAATTTTAAATAACTCTATTTTTGGAGAATAAGCATGACAAACGAGCAAAAAGTTTAACTGTGTTTTCAGTTTTCACACTCTGTCATCCACATTTTCTTATTCGATTCTGCGATATAAAATTAAGTCATATTTCGCTGGCATAGTTTTAAAGCTACCACAACTTTGACTTCAACTTTTTTCACAAGAAAAAGTGCAGTTTAGAATTGCTAAAGTGTGGCCAGATGCGCCTGTTTAAGAAATTGTAAGCATAAGTTTAGAATATTAGTTTGTATAGTTGAGGTACAATTTGTTACGCTGACGTATAATAAAACTTATGCTATGAACTCAAGTGGAAAATAGCTTCGTGGCGGTTCGAGTAGTGTATGTACAATGTATATGTATGTACAGTTTGCTTCAATAAAAAACAAAAAAGATAGTATACACTATCGTTTAAAAATTTCAAAGTAACGTTATTATTACCGTTACAGTTACTGCCTATTAAAGTTGAACATAGGCCTCCCCCCATAGATTGCCTTATAGGAGGGATATTTGCTACCGTTGCCACGCTTGGCAAGCGTGTTGGTGATTGCATTTTTTAATTTAGATGTTTTAAGGAAGATTGCCTGTTTCAGTTTCCCCCTGTCGCATCCTATGACAATCACGGAATGATATTTTAAGCCTTACACCAATAGACGTTACTTCAGAAAGTAACAGCAAAGCAAATTCAAATCTAATCGAATGTAGCATAACGTTAACAATATCCTGGCACTTCTTTTTAGGGTTGCCATATTTTTGAACCTGAAATAAAGTATATAAAGATTGGGTAAATAAAATAAAAAGTCATCTTCATCATTACAGCCCTTCACAAGTCCACTGCTGAACATAGGCCTCCGCCAAGGTATGCCACAAAGCACGGTCCTGAGCCACCTGCATCCATCGACTTCCTGCATGTCTTACCAGGTCGTCACTCCATCTAGTGGGGGGTCACCTTCACTTCGCCTACCGGTACGAGGCTGCCACTCGAGAACCCTTCTTCCCCAACGGGTGTCGGTTCTTTAAGCTATATGGCCGGCCCATTGCCACTTCAGCTTACTAATCCGTTGGCCTATGTCGGTCACTCTGGTTCTACTGCGGATATCCTCATTTCTAAGTTTATCACGCAGAGAAACTCCGAGCATAGCCCTCTCCATAGCTCGCTAAGCGACTTTGAGCGTCCTCATACGGCCAGCAGTGAAGGACCACGTCTCGGTTCCGTAAGTCATCACTGGCAACACGTACTGGTTGTACAACTTAGTTTTCAGGTTTTGAGGTTTACCTGACGAGAAGATGTGTCGTAATTTCCCGAACGCTGCCCAGCCGAGTTGAATCCGTCGATTGACCTCTCGGTCGAAGTTGGACTTACCTAGTCGAACTATTTGTCCCAGGTAAACGTACTCGTCAACAACTTCGAGCTTAGTGCTCCCAACAACTACCGGCATAGGTGTTACATATATTAAACATGATCTTTGTTTTGTCCATGTTCATCTTAAGACCGAACCGTTGGGAGGCACTATTGAGGTCATTGAGCATAGTGCTTAAGTTCTGCCGTTAGGACTATATCGTCGGCAAATCGAAGGTGAGTGATGTACTCGCCATTGATGTTAATACCGTATCCTTTCCAGTCCAGTAGCTTGAAAACGTCTTCCAATGCAGCGGTGAAGAGTTTCGGGGAAATAACGTCACCCTGTCTTACACCTCTCTGCAGTTGGATAGGTTTCGTGCTCTGGTTCTGTACTCGGATAGCCATCGTAGCCCTATTGTACAAACACTTCAGCACATCGATATACCTATATAAATAAAAATATTTTTGAAAAAAAAATCTTATGCATGTAATTGTGTACATACGTACGAAGTGAAACTTCTTTACGACATATCACTCTTCTTTTATTTTGTATTTTAAAAAGTAAGTTAATTAAGAGTGTAGGTACTCATGCAGCCCCAGCGATGAAACTACAAGAAAACGTGACTTTTTTTAAAAAATCTTCGGAATAGAATCGGCATTCCAGTCCGATTGACGTGTTAGAACTATCGATGTGTTAGGTAATATTGACGTGCTTTATTTATAACTTAAAAAGAAAATTTAAAAAAAAAACCGAAACAAATAAAAGCTGACGATCTTCTAACGTCTGAATCATTTTGATAAAACCACAGTTTAAGAACCACAGCTAGAAAACCTGCTTTTAAATAAAAAAAACCGCACCCAGCTACGTACGAGTTACGGTGAGATACACAGACGGACAGATAGACAGACACACTTATAACACCTCTCTTTTTCGTCGGAATTTAAAAACAGTTTTAGTATGCAATCTCTTCAATAAAACTAATTTAACATATATAATCTATCGCGTTTAATTTGACTTGCTTTAGTGCCCGACGTTTCGGGCGCTTTCTAGTATTTATATCTTTTCAGTCACGGGTATGAGACCTGAGGATTTTATCGCGTATATTAACTTATTTTATATTTCCGACGTTTAGAGCACTTACACCACCCATATTTACCATGGCAACCTACCTAATTAAATAAAATTATTTTTATTTTAACCACGGCTACCTCCAGATTAAAATTAAATTAAAACAATTAATTCAATCTGTTAAAATTAGTTTTATTCAATGTTTAGTATTCGTGTAAACATCAAAAAGAAATTTATACGCGGTAGAGCCACGCTGCAGCTACTTGTATATTATGACTGTAGCACGAATCGGTCGACTCGACCGAGAGAAAATGAAATAAATGATTTTTATTCAATATAAATCATGGTATAATACTTATTGAAAGTAATTTTTGACAGCATTGGTGAGGCTTCTAATCTCTCTTACTGCATATGCTGCAGAACTAAGTCAGCTTGCTAATTTAGATATATGGGGAACCATTGAAGCTTCGCGTCAATAGTAAGTAATACTAAGAAAAACAGTAGTATCCACAAGATTTAACTCCTTCTCATATTCGAAAGTTTGACATTAGGTATAATTTATTTAGTGCATTTTGCCTCATTGCCGTTAAGAGAAAATTGTTGGCGTTAAACCAATGTATTAATTTCGATAGAGCATTATTTATTTCGTCAAAATTTACTGACAGCCGTTTCAATTTGAAAATTAAAGAGGTATCATCGACAAATAATACTATATCGTTATTGTTCTCTACACGATAAGGTAAGTCATTAATTTAGATTAAGAACAGGAATGGTCCAAGAATCGAGCCCTGTGTACTATGAAGTGGACTGTGTGCTCATTTCTCACCCTTATTCTATAACAAAAGAAAATCATTACGCAATAGCTTGTAATGGTGTGGCAATTATAGCGAGTCCCCCCACTGAGGATAATCTTACAAACCATTCATTAAAAGAGGATACTTTGCACTACATTTTCTATTTCAGTAGAAAGGCTTATGCCAATTACTTACGAAAAAGCTCCATTATAGCTCTCCCCTTTCGAGGTGGAATCGTTACAAAAAGAACCCCCATTAATCCTGCGATCGTTCACGTGTCAATCGGGAACGAGTCAATTAAAGGGAAATCCCCGCATTCAATCAAAGTCTAGAGTGTCGTTTAAGAAAATTCCCTTTTAATGAATCATATATTTCTTGAAGGGTATAAAACGTTATGGCTTCGTTCTTTTCTTCGATATTTTACACAAAGGGCTTTCTATGGAATAATTGTGCTATTTTTGAATTCTACTTTATATGGACTTACAAGGTTGGGGGAAAAGTTTCTTCGTATTTTATACACAAATTCAAGATATTTTTTTTTCAATGTTTAATTACATTTAATTATAATATATACGTGCCATTTTGTTCGATAACTTGTTACCATCTTGTAGGTAGTAACGTAATGCCGTTGCTGTAGATATCTTGGGATTTTTTGATAAAAAATGCGACAAGTAGTTTTAACAGTCCTCTCTTGATGTTTACCTAACAGTACCCATAGAATGCTGAAGAGACGATAGAAATAGGTAAAAATCTAAGGGTTGCAAGGTTAGGATTATATTGTGGATGAATTAACACTTCCCCACCAAACTCTCAATTTTTGCTGAGTAGCCAAAGATGTATGTGGTCTGGCGTTATCATGATTTAAAGACCACTCCTTTTCGGTTGATCTATTCCAGCCGGTTTTTCTTAATTTCTTGCTTGAGTTTCATTAGTTGTAGGCAGTAGAGATTCGAAACGATGGTTTTGCTCGGTGGTAAAGCTCATAATTAACGATGCCCTTCCAATCCCATCATACACACAGCATCACCTTATTTCGTGTTAATCCGGTTTTCGTTACACTGTGTGGAGCTTGACTACCCATGATCTTTTTCACATTTTTCTGTCAATCACCAGTGATCAAACTTTTCGAAAATGGTTCGGTTTCATTACGTTACATTAGAGAATCGCAAAAGAGTACACGATTCATTGGGTTTCTTTCAGTGAGGTCGTGTTGTACCAACCCATATCCATATATCGAGCTTTATTGTATAGTCATACTTTTTCAAATGGGTCGATACTGTTTTGTAGTCAATTTTCAACTCCTCAGCTATATTGTCTTGCTCCACTTTTTCAAAAATGGCATCGGCTGTATCCGTATGAGGGATCTACAAGGTTACTCTTGAATGCTATAACAAACAGCTCGCTAGCTGGATCTTTAACATCAAAATTTCCAGACTGAAAACGCTTGAACCAACTTTATGCTACTCTTACTGACACTGCATTAGGCCTATAAACGTCACTATTTTTTAACGCATTTCCCTCCTTTCCTTTTTGTATTAAAACTTCAGAATGGAACTTTCAGAACTCATTTAGTGAAAAGAAAAGAGAGAGAAAGTGTTTTTTACTTTTTATTTTTTAATGTCTTATATGTGCTGATATTAAAACCAGCCAGATAGAAACAGTATTACCAACATTGAGTTATTATGTACTACGTACTAGAGGCGACACTGCATTCAGCTATTCTGTGCCACTCGACTGCGGTGCTTATACCGCACTTTAATCAGTCACTCGCTAGGCGCTTATAGAGTTTTCACGTGTTGTGTTGATTTAAAAAAAATCTTGATAAAAATATGCCGTCGTGTGTACTTAGATATTGCACAAATAATTCAAGAAATGTCAGTAAAACCAAGGAATTACTTTTCATCGGTTAATAAGATACTTAATCAATAAAAAAGTATTATGTATTAATAATAAAACAAATTATTCCTAAGACGCCATCTCGTGTCATGGAATATAGATTATGAAATTTATTTATTCAGATGCGACATTTATGTGGGTACTTAAGTATAGGACGTATATATTATTATACACATTTTTTTTCTTAGAAACATTTTTTTGGAAAAATTCAGTTATTATAATTAGGCAAAATTTTTCATGTTTGTATCTGCTTATTATTCTTTTATTTTATTTTTATTTTTAGGTTTTCCACATCAAAGTCAAAGTGGTATAAATTCGTCCATTTTTAACTCTCGCGTGCCCAGCATTTATGAACGACTTTTATTCTAATTTAAATAAATATATTTTTAATTTAAATGTTATGTTAATAAGTTTTGTTAGACATACATTTAGTATGTTTTTTTGTATTTGACTTAGATACCTTTAAAAACATTCAGATAAATATAGCATTTAAATGTAATTGTGGTATAATATTATGTAATATTATATTAAATAAGCAAATATAATATACAAAATAAATGACAAAATTTAAATATTGTTCTCAATATAAATTACCTATTTAACAATACAATCTACTTTATCTTCGGGTCATTCTACCAATGCTTATTCTATGATAAAAAAACAACCGCGCGAACACAGAGTAGCGCACATTTTTTTTCAGTATTAAGCTACTATTTTACGCTGGTATTCTGTGAGAGCGTGGTCCTTACACCGGTCGAGCCGACCCATTCGTGCTACAACTATACTACTAATATAACTGCGGAATGGCTCTACCACGTAGGTAAGAGAAGAGGTAAGAGTTAGAGAATCCTTTTGTGTTAGTACTGTACTTACGTAAACTAAATTCAGCTTAAATTTAGATGTAAAAAATATCTAAACATTTGTCATATCTTTCCGTGTTTGTTTCCATATTTTATGGCTCGACAACAAAGGGGCCAAGTGGAGCGCTGTACACGTGTCGACACGCGCTTTATTCGATAAATGTAACGTTCTGTAAAATATTTAATGGCGGTTCTTACGTATAAACCAAATGCTTTAAAATAAATTAAAGTTAAGTAGCACGAATGGATCGCCCCGACCGGGGAAGGACCACTCTCATGGAATATCAACGTGAAATATCAGCATAATATTGTGTTTCGTATGGTGAGCAGTAGAGAACCTGATACCCTATTTACTGGAAACGAGGCATTCTATCTTAGTCCTCAAGGGTAACAACGCATTTGCATTTATAATAGAGGATAGATGTATATGTCTCTGCGCCACAGCACCCACTTACCATCAGGTGGACTGTATGAGCGTTTGTCAATGTTATACTATACGAAAACACAATTGTATGAGTATCTAAGAGAATACTATATATTTGTGCCATTTACTGTAGAGAGACTCGCTCCGTTGGGGTCCAGTGCGGTGAAGTTTCTAAAGGAACTGTAATCGCGACTGGTCGCCGGTGCTGGTGATAAGAGAGCTGGTTGTTTTCTCGCTCAAAGGCTAAGTACAGCCATTCAGCGATGAAACACAGCCAGTGTTCTTGGCATGATACCGTGGGGATTAAGATTGTATGATAATTATAATAATTAATAATAGTTTTTTTTTAAATACTGTATATATTTCTTTATTTCATTAGGATCACAAACACAATTGAAAATAGTTTTACAGATAATATACAGGATATTTAAATACTCGTGATAATTGTATTTTTATAGGTAATCGCAATATGCATTAATTTTATTCTATGACACTTATTTTAAAATAATTGAAAATAATAAGGATATTTTATTTAAAAAATAAATTTATATTATTAAAAATAAATTAACTTTACTTACAATCTACCGTTAAATTATCACTGTACACCTAGTACAAGTTGTTTCTGATCATAGCACACACGCATATTACATAGTTAGTTATGTTGCACAGATTTGCATTCTGCATTTATAAAATTTTATTTTAACCTTATTTATTTATTTTATCTACTTATTCTATCTTAGTCCCAGCTCCTTACGAGGCTGGCTTCCGTACGAAGCTGGCTTCTTAGTGGTTCATTAAGGAAATACTTGGTATTGTATTTAAAGAAACGTAGTAATTTAGATTTGCAAACAGGTTAACTATCACAAATATTATGGACGCCAGATATCTTGGAGAACAGTTCGTTATAAGTATGTGCCAGTCTCGCTAACGGGGTGGACTAGATTGAATTAATTACTTGTAATCTAATCTATATTACACAATATTATCTGATTTTTTGTTTGATTGAATTTGTGTACAAACATAAGTATTTGTTATATTAATATTATTTTCTGTTTATTTCCAGGTAATTGATAACGACTAAGAAGGTTTTAATGCATGGAAGACTAAGGTACTTAAACATATATTTGGATGAATAAAGAAAGCCTGACAAAGCAAATTTATGCTGAAGTAGTTAGTGGCAAAGCCATCATGGATCGTTCTAGACTTCAAGAGTCTAGACGAAAGTTTATTAGCGATATATTGAAGATGAGCCATGATTGAGAGTACTCACATGACATTCTAGCTTGTATTCGTAGATATATGGAAATCCAGTAAAAATGGCTGTTATTTTACCATATCTATAACTTAACCATAATATAGCTGTAATGTGGCTTTCACCACGCATAAGACACATCATTTTATTTTATAACGCGTAACATAACTAATTAATTTTTGACATTTTTAATGAAATTATTTTACTAACCGTTTTCAAATATGTCTGTGAAACTGAACAACTAATTTTACGAACTATATCGCATTTAATTTAAGTAGTCATTACAGTCGCGAAATTTCAAAGTATTCAGATCTCATGAAGTGGGTGAAAGCTAAGCAAACATTATTAATTTTTGTACATACAGACATATATACGGTCAAGCTTATTGTAAAATAATGTTTGAATTTTTTATGAAATTTACCTTTTTAGTTTTGATATTTTCCGACCAGAGTTAAAAACTTAATACGAAATTCAATCAAACCGGTTACACTGAAAGTACTTCCGTTGAACCGGCGCAAGCTTTGTAGTGAATTGGAAATCGAACGGTTTTGTCGAATGTGAACTGAACTGGAAATTCAGATATTAAAAGACCTTTATTTTAAAGCGAGATATTCGAACTTATTCGTACAACACTGCTTTTGTATGGGCACAATGTGCTTTCATTTTGTTGCGTAAGACAAACGCCTTAGCATTTAATATGAATGAAATGCTACGTCGGAATAAATGATGATCGATGTGGACTGTATGTTGAGAAGAATGAGCTTGTGCGTTGTACGTCCAGTTCAAAAATATTTGCTTTAATGCATATTGGTTGTAGCTATGTTTTTTAATAATATGGACATGACTACGTCAAAACTGTTTTCTTTTAGGTTCTTTATTCTGTTAGGTGTAATGTTACTTCTCCCCGCCCCTCTGTAAGTCAATGGACACCTGTAACTACTTTAGTTGGTTTGAAAAAAGAGCCCCAATAACTCGTTTATTATTACAGCCCTTCACAAGTCCCCTGCTGAACACAGACATCTATCGACATCTGACAACTCTAACCAGGTTGTCACTCCATCTTAAGGGTAAGCCGCTCTACACTTCGCTTACCGGTACGAGGCTGGCATTAGAGAACCTTTCGTTCCCATCGGATGTTTGGCTCTTCGAGCTATGTGGCCGGACAGTTGCCACTTAAGCATATTGATCCATTGGGATATATCGGTTACTCTGGTTCTACAGATCTCTATAACTCGATACCGGATTTAAATGGTACCTTCAGCCAGTTTGTCTTATCTTATTGTGAAGTCAGAAAGATCTTATATCCTGTAGTGATGAATCCAGATCTAATGGTTCTCATTAAACTATATAAGAAAATACACAGACCAGCGACAGGGTGAAGTGTCAGATGCGGTGGTGGTGCGCTTCACCTGGGACGGAAATGGGAGGAGAAGTCTTATAACTAGGAAGTTCGGCTATGTGGCGGCCGGGGCTAGTGGGACTGCGGAAGTTTGCGAAAGGGTTACGTGGGCCTGTCAATATGCGACTAAGGTGAATCATCATGGGGTTTTAGTCGGTGCTAGTCTAAGATCTCTTTATGAGAATTAAGAAGTCTTTATGAGGCGGGTATATATGTAGACATTTCCCCATGAAAAAGAAGGGTGCAGTGTCAAAAGTACAAGATGTATGTAGCCTATTCACTTTGCGTCTTGTTTTATGAGTCGTCACAGTTTTTATTGAAAAGCTATATAGATTACGCAGTGTACTACAAAGTGATTGTCATTTTGCTGTCAAAAAAGATAGCGAATGGGCCTGTTGATACTGCGATCGATAATCCTTCTTTCAACCATGGCAATCACGGCACTGCATCTGATTTGGTAGATGTTTAAATTTAGCAGTATACTAATAAAGGCCTCTTAAGAACCGTTAAGCGGAAGCATTCATATACGCATGACATATTTTAGTGCAAAAGTGGTACGTAGATGCACTCTCTCCCGTACTTCCCTATGACCAGTGGAACAGAGACCGCTAGGACTGAAGCGAAGTTGGATGCAACTCGCCAACTCGACGGAGTTGCCTTCCCCGCCGGAACAGATTGTGCACGGTACGGAGAGTAGCTTATAATGACTTACCTACTGTTTTATACGTGGTAGAGCCATGCTGCAGTTATATTAGTAGTATAGTTGTAGCACGAATGGGTCGTCTCGACCGGGGCAGGACCACGCTCTCACAGAATACCAGCGTCAAATAGTAGCTTAATGCTGCTGTGTTTCGTATGGTGAATGTAGAGAACCGGAGACCCTTTTTACTGGAAACGAGGCATTCCGTCTTAGTCCTCACGGGTGACAACGCATCTGCATTTTGATTCGTAATCGAGAATCGATGTAGGTGTCTATGGGCCACAGCAACCACTTGCCATCAGGTGGACTGTGTGCTCGTTTGTCACCCTATCCTATAAAAAAGAAGTCCATTATTATTTGATAGTACGTATATAATCATAATATAACGTCTCTCTTTCCGACTGATTACAATCTGAGTCTCGTTAAGGCAACAGTGAAGAATAGGATTTTATTGCGCAGACAGTGCAATATTTTACCGACCAAGGTTTCATCACCATTTAATGGTGGTATAGTAGTGAATCACCGGCTTATATTAAGTAAGAAAAACAAAAATCTATATTTAAAACGTTAGTACAGATTAAATTAGATCCAACTATTACCGGGAGTATGTTCATAGATAAGAGAAAGTTAAACTGTACCGAAGTAGCTTATATAAATTTATTGCAATGTTCTATTCGCGTGCTTGTTGGATTTTGACGAAATATTGCCAAGGAGCCTTATACTTAGAGCTATTTCATTAATGTTATTTCTGTTCATGGCAAAAAGCACTTTGATAAACATAACTAAGAAAATTTACAATAAAATTCGCGCTTCTTTATTATACCGTCAGGCCAATTGTAAAAGAAACGTCCTAGTTTATTGGATGAAGAATTACTGCGACAATTGCTTCGACACACTGATTCAAATTAATAGAATCACGTTACTTTGCGGAAATTCATTAATTAAAATTGGTAAGAATTACTTCGCCCATCTCCGCTTAATAAAATAAAATGATGTGTAGTACCTAGTTTGAAGAGGGCGGGAGGTGCTCTTAAAACTAGGTAAGGCACATCATTTTATTTCATTGAGTGGATATGAGCGAAGTGATTCTTACCAACTTTAATTAAAGGTTATCTTTTGAAATACAAATAATTTTATGGAATTACTAATTGTGTTAGGTTCGACCGTGTTGGGTCGGCTCGACCGGAGAAGAGCCATGTTCCCACAGAATATCAGCGCAAAATAGAAGCTTATTACTGCTGTGTTTCGTGTGGTGGGTGTAGTGGACAAGAGTCCCCTTTTATTGTAATGGAAGCATCGTATTCTTCAAGGATGACCTAGTATCATCTGTATTTTGTTTCTTAATCACAGAAAGATGATGCCTATGGGCCAAAGCATTCACTTACCATCAAGTGGGCAGTGTGCAGTGTTTATCACCCTTATCCTAAAAATAAAATATACTTCAAATGCGTTTAGTTTTATAGATTTTATATTCCTTATCTTTGGACTGAATTGCAGCATCCATGGTCACAGGAAACTGAGGTAATCAACCTTCAGTTTACCTTCAGCTTTTGATAGACTTATCATACAACATACCGGTGATTTTAATGCGTTGATTATCTGCAATAAAGGGGTTAAGACCCGCCGACCGCCTGGTTTTCTGATGGTGGAAAGGAGAGGGAGGAATTAAAGTGTGTAATTCACGTCCTTTACATCATCATAGACGCAACTAATTATAAAAGTATAAATAGAGCAACAGTAGCCTAATGGTAGGGAGTAGACTGCGAAATCTAAAGGTTCGAATTGTTTCGAATCCACCATTCGACTATTGTCGTAAACCACTCTTAAGTCAAGCATTTTAAGCTTACCAGGAGTAGTTACAGGGAATACTTGTAATGTGAATAGCATTGTTGTATTTAAAAAAAAACTTGTTAAAATTATTGGATGAATTTAATATCAGCTTCGAGTGGTTCTCTGATTAATATTGTGAAATATTCAATGATCCAGAAAATGAATGACCCAAAATCAAACTCATCGGCAACAATATTTGCTGCGAGTTTTGTTAAGAATGTACATCCAACGGAGATTTAATATCGGAATCCATTTTAATCTGCTCAGGCTTGGTCTGATTATCGACATCGAGATGAAAAGATTGGCCAATGTTTGTGTTACAATTCCTTGAATATTTTAATGATTTTAGGTATCTACTATAATGTTTAATATTCGATAGGTGCCTTTGTGCCGGCGTACGGCTTGAATCCCTTTTCAACTTTGAAGAACTGTTACATTAGGTTATAGTTTAAGTTCGCTTGTTGATAACATGTCGCAGAACTTAAAACCAATTAAAGAAAATCATAAGTTCAGGCTTAGTAGATAGCAAGTAGTGTTATCAAAGGCTGTTTGACTATAACTAGATAATAATTATAAATGAAGATCTGATGCTTTTTCAAAATCCAATTTGAAATGGGTTTGGGTATTATTGGTAGTCATACGTGGTAGAGCCACGCTGCAGCTATATTATGTTTGTAGCACGAATGGGTCGGCTCGACTGGGGAGAAGGACCACGCTGTCACAGAACAAATATAATAGCACCTTAATGCTGCTGGTTTTGTAGAGAACCGGATACTGTTAGGAGTGACAACTTGCATTCTTTACCAAAGATATATATAAGTAAAGTAAAGTTACAGCCTATATACGTCCCACTGCTGGGCACAGGCCTCCTCTCATTTTCTGAGAGGGTTTTAGGGCAAGGAATAGTCCGCCGCGCTGCTCCAATGCGTGTTGGCGAAATTCACATGTCTTCGTGCGGTCTCACGATGTTTTCCTTCACCACGGAGCACGTGGTAAATCAGCACTTAAAATTGCAATTAACAATTTCATTGGTGCCGGCGGGGATCGATCCCGGTTTGCTCGCATATTGTGAAATTTACAGCACGCGCTAACCATTTAAGCTACCACAGCTCTCTCTCTCTCTCTCTCTCTCTCTATATATATATATATATATATATGATATATATATATATCAATGGGCCATAGTATATACTTACCATCAGGTGGACTGTGTGTTCGTTTGTCACCCTTATTTTATAAACAAAGGCTTAATAGATACCTAGGCAAGTTATCTTATTCAAGACTATGTGTGACTTATACTGAAGTAGATTACCTTACCATAACCATAAACACTCACGCCTGTCACCCAGAGGGGTAGGCAGAGACTACAGATTTCCATTTGGCACGATCCTGACACACCTCTCTCGCCTCCTTCACATCCATACACCTACGCATACATACTCGTCGGTTAAGGGTACTCCTAATTTGGCCCGTTTCCAATAAATCGCCAATTTGGCCGATAAATTTTCGCCTAGGACGTCCCTTTCCGACTCTGCCATTCACTTCTGCAACATAAATTTTCTTTGTCACTCTTTCCTCATTCATTCTTTCCACATGACCAAACCACCGAAGCATTTCTTTCTTAATCCTGGTCACAACATCATCTTGCAAACCACACTCTTCTCTTATTACACAATTTCTTACCCTGTCATTCAGATTCAGCCCTAACATACTCCTTAACGACCGCATTTCTACTGCGTTTATTCTACTCTCGTGCTTCTTCTGCCACACCCAACTTTCACTACCATACGTTAAAGTAGGGACCAACACAGCATTGTGAATTGCCATACGTGCCTTTTTCGACACATTTTGACTCTTCACAATAGAGTGCAAGGCCCCATTTACTCTATTTCCCGCATTCACTCGTCGTTCTATATCCTTATCATATCTCCCATCCCTGCTAAATACGCAGCCCAAATACGCAAACTCATCTACTTGCTCGATCAACTCCCCTTCTATTCTTATTTCACAAATCGTTTTACTTTCTTCTCTTTCAAAAACCATAATCTTCGTCTTACTTGCGTTCACTTTCATACCTCTTTCTTTTAATGATCCGTTCATTAAATGTAACCATCATTTGCAACTCGGCCGCCGCCGACGCAAGAATAACTTGATCATCGGCGTACAAAAGGCATTTGACGGTTGACTCACCCATTCTTAATCCGCATTCTTCAACTTTCAAATTTTGCAAACAACTGTCCATAAATAGGTTGAACAGCCACGGGGAAGCCACACAGCCCTGTCTGACACCTTTATGGATGTCGAACCAGTCCGAGTAGACCCCGTTGATCCTAACACAAGCACTAGAGTCCCTATAAAGAAACTCCAATGCCTGTATCAAGCCAGCGCTCAACCCAAATGAGTTCAGTGTTTGCCATAGCAAATCCCTATCCACTCTGTCATAGGCCTTTTCCAAGTCCATGAACGCACAAAAAACCTTTTGGTTTTTGGCCAGAAACTTCTCCGCGATCATGCGCATGGAAAAGACTTGATCTGTACATCCCATTCCCTTTCTAAAATCCCGCTTGCACATCCCAAATTTTTCCATCAGTTTCTTTCATGACCCTTTCAATCAGTACCTTAGCATACAGTTTTCCCACAATGCTAAGAAGGCTGATGCAACGGTAGTTTTTACAGTCCTGCTGCGACCCTTTTCCTTTATATACTGGGATTATCATGGCTTTGCACCAGTCTACCGGTACCCGCTTCAGTTCCCAGCATAAATTAAACAAGGTGAGCAGGCCTGCCACCACTTGCTCTCCAGCCCTTAGCATTTCGAGTGAAACTCTATCATATCCGGCAGCCTTACCTGCTTTCATGCTTTTCATTGCTTTCATTATTTCATCTATACTTATCTCGCTACCTCTTTCCTCTTCTTTCGGAGTTTCTACTTCACTTGAAGTTGTCTCCTCACTCATAAACACGCTTTCAAAATATTCCTTCCATCTCTTTAAACTCAAAACTTCATCATTCAGAATATAGCCATTCTCGTCTCTTATAGCATTCATCATAGGCTGTTTTGAATGTCCCCTGGCAGTTCTTACAAGTTTCCGGAACATTTTAATATTTGCCTGGAAGTTATCCGATATTCTTCTATCATTCTTATCCGTTCTTTCTTGCTTTTTTCTTTCAACTACTTCTTTTACTCTCTTATTAAGATGTCTAAAGACCGCCTTTTTTCTTTCAATATCATCATTCGTACCGCTAGAATTACCAGCCTTTGTTGCTAGTAAATCTAGCCATGCTCTCTTCTTTACTTCAACTTCCATACGTATCTCATCATCCCACCATAACGTATTATTTTTCCTTTCATTCTTTTTCTCTACTAACACCACATACTTCGGTAGCTGCATGCACTAAACCTTTCTTTACATTTTGCCATACATTCTCCAAGTCTAACTCCTTCATACATAACTCATCCAAACCACTTATATTTTCTTTCAGTCTACATTTGAACTTGTTTCTCTCACCTTCATCTTGCAAACTTTCTGTTCTAATACGCTGTAACGCAGTGGTAGACACAGATGACCGATGACACCAACACTTGAATGGACCATTAATTCGGCATAAAACCAAATAATGATCCGTTCCTACGTTAGAACCCCGGTAAACCCTTGTATCCACCACTGCGCCCCTCAATCTTTCATCCACAATTATGAAATCTATCATGCTTCTATCGTCACCTCTTTCCCAAGTATACATATGAATCCTCTTGTGGCGAAAGCAAGTGTTCGTCACAAAAAGATTCTTTTCCATACATACGGTGAGGAGACTTTCACCATTCTCATTTATACTTTCATCACCAAACGTTCCCAATATCCTTTCATTACCAAGCCTCCTCACCCCAACCCTTCCATTAAAATCTCCTAGCACAATAATATTTTCATTTCCCTTACACTTCATTAACACCATCCTTACCATTTCCCAAAACTGCTCTCGGATATAATTGGGCTTAGACATGTCTGGGGCGTAGACCCCTAACACGAAAAACTTCTTTAAGCCCACTTTCATTCGTATCCATAGCAGTCTTGGGCTTACACATTCATACTCTTTCACACATTGGCCCATTCTTTATGAAAGGATGATACCTACTCCCTGGCATGCCCGCTCGATCTCGTCTACACCAGACCAGTATGCGGTATACATGCCATGTGCAGTGACATCCTTCCCCTTCCTTTTCGTCTCATTTACGCATAACACATCTATTCCTCTATCATACATCATATCGCATACTTCATCCATTTTATCATTCATTGCCCCACATACATTCAACGTAGCCAGACGGGCCTCTGCAATCCACTTTTCGCCTCTCCGGGAGACAGAACGTGACGGGTGGCGAACCTCGTCGCCGGTTTGCCTCCCGGAGATTCTTCGCACCCCTGCCCCATTAAAGAGGCGCCGGGAATTCGGGGCCATTTCCTTTATTTGGTTAGTCATGGTGCGAAATATGGGGTAGTATATTTTACGCCGCTACCACGGGAGCCGAGTCTGTGCTATCGGCTTGTCGCTCATTTAGCACCACCCGGGGGACACGTGTAGGGTGGGCCTAGGAACAGGTGGTCAAAGCCTACGGACGCGAGCGACTTATCCCCCTCAAAGCCCACGAGCGACATATCCCCCTGAAGTAGATTGTTACGAGTATAAACCATTTCTCTGTTATCACTATGAAATTTACTCATAGTCACTAATTGTTAGTTTCTTTTTTTATGAATAAAACTAAACAAAAAAAGAATTATAAATAAAAAGACTAAAGGAAATTATAAAAATGTAAAATAAAAGTATAATAAAAAATCATTTTAACATCGAAAAAGTGGCTCCAGGCTATCGCCGTACTGATCCGAGTGAATACATTATTTCTGTAAACATTTTATAAAACGCCATCATAAGGTCTAAAATTGCGTAGCGCCCGCGGTGAATAAAAGCGCTTAGAAATTGTCAGAATCTTAAATTCGCAAATAATTATGATCGAGTTAAAATTATACAATCGTGTTTTTGAACAAGCAAATTCAAGATAAAGACACGAATTTACTTATATCAAAATTCTACTTTCGTTAGTGGTGTCATAGTCCTATACTATTCGATGAAAGGAGGTACATTTTTTCGCGGTGTCGTCTTATGGAAAGATACTTGTAGGTACTCGTAGGCGGTAGAAGTTTGTTTCGTCATTGCGGGGCGTCATTTCTATGTTTAATCAAAGTATGTTCTAAAGTAGGTCGATAACCAATTCACTTAGCGCACTGAGACCGAGACCGAGAAAAGTTTTCTTAACTCTATTTATAAATTTCTTGTAAGTAATATTGGTACTCATCTGTGTTGAGTTGGATTTGTAGCATCTTTTAATATGATTTTGAGTGATTATTCTTCTATGTTTTTTTTATGAAACTGAATGACAAACGGCAACATACACACTCACATTTTACGTGGTAGAGTCATGCTGCAGCTATTCTAATGAGCCGGCTCGACCGGACAAGGATCCCGCTCGTAAAGAATACTAATTACTATGTATCGTATGGTGAGTTTATGTGAAATTTTAAAGAGACTTTTTTGCTGGTAATAATGGCTTTCCATCTTATTCTTCGGGAGTTACAACGTATCTGCATATTGATTCTTAATCTATATGCAGATACGTTGATATTTATGGGGCCGGGAAATCCATTAACCATCGGGTGGACTGTGTGCTCATTTATCACCTTTGCTTCTATTAAAAATGGTAAACATTTCTCTATTTTATATACAAGAATAATTGACGGTCACTCAATCTCTATGATGCAAAAAATATCTCATGTCTTGCAATAGATGGCGTTGATAGGAGGGGTAGTAACATTAAATGTGCGAAACTTTCAATAAAGTGATCGCTGATCGGCCTACGAAAGTAAACAATAGTGTGAATCCTCCGTATGTTGCGAAGCTTTCCCGAGGATACTGCAAGAGGTGACAGAGGGAGACAAGAAACAAGCCAGAAGGTAGGCAGCAGCTTCTTCCTGATAACCACCACCTGACAAGCGTGGCATCTATGGCTTAATGTCATTTGTTTCGACTGGCTGTATCTGTACACTCGCACTCTGTCCTTACAATGAAAGAATCCTATGTCTTCATCAATAGACTGTTACGGGCTAATGAAGATTAATCGTAATTCAAAATAGCAACTATTTTTACTAAAATTTCTAGTCCTGAGCTACATTTAAAATTTCAAATCTCTATGTTGCTACGCTTGTTTAAAATTGATTTCTGAATTTGTACCTAACAGACAAAGAAACAAATAGACACAAGTAAAAGGATTTCATGTAGTAGTTGACATGTAGCTTTGAGATATATTTTAAGTTTCTAGTTCATCAGGAAGTAAGTTTAAAATCAATTGCAAAATTTATGATGCGAAAGTGAACGGCAGACGGACACTAGACGTAAGTTTATTGATCTTGTTGGCGATATATTGAAGCCAATTTAGAGTACCCTTAACCGATGAACGTGTTATATGAAAAGGAGGCGTGGAAGGTGTCGAGATCGTGCCAAATGAATGTCGGTAGTTTCTGCCTATCCCTGTGGGTGAAAGGCGTGAGCGTTTATGTATGCAAAATATGTACCGAATAGACAAGAAATATGCTTAATAAAACGTAAGAATTAAAATAAAGAGCTTTTTATTGACCTCAATGTTTCGTAGCCTCTGTACACAATGTTTTAACTAAATTTTTCACAGATAAAAAAATTGAAATGAAGAAATTAAAGCAGATAAAAATTGAATTATGTGTATGCAAGTATTTCAAAATCCGACAAATATCAACAAAACGAGGTAAACGAAAGAGGTGTATGATTTAGTGGGCTCTTTTTATATATATATTTCGTAAACAACAATTACACGTGTGACCGGTCCGAGATGAAATGTAAACTCTACACGGTTTGTTGGAGCAGTGTCGCTTGTGTACATACTACATAGTATCTACATACGCAGCGTGTTTTTCACGTGTGGTGGGTAAATTTGTTTTCTTTTTTGCTATCATTCACGTGGACAATAGGCGTGAGTAATACCATTGCTATATCAAATTGCATCTATGTAGCGAATTTGAATATCTGATATTAAATCTACATATGTAGATAATATATCTATGTATCCGATGGTGGAAAGGAGATGGAGGTATTAAAGCTTGTAATTCCTGTGCACACCCCGAAATGCATACTATACAATACAGAAAAGCTGGCAACACAGAGCCTGTGCTCGAGGCTAAGAACATTAGGTTACGTTACCTTAGAGCCTATATACGTCTCACTGCTCGACGCAGGACCCCTCTAATATCTCGGCTTTTAACTACTCAAATTAATTATTATCAATTAGTAAGATTTTTTTATTTTTGGTCCTTCACCGTCTTCAAGATAAAGAAATAATTACAAGTCCTGCAGAAACATTCAAAAAAATCTTCAAATGCTTGACACGATGAATGTTGCGTAGTTTAAAAGTGTGTTCTAACCCATTTTTTTATAGAAGAGGGGGCAAACGAGCATGAGGCTCACCTGATGTTAAGTGTCTACCACCGCCCATGATTAACCGCAACACCAGGGGAATTTCAGGTGCGTTGTCGGCCCTTTAGAAAGGAGTAATCTCTTTTCTTGAAGGTCCCCAGGTCGTGTCGGTCCGGAAAAATCGCCGGTGGTAAACTATTCCACAGAGAGGTCGTACGCGGAAGAAAAATCCTTTTGAAACATACAGTGGTGGACCGCCAAGCATCCAGATGGTGTGGATGGTATCGGGACGTTTGCCGCGTAGTGCGTTCACGAAATTTGGCGGCTGGGATTAATCCGAACAATTCCTCAGAGCACTCTCCATGGTATATGCGAAATAAAATGCAAAGAGATGCAACATCTCTTCGCAGTGCCAGATAATCGAGCCGATCGGAAAGCACTCGGTCGTCGACGATTCCAATGGAAGGAGTTGGTACTGGGGAGCTCCAGCCCAGAGATGGGAACAGTATTCCATGTGCGGCCGAACCTGCGCCTTGTAAAGGTGCGGGCGGTGTGCCGGCATGAAATACTGTCCCGCTCTGCTGAGCACGCCAAGCTGTTTAGACGCCAATATGGCCTTTTCTTCCAAGTGACCACGAAACTGCACGTCACTCGATATGTCGACGCCGAGGATTCCGATACTGGCTGAGGCAACAAGGGGAGTGCCTTGAAACTGAGGAGATACGACAAAGGAGTTCTTTTAGCGGTTAACGCGAAAACTTGTGTCTTCTGAGGGTTAAACTGGACTAGATTTAGTCGACCCCAATCCAAGACTCTGTTAAGCAAAGACTTCAGACACAAGTTTGTCCCGGTACTCGGAGACGTTTTCCTGAGAAATATTGGCACGGCCGGTGTACAGAGCATCATCAGTGCTGTCATCTGCATAACAATTAATGTCCATGTAGTTTAAAGTTTTCTTTTTCATTTTGGTAATAAACTGTCGTTAAAACAAAAGTGTTAATATAAAAACTGAAAAAAAATTAAAAGAGAACCCCGAAACAAATCTCACTAATCTTTTATTTTATTCATTTAACACATTCAGACACCAATTTCGCAGGAACGGTACATCATATCGAGTGAAAGTAGCTCGAAATCCCTCACTAATCATTTATTCTCATTTATCTTTCCGCCTCCATTATCGAACACTGATCACCACCAATGTAATGAGTCCAAATACGATACGTCTGCTGTAAGTTGTTGAGGAGATGGGTATCCTGCAGAACCTGGAGATGCTTCGGCATCAGGTCAAAGTTACCATGTACTTGCAATATTAATAAAGTAACGGGATACCAAATTTAAAATAATTAGGTATGTTAAAGTTGCTCTCATCGCCTCATCAACTAGAAAAGAGCTGATGATCTTTAAACAGCTAAATAGATTTTCTTGAATCATAGCTAAGAACATCAAAATTACGTCACCTATCAAACAAAATAAAACTAATTTAAAATTGGTTCATCAGTTTGGGATCTTCAATGTAACAGAATGTATTCAATATATATATATAATTACATGTAATTTTTATTGAGTCATTTCTGGGGGCTCGGAAGTGCCCCCGCCAAGTCGAACAACAAGCGGCACGGCCGTACCATCCTTTTCTCGAAGCAGTTCAGGTCATTTTCAACCCCCTATAACTTCGTTGTGGAAAAAACTAGAAGCCAAAATTTTCAGTAACCATGCAGGCAATGTATATACACGGTATATTTTAAATTTCATTTAATTTGAACCAGTAGCTTAGGAATTATAACTAGTCAAAATTTCTTAATTTTGTCATTCACTGACTGACTGACCGATCATCAAAACTCTAAGGCGCTTCTAGCAGACATAGAAGCTACAAATTTAGAATCCAATTAGTGTTTTGTGTACAAATTAAATATTCTTAAATATTTTGCAATTTCGGCCCAGTTTTCTACATACTTAAACTGCATGAATAACTTTGTAATCCTATATAAATATTTAGGATAACAAAGTTACTATTCAGAGAAAGAATCAGTGTACCTGCATATGTATAATATAATCGAATAATAGGTGTAGATGTGTACGTTGTTGGTATTCAAGAAGTAGAAGGTACCGGAAAGGAAAAAAGTAGGACTATCTACAAAAAGAGATGAGGCACCATCAAAAACATAACTTGTAAAAAAAAACAAGTCTCGAAACGGTCTTATACCGTAAAAAGTAGAGAGATCCATTTAATACCAAGTTAGTTAATTTATTCAGTCCCTACTTAAGGGTCCTTTTGGATCAAGTTCTTACGTAATTAGCTAAATATTTTATGTTTTAAATAAATAGATTGAATTGGCAATCGCACCAAACAAATCTAATTTAATATAATATATATTATTTGTGAGGTACGTTGTGTTTTCATACAATGGCCCAAGTCAATCTATTTATTTAAAACATAAAAGATTTTTCGTTCTAAAGATCTCAATGTGGAATAGATTTGGTGGTAATATGAACTGATTCGGGCGAGTAGATTTTGAGAAATCTCAAAAATAAAAATTTTGAAAAACTGTTTTTTTGGAATAACTTTCAAACGGCTTTACCGATCGATTTCAAAAACGTCGAATGCCGTTTGGAAAATAAAAATGGTTCATTCGTATATCGAAGGAGAAAAATTAAAAAAAAAAAAACGTTTTTTTAACATAACTTCGAGATTTCGCAACATAATTTGGTGAAATTTGAAGCGCTTTGCATTTGAAATTAGCGGGAAGTTCCAGGGATGGCCTGCAGGGTTAACCAATTTTTTTTAATAGTCCTTATATTCATAACTACGAGTATATAATATATAAATTACATCATTTATTCACACTTCAGAAATGATCGATATCTACCGATCCCAAATAACGCGATTGCGTGTACCATGCTCGAAGGAACAAACACGAAACGTTTTTATAAATAAATAACTATTATATATAATGTTTGGATATCATTTATCGATCAGGAATCCACTTTGAAATATTAGCAGTAAGAAACTGTAGCTGTACTTATTTACTGTTATAACAACCTGTTAAAAGACCACCTGCCTATTTATTTTTTACTAATTGGTGATATCTGTGATAGATGAGCCGTGGTACCTCAGGGGCTAAGCGCTTTCTGTAAATTTCACATTACGTTAAGTTATGTATATATATATATACATATATATATACATACACGAGGGGTGATCCAAAGTATGATAACTACTTCAGGTCCGAATAAAAATCCAGAAATTCTAAAAAAAATCATATAAATAGATCACGATTTCCGGGAGATACATTCATTTGAATACGAACTGTCAAAGAGATAACATCAACATGGAGAAAAACGAAATTAGAGCTGTCATCAAGTACCTCTGTCTGAAAAAAAATGACTTCAAAAGACATACACAGTGACTTAGTGGAAACATTGGGGGACTCTGCTCCTCCATATTCTACAGTTACAGTTACACACATTACATACATTACAGTTCCATAGCCCAGTACGCTGGGCCAAGGAGTTTAAACTGGGCAGAACTATATCGCGAAGGACGCCCATCCACGTCCCTCACTGAAGACAACGTGAAAAAAGTCGAAGATGTTGTGTTGGCAGATCGAAGAGTGACCATCAGGCATGTAGCTGAGGTCACAGGAATCTCATATGGCAGCGTAATATATATATATATATATATATATATATATATATATATATATATATTTTTTATATAAGAATTTATATAGATATGTAGGTAGATACCCATTACACAAGACCTCACACTTTTAACAAACCGTTTTAACATTACAAGACGTTAGAAACCACTCGTCATCCTCCGTACCCGTCTGACCCAACCGATATTGGATACATTTTTCAACAGTTGGGATAATTTTCTGCAAGGAATAAATTTGTTCTCTGGAAGCAGTACAAAATGCCTTCGTAGACTTTTTATAGGTTTATCGCAAAAGCATAAAATAACTTTTCGAGATATCAAAAATATATAAATAATTTGTGTAAATACTTCGTTTAAATGCATATATTTTGTTCAGAGTCCACCCCATGGTAAGTGGATACTATGGTCCCGAGTCATGCACATCTATCCTTGGTTAAGATCATCCCCGAATACTAAAATGGAAAGCCTAATTTCTAGTAAAAATGTTTCCTGGCTTTTTTCACGCACCGTACGAAACAGCAGCATTAAACTGTTATTTTACGCTGGTATTCTATGAGAGTGCGATCCTTTCCGGGCCGAGCCAACCCATTCGTGCTACAGCCACAATATATCTGAAGCATCTACGACTTACAAAGAGTGAAAAGTGTTTAAAAATTTTTAATATTTTTTGAAATGTGATATGTGTTTTATCTAAATAACAAATAACATGTAGTAACTAGATTCTCTTTAAACTATTGAAATTCTCCAGTTTTAACATGGAATGAGAAGTTCTTTATCTCGACGAAGTTCTAGGCAAGGTTTATAATTATAAAGTCGCTTATGTTAATGCGTTACGTGCTTAATAGTTTGCTTATCTCGAGTCGACTTGTACCGCACGGGCAATTTGCCAAGCAATTTGTGTAGTTGGTTGTAATCGTTTTATATCAGTCGTAGATATTATATTTAGGATTTGGTGAGATGAATTGTGAGAATAAAAAAATTATATTACAGATGTGATAATTATTTAAGTAGGTAAAATTCGCGTGAAAATAATTATTAACCCATGCAGGAAGTCGATGAGAGTACATTTTTCGAGATCGTGTTTTGTGATATTCCTTGGTTGAGACCAATGATCAACAGTGGACATTGCAAGTGGAAGTGGAAGCGCAGATAATGATAAAGTTATAAATAATTTATAGTTGTGTTTTTTTTTTGTTAATTTCTCTTTTACTTTTTATTAAGACTTAATAAATTTACTTGGCATTTCGAATTGTCATTCGTAATGCGCACAGAAAGTGAGTGTTATTATTTGCCAGCATCTGACTTTCCATCTGATTGCAATTTGGATTAGAACGCTTTACTATCCTTGTCTGCATAACTACTAATAATCAGGTGGAATGATAGTAAAGTCAAGAGGTTTATAATTAAAAAAAAAACACTCTGTATACAGAATGTTTTCTTACACTCTGTATAGCGGTATACATAGTGTTTTTTCATAATGGTAATATTTTTTTTAATATGGCGAATGGCGCTTTAACAAAAACATTTCCACAAACATTGCATGCGAAACGTGATTCCTGCTTTGTATTCCAGCTCCTGTGAACGCACATTGCGCCCCTCGTCAGGAATTATGTTTTATGGCCGCTTTACGACCGGCGTTAAGATCCTTTGCCGTGACTTGCTCGTTTTCATCTTAGGTAATAGCATTTCAGACTTTCGTCTCTTCAAATAATCTTCCGACGACGTAAAGGTTCATTTTTACAGTTTTAAACTTCTTTTATTGAGAATATTATTTGGTGTAAATATAGTATAAGTTAGTGAAGTTAGTGCACAGGCTTCCTCTTGTTTCTGTGATGGAGCAATTTGTGCGTCGCGCTGCTATGTAACGTGTAGTGGCGGTGTAAGAATATCTACTGCCTCATATCATACCATGGGTCTCGTACGAGGCGATAGAAGAAAACAAATCAGGAGATGGGCAGCAGCGTCTAATGTCGTCTAATTACGACTAAAATAAAAAACCGCAGTTGCCAAGCTTGTCAACTATTGCAAAACCCCCGCTAAGAGGCAATCTACTTTATTCCTCATCGAACTGCTTTATTCCTTAGACTGCGTTTCTCGGCGGTGAAAAAAAAACATCATTATGTTTTTTTTTTCA